>CAEMYA010000074.1:4082722-4110269 GCA_903131615.1 Diplodus sargus | reverse complement strand
TCCTGTCACACGTAGAGGCCGCCAGATAGCACAACGTCAAAGTTCACACTGACGGGTGGACGGGACAGTCATAAGGTTCTATCACAACAGCTGCTTTTCTCTTTCACCGTGTTTCACCGTGTCCACCTGTTCATCCGAACATGTATCCACGACTGTCACTTTCCACTTTGCACCCTTCAGTGGGTCAGGATCTGTCACGACACCTTATAACTGCGTCCATAGATTTATAAATCAAAGGTAAGTTGTTGCTCTAAATGTAATAATTAGATATCAACATCAGTAAATAAGGTCACCTGTCTGCCTCACTAGCAGGGACTCATCCTGTTTTCTGGGGGGAAATTCCCTGAAGTCTCGAGTGACGTCACGTAATCACTGCTATCATCTGCGGGAGAAATGTGAGAATTGTCAGCAGGACAGACAGAATGCACACAGGCTTTCTCATGCATGAATGCTGGATCCCGTAATGCTGCTTCGTGGGTTGAAGTGTGGGACATTTCACACTTTTGCATCCAAATTCAAAAATGAGAAATGTTGAAACTAAAGACAGCAAGCACACACCTAATGTCCTGTACATCCAGGGCCGGCTCCAGCCCATTTGGTGCCCTAGGTGAGATTAGATCCAACCTCTTCAGCCAAAGACTGTGCCTCGATTTTTATGGCTGGATCTGTGGCGTTGTCCCTCACCTTTATTAGTGCATCCCTGATCCCCGACTCCCATCTGGTGTCTGACCAGGATTTCAGGGTTGTCATCACATGTTTTTTTTAAGATGGACCATCTCTGTGTGGAGGCAGAATATCAGCGGTGATGGAGCATCCGGATGGGTTGGCCTCTACTTGAATTCATGATTCATTTATCCTTCTTAGTAGCGATCGGTGTCACTGTCCAGCGTGTTTAGCCAGCGTTGCGTTGCTTTATTTCAACCTAGCTAGCAATCTAATACAAATGTAACGTCATCACACAAATCGGCATTTTAAAAAAGATGACATGTTACCTTTTTATATTGGGACGACTTCTTCTCTTCCTCTTTTCTTTTCTTTTGGTACTGCACACCCGAGGGCTTTGACGACCGTTTCATCTCGCAAAATATCAAAACATGCCCTGTCTGTCACTTGCCCTGACCTGACCTCTGTGACACCTATCTGACCCTCTGAGGTGCGCAGCCAATAACCACACGTCACGTGACTCTGCACCACAAGTGAGAAGCATGTCATCGTTTATCTGTTTCTTTATTTTGTTAATATTTATTATTTTCAAGACAGAACACAAAGGGAGGGCGCCAATGGGCATTGAAAATTATTGTTTTTTTCTCCCGCGAGGGTGACTGGCGGCGCCCCTTCAGCGGATGACACTCTAGGTAACCGTCTATATGGCCTGGGCCTAGAGACAGCCCTGTGTACGTCCACCAACGTGTGATGTTTACTGTGCAATGCTAGCCAAACAACAGACTCGCCACCAACAGGTGAGGAGCCCTCGCCCGCCTTAAACACCACGGCTCTGATCTTGTGTGAACCACGATGGCACTGAGCAAAAGTTTGAAACATGAAAAGATGCAGAGGACTTTCTCCACACACTGGGATACAGTTGGACAGGAGTTGCTTTCAATGTATTCTTTCACCTTGTCTCATCTGAGGAACTATGAGCGCCCGCTAAGGTCTGCGTGACTTTGTTTACCTCATATCAGCTATTTTGTCTTGAGAGATTCTGTCCCTTTTTTTTTTAAATCGATCTTTTCTCTCTTTGTCAAGATCTGCAGTGTGATATAGCCACGCCTTTTTACGCTCACTATAATATGCTAACAATTAATGAGGGGCATATTCTGTGGTTAATAATTGCAGTAGAGGCTTTATGCTGACAGGTAGCAGAATGATAACTGACAGGTAATACCGTCATGCTGTGGGAGCCAGTGGGATATGGAGGTTTTTTTGTTTTGTTTTTCTTGCTCTACTATCAAGTGGGTAGCTATCTGTTTCTTGTTTGTTATGTTTCGAGTATTTATATCTCTTACTTTTTATTATGTAATAATTCATGCTTACCTTGCTTTCTGAATATGAAGAAAGTTCTAGTTGTTTTTCGACCAGTAGAAAATGGCAATGTTCATACCAGCACAGTTCACATTGTTCATGGGCCAAATAATACTGTATTGCACTCTGTTAGTTATAATGGGTCATTTATCTGGATCATTCTTTATTAGTTATCTGATCAAACAGCCATTTAATGATTAACACAAGAGTCATAACACTGATTGTCAAAGGAATCACCCATGCCATGCTCAGAAAAGATATGGCACAAGTGGCACTCTTACAGGAGACTCACCTGACACACATTTAGAATTAAAGTGTGAGTGGGTAGGCCAAATGTATTCTTCTTCTTTCAACTCAAAAAGTAGAGGGGTAGCAATACGTATCCACAAACATCTTGCTTTACACTTGATTGAGTACATTATTAATCCTTGACAGGAAATTAATTCATTGCTGCAGCCATTATTAGACACACATGCATACATACATATCAACATCAAACAGGATTTGTCAAGGGTTGGTGCTCCCACTCCAATGTCTGACTGCTTTTAAATGTTTTACAGTTTTCACAAAAAACTAATTTCTTGCTGTTTCATTGGATGCTGAGAAGGTGTTTGATTGGGTGGAGTGCAAGTATCTGTTTGATGTTCTGAACAGGTTTGGTTTAGGTCCCAGTTTTGTTGGGTGGGTTAAAATGATATACAGGTCTTCGGCTGCGAGGGTCCTGGTAAATGGTTCAGTGTGGGATGTTTTCCCTTTCAGTAGAGGTACAGGTCATGGCTGTCCCCCCTCCCCTTTATTATTTGCGCTTGCGCTCGAGCAGAGGCCATTAGGGTCCACCAAGGGCTTTCTGGCGTCAAATTCGGAGACATTGAACATAGAATCTCACTCTGTGCTGATGATGTATTCTTGTTTATTACTAATCTAGTGCACTCTATCCCTATTTTACTATAACTCATCAACCAATTTGGCCTTATTTCAGGATATAAAATTAACTTTCATAAATCAGAGGCCTTGCCATTTTGTGACTGTGGGGATTGGGTTGCTCCTGACAGTTCAAAAGTCAACTTCAGGTTTTACTTATCTGGGCATCAGAGTTTCAGAAGACATTAAAGAGCTATATAAACTAAATTTTAAAGCAACTTTGATATCAGTCACAAATGATCTTCATCGGTGGTTTGATATCCCACTGTCTTGGATGGGCAGAGTTTCCAGATATTGGAAAAATGTAGCTAAGGAGCTTAGCTTAGTTACATTAGATCCAGTATTGTTTCTTCTGAGTATACCTACGGAACGGCTCTCTTTATCCACTGGACAGCTGACTTTATTATGTAAACTTTTGCTTCTAGCGAGGTGATGTATTCTGTTGCGTGTGTGTTGATGTAACCAATATCATTACTCCTTTGTTATTTTGCAAGGTATGCTGTTTGTTTTGTTCTGTTAATGTAAAATCCAAAATTCAATATTATTCTGTTGAAAAATTCCATTTTATTTTTTCAAGTGAATTTGAAGGTGCACTGTTTACGATGACAGAGCCATTTTGTTTACAAGAAAAGCATTAAAATAAAGGCAATGCTTTTGATAATTTCTTTGTCATTTGTAGTTTGTTTTTGATGGGGAAAACGAAATTGATCAAAATTGTTAATCGAGTTTGGTGTGAAAAAATTGGAGATTCAGTCTTTAGGCCATATCACCCAGCCCTAGTGCTGCACTGTCCTCTCAGTTTAGTTTTGCAAACTGATCATCGAGCATCGTCAACATCAAGCTAGTAGTTAACACTTCAGAAAACAATGATGGCAATTGTGAATAGATTCTGCATTGTGGGAGAGAAGAATCACATTTTTTATATGAATCAATTTTTCAAGTTCATAAAAAGCTTAATTTCCTCCTGTGTCCCTCCTGCAGAGATATCTGTCCCATTCTGAAGGATCCAGCCACACTGACGGCAGTAATCGACCTTTTTGAAGAACATGTGCGGAAGAATCATCCGCAGGTTGATCTGATTGTAGGTAAGAAAACAAAGCAAAGCACTTACCAATGATAACCAGCATTCTTAAGACTTTAAACTGGCAAGATGTAATGTGAAGTTGATAAAGGCTCTCAGTGATCCAGGTCATGGTAATTCTGAGTGCAATATTGTAGGCAAGTTGTTTTCACCTCTCATCCAAGAGGCTTCTTCAGTTCTGACCAACTGGAGGGCTGTCGCAGGCTTTTAAGCGAAAACTTTCGTGAACTTGTGACTTTCGCCAGCCGTCTGCACCAAATATCGTGCTTCCACGTTATCATTTCTACGGATAATGTCGTTTTCATGGAGACACGCGATGTGCATGGAGGGGAGGGGCAGTGTGTGTGAGACACATGAGTGACAGTGAGATGGAGGTAGAGCAGGGAAAAGAAATACAGCCGGACGGATACACTGCATTTTTGAATAGCACTAAAAAAAAATTAAAAAAAATAAATGCAATATGAGGCAGTCGGTGTTGGTTCTGTGGCACACCGCCACAAATTAGTCAGTGTGAGGGAAACACTGTTATAAACACAACAACAGACAAAAGGTTAGTGTTCCCACTGAAGGATTAGAAATAATTTTTGTCTCTTTTTTTGAGATTGATTGTGTTTTATTATGAAAATGAACCGTTTATGTTGTTGTTCCGGTGTGACCTCCTGTCTGCTCTATGCTGAATTTGGCTGAAGTGATGCACCATGCTCCAGCAACTGTCAGAAATAGAAGCCTTGCGCATCTGCTACGGAAGGGTCCAGACTGCCGGAGCTGCAACTAAATAAATATGCTTCACAGCGGAGCCAGTTGAAGTACACACATAGACTAGAGTGAAACCTATCAACTCTGCTGCCATGGCAGAGCAGAGACGGACCGAACAGGGATCTGGTGTAGGGGTAACACTCCCTGGTCCCTAAAGCTGCACAGCTATCTGAGTCATCGAGCTAAGAGCAACTACAGTTGGCAGCAGTTAAAAGAAATTATGGGCAGCACATCATCACAGTAACCTCTGAGTATGAATTTGACCCAGCTGGCCAATTCTTAGATATTGTGCTGTGGATCTCAGTCCTCTGATTAGACTCTGATAAGAACTTTCTTTCTGATTAGGGGATGGGGTGTGGGTGGGTGAAATAATTCATCTTTGATGAGGAACATATTAATAACATAACCTGAAGCGATCCTCCAGCATCAGCGCCCACCTTTTTCCTGGCTGAATTGGTGCACAGTACAGAACAGCTAAATTATTCCTAGAGAAAGTAACAAAAATGTTGAAAAACATCCTGTCCCACAATGTTAAAGAAAGTGAGAAGAAATTCCTGGATCCATCCTTTTATCCAGATCTAGACCAAAAGTTACTGGAGTGTGTACTGGCCAAGAACCAGAGGTTTCATGGAAATCTGATCAGTCATTTTTGTGAAATCATACTGACAAACCAACCAACCAAGTGCAGTTTCCATCCGTTCACTGAATGGTTTTGTTTGTTTGCAGGTTTAGATGCTCGTGGTTTTCTGTTTGGGCCTCTGCTTGCCCAGCGGCTAGGTGTTGGCTTTGTCCTGGTCAGGAAGAAAGGCAAGCTACCTGGAAACACTGTGTCTGTGGAATATGATCTGGAGTATGGAAAGGTAAGGAACACATGCACACACATACACAGGTTTGTGCAGCTTTCCTTGTCTTTCCTCCTACTTTACCCTGACTTCCATTCATTTGTATAGTCAAACCCTAACCTTAACCTAACCCAAAACTTAACCAGGACCTCAGAAAGCAGGTTTTGCCACAATAGGACCAGACTTAGGTCCCCATGAGGTCTTCTGGTACTGAAATGGTCTGTCTTTATGTCAGAAACGGTCCCCAACGAGTAGCAAAACCGTGTACACACACACACACACACACTCACACACACACACACACAATTCACTCTTCACACGTCTTCCTTTGTTATTTTCCGAGAAGCATTCCATCACCGTGCTGCATGAACAGAGTCTTATTTCTGCCCCTCCAGGCGGAGGCAGAGATCCAGGAGGACGCAGTGACTCCAGGACAGAAGATTCTGCTCATTGATGACCTTTTGGCAACAGGAGGTGAGAAATCTCCTGGTTAGGACCAATTTGTAACCATCATCTTCATTTAATTCAGTCTGGGGAACATTTGTTATAAAGAGCAACAAAATATCATTTTCATATTATATTGTAAAATATTATAAACATCAGTTGCAGCTTTACTTTAAACAATTACTTTATAAATTGTTTATAAAGCATTTCATTGTTTAACAAGTTACTTGATTCACTATAAATTCTCACCCATCATCAGAAACAATGTACTAAAACTCAAGAAACCGTCACAAACATTTCACTACAACTGTTAATACTTTATAACTTACAGCTGTTTTGATGGACTAAAATGAATGGATTAATGAGAGTGCTGCACTGAGATGCTTCCGCTATGAACCATGGACCTATAAACTACTGGACACAACTCTTAAGGCGAAGATCCAGTCATATCTGTGAAAGCTGCTCAGCAGTGCATGAAGCCAAAAACGCTAGACTTTCAGCTGGGGCTCTTGCACATAACTTCTGTAGTGCGCGGCCCATTGAGCATGCCCACTAGAGACTTCCACGACTGAGCCAGGTAACTTCCTGATTGAGGACAAAATAATAATTTAATAGTGCAGCTCTTCTAGACTTTCCAAATGTTAATGGACCAAATGGCCCCCGCTATGAAAGGGAAACAAGTCATTTCACGGGGTTGTGGCTCCAAAAAATGTTTCCAATGTTTTACAGCCCCTTCTTTCACAATGTTGGCTTAGAGGATAAAGTCCTTTTGGGCCACAGTGCATTATATCAACAATTTTGTTACACTAAGGTTGTGACATCAAATGTTTTTCCCTTCTTTTTTTCCCACATTCAGTGAAAAACTTGATCTTACCCTGAACAGAGCAGGTTGGGGTCACTGAGGCAATATGGCTTAGTGTATCAACGTCCTTTTAGGCAAATCCTGCCAGTTGACAGCCATCAAATAAGTTCAGTGGTCCCATTTCTAAATGTTGCATTAACACAAAATTAGGCCTAAAAGAGGATATAGTTTTCAAAAAGTTGTTGTTTGTAAAATTGCTGCAGTGAACATAATCGACTATGGTGTCCTGCGCCCACTGTGCACTGCATGGAGCACACTGGAGACAGCCACACACACTCTGCCTTCTCCAGTCAACTCACCCAGTACATCCTCACAACCAGCACATATGCATTGTGTAAATTAAGAAGATCTGAAAATAAAGTCAGTGACAGCACCAGTCTTAAGCCTAGAGCAGTCTGAGTTCACAGTGGCTGAACTTCAATAAATAAGTAAATAAATAAATACTGTTCATCTATCAAACTTCCATTTTCCCCAAGGGCGGGTGATACTACTCATTGTCATGATCATTTTTAACAGGTGTGAAGCAGTCGATGTGATCGTTGTAATTGTATAAATACTACAGTACCACTTATGCGTAATGCTGCATGCACAGACTTTCACTGCCCTTGCACTGCTGGAGGACAAGGTGAATGAAATTATAAACTTTAGCCTCTGTGCTTCGTAACCTCCACCTCATCCAAAAAACACATCCTTCTCTGTGACAGAAATATGTATTGCACTGTAAAGAACCATCGGTCAGCAGCTGATTTCCATGCATAAACATTCATAAGATGCTTTGCAGTGACAATTTAAGGTTGAATGTTAGTATGGAGAGGGTGGGGTATGAGACAGATCTATATGTGCACATTTGCCAGTTGATTTTATATTTTATGTATATAAAAATAAATTGTGCACTGTTGGGTGTACGGCAGGTTTTAAAAATCAAAATACATTGTGGCATATAAATGTACATTTCTTCATTTGTATGGATGGAAACAGTAAGTTTGGATTCCTTGCAGTTTTATAAATGAGACCACAGGCTCCAATCTAAATGAAAGGGGAGAAGGCAATAATTTAACTTTCTGTGGTCAACAGGACATAAAAGGCTTTGTAAGTGCCTGTAGGTCGCATGTTAGGCTTTGGTGTACATGCAGACCGCTTCATTGTTAGAGCCACGCATGAGGTCTCAACAGAAACAGAAAGAGTGGCCTATTCAATTGGCGGCATGCGGGCCACATCAGGCTCAGAAGCAACCTCCAAGTGGCCCAGCATGAGGTTTAAACAAAAAAGGAAAGGAAGAAATTCTGGAGCCGATGATGCGAGCAGTTAATGAGTTAGCCGTCTCTCTTCCTTCTCATGTGTGTTGACACTTTCACATGTGTACTGCAGATCGAGGATGTATGGATCAGGTATCTTCTACAAATTTCAATCTCATGTAACCTTACCCCTAACCCTAACACCCCAGAAATGCCATAAAACATGAACAGCTTTGGTACATGGACACCCAGATTAGTGCACTACCTATGACCATTTGTGGTCTTCACTTGCCAACTAGTGGTCAAAAATAAGAACTGCAAGATTGTTTCTCTATGGTACAACTGGCATCTGAACCTGAACTAGCAACCACAAGTTACCCAGCTCAAAAAATAGATCATACCAACATGAATTAACAAAAAGGCACTAGTAATAACATAAAGGAGCAAGCCACATGACACTATAATCAAACTATGTTCAGTGAATTAGCCAAAAGGGCATGGCTAGTTAAAAGGCACATCAACTCTACACAACTGCATGGCCCAACATATAGATAAAAACACACATTTGCATTCATCGACAGATTTATTTACACTTTGCATTCATAACAATTTCAAACAATATTGGAAACTCGATGCTTCTATGAAATGTAAAGGAGTCTCTCTCACTATGGAGACCTTGAGCTTCCAGAGCGCAAATGACCTTTACACTGTGGTAGTTATAGATGGATGTAATTATGTACTGAAAGGAATAAAAGAACAAAAAACAGAACATCATGCTATAAGTTATCCACATGGAGGTCATACAGCCTCAAATCCACGCGTATCTTAATCACACACTTTTCAAGAAGTGGATGTATTTAAGTCCAAATCCACACGTAAGTTTACTACCTGCAAAGTCACAGAGAAGCTACATCGTTGGCTACATCGGTGTTTACAGTGAGCGCACGTCATGGTGACGGGTGACATCATCGTGACCATGCTTGTTATCTCCATCATCACAATGGAATTTGTAAATGAATAGCTCTGATATATATGGATGAAACCAGAAGTTTACATACACTGTATAAAAAGACACGTAACTTTTTTTTTCTCACTGTCTGACCTGTTTAGGTCAGTTAAGTCACCAAAATTATTTCTATTTTTCTAAATGCCAGAATAATGAGAGAGACAATCTTTAAGACAATTTTATTATTACTTTCTTCAAAGTCAGAAGTAGGGGTGGGTATTGGCAACAACCTCACGATACAATACGTATCACGATATTGCGATATAAATAAAGATGAAAACACAAGTACCTGTATATGTACATCAGATATTTATATATTGATCAGAGGACAAATTGAGTCAAAACTATTTCATTTAAAACAGCCTCTCCATTTTATTAATTCCCATGAAATTTCCGGGCAGTAATATTCTCTTTGTCCAGCTCGTTGTTCTTGCTATCTCTCTTAACTTTGAAGCCAAAGTGCTTCCAAACGTCAACTTTAAATTGCGGAGGCGTTGTTAACCTGCCATCCATTTTGCAAAGACCTCAGCCACTCTGTCTACTATAGAAATACACCCGCCGCACAGCAGAGTCGCTCTTCAGCAATATATCGATATTTGGAGTTGAAAAATCGATATTGTATTGGGCGGCAAAGTATTGCGATAAATTGCTGTATCGATATTTTTGCCCACCCCTAGTCAGAAGTTTACATACACTAATATTACTATGCCTTTACACAATTTAGGAAAGCCCAGATGGGGATACCATGGCTTTGGAAGCTTCTGATTACAGGCACACCTGTGGATGTATTTTAAGGCACACCTCACACACACTGCTACCTTCGTGGGTAAATAAGTAGAAATCAGCCAGGATATCAGGAAGAGAATTGTGGACTTCCACAAGTCTAGTTCATCCTTGCGTATAATTGCGTATAATGTGGCACCTTCAGGCATCTGGAAATTGTACCAAAGTATACAGATCAGGCATAACATTATGACCACTGACAGGGGAAGTGAATAATACGGTGGCCGGGAGGTGCAAACCAAAATTACAAAATGTGAAACACTTTTACGAAGCGTGAGACAAATTTACATTTTGGAAAACATTTTTACATTTCATAAAACAAATTTACATTACATAAAACAAATTTACGTTTCAGAAAACAAATTTGCATTTCAGAAAACAAATTTGCATTTCAGAAAACAAATTTACAAACACCGAGACAAATTTACAAGTGCTGCAACACTTGTACAAGTTCCAAAACAAATTTACAAATAACATCAACCGGAAAGGGAATATACCCACTCCGGGGTTGAACCGGAAGTGATAACCGGCAGCGGCCAATTCGAGTGGTCGTTGTTGTTGTTGATGGAGTTCATGGTGAGTTCAACATGGACAGCCACCGAGTGAGGTTTTGCATGTTTTGTGGACAACATATGAGCCGTTTAACGCAGTTTGTTCTTCGTGTGGTAGGTCTTAAGAGTTTTTAAGGGGCATGGACCAGATCGACGGACCAGATATGCTGCAGCAGTGCATAAAATATTTTAGTGAGAGACAGTCGTACGCTGTAATCGTGGACATGATGTCATGTTTACACGGTGTTCACATCAGAGGCCTGTACTGCGAAGGGGGCTCAACATAGTCAGGCTTTGTGCTCATGATGCAGCTCAACAAAGCCCCAAGTCCCCAAACAGAGTTAAACGGTTCTGCGACGGTGGTTATCAACTTAGTTTGTTAAGTCCGGCTCTCTGCTTTGTGCTCTGCGCATTCACATAAAAGGGAGCGTTTGACGTCATATTATTCTAATTCCGTGCAAAAATGGATCGATCCCGGGCCACATATCTTACTCAAGATGAGCAGATTCTTATTATGCAAGGCTATGAAGAATTCAAAGAAACCATCACGGCAAAAAGTAACACCGTCGCCGCCAATAGAGCGAGAGAGGGCTGCTGGCAGAAAACTGCTGAAGTTAACAATGATATGTTATGATCAATATTATATGAAGCCCTTAGTGTTTTAATTTCTGAAAGCTCAGCATTGTGCAACTTTTACATATTAACCCTCATTCATTTAAAAAATTAATAAACTGAAGCAACAACTATCTTTTTTCATTTTTGAATGATGTCTATATTGTTTTCACATTTACTGATCTCAGTTATAGAATGCGACTGTGTTTTATTGAAAGCGAGGCTGAGTGTGCGCAGGCTGTAAATGTTCTGTGTTTTTTTTTTTGTATTACTGTGTCTGGATGAACAAGCAGATGTAGCTACTGTCCCTGTACAATGACAATAAAGACCTTTTTGACAGTGAAAATAGCTCAAGCCTGTAAGATTTGTGTTTGGGCGTCACTGCCCTACAACGGGTGAAACATTGATCAGTTCATCAGTTTATTCATGGCCACATCAAAGAAATGATAAACTTTACTCATTATCTGTGACAAATAAATACTAGGTTGGCCTAATTAATATTTCATATTGCATGTTATTAAGATGTGGAAGCAGCAGTCGGACATGGCAGCAAGTGTGTGGATAACATACTATATCCCATTTTATTTTAATATCGTCACTATCTTAAGATTGCAGATTCTCAGAAAGAGAAAGAACCACTTTGCGGATGGCGAACACGCAGTGTTCTTTCTCAGATTTTCTGCATCACCAACTGAATGTAAGTAGTTTGCCCGACAGTGAGCGCACAGCTTCTTCAGTGGCATTCCTGACACTCGGCTCAATAAGTGAGCAAATGAGCCACCTTTGTAGTACAGGGAAGCCTGGCTTTAGACTCAACATAACTCGCTAACCCACTAAACTGGCTTCGCAAAACGCCCCTCTGATGTGAACACCGTGTAAACATGACATCATGTCCACGATTACAGCGTACGACTGTCTCTCACTAAAATATTTTATGCACTGCTGCAGCATATCTGGTCCGTCGATCTGGTCCATGCCCTTTAAAAACTCTTAAGACCGACCACACGAAGAACAAACTGCGTTAAATGGCTCATATGTTGTCCACAAAACGGGCAAAACCTCACTCAGTGGCTGTCCATGTTGAACTCACCATGAACTCCATCAACAACAACAACAACTCGAATTGGCCGCTGCCGGGTTATCACTTCCGGTTCAACCCCGGAGTTGATACATTCCCTTTCCGGTTGATGTTATTTGTAAATTTGTTTTGGGATTTGTAAAAGTGTTTCAGCACTCTCGGTGTTTGTAAATTTGTTTTCTGTAATGTAATTTTGTTTTATGATATGTAAAAATGTTTTCCTAAATGTAAATTTGTCTCACGCTTCGTAAAAGTGTTTCGCATTTTGTAATTTTGGTTTGCACCTCCCGGCCACCGTAGAATAACACTGATTATCACTTCACTTCATCATGGCACCTGACCACAGAGCAATGGAAGAAGGTGACCTGGTCTGATGAATCACGTTTTATTTTACATCGTAGTGTGATGCTTTGGACAATGTTCTGCTGGGAAACCTGGGTTCCTGCCATCATCTGTGGGATGTGCTGGACAAACAAGTCCAATCCATCGAGGCTCCACCCCGCAACTTGGTGATACCGCAGCACACCTTCAGGGGTCTAGTGGAGTCCATGCCTGGACGGGTCAGGGTTGTTTTGGCAGCAAAAGGGGACCAACACAATATCAGGCAGACAATATTACCCAAAACATTTGACCCAAGTCATACAGTTTAAAGGCAATGCTACCAGATATTAATTAAATGTTTTTAAACTTCTGAATTTGAAGAAACTAATAAAAATATGTCTCATTGTCTCTCATTATTCTGGCATTTAGTAAATATAAATAATTGTGGTAATCCTAACTGACCTAAAACAGGAAATGTTTAGTCTGATTTCATGTCAGACAGTGAGGAAAAAAGGGTTGTGTGTCTTTCTATACAATAATACATTTGGATCTATAATATTTATGCCCTATGGATGTGCATTCTTCTGACAATATAACTATGTATAGGCCTGCTGGAATGTGGAGTGGTGGGAAAGAATTAATGGGTGGGCGGGAGTTCTCTATACTGGTAAACAGGAAATATGGTCGGCACTGAAGCATAACGCAGACAGGCTTCATACTAACAGGACAAGCAAATGCTGGAGGTTGGCAGAGCAATGGATAGAACCAAGGGTTGTTTCCCATGCCATGATCTGAAAAGAATGGATGTAAATTGTGGATTGTATTTTGAAAACATTGTTACTGAATAACTTTAACAAAATCAAGTGTGCGTATGTGTGTTGCAGGGACATTGCATGCAGCCATTGAGTTGATGAAGAAGCAGCAGGCTGAGATTCTGGGCTGCATGGTGATCATCGAGCTTAAAGAACTCAACGCCACTGACAAACTGAAACCACACAGTGTGTTCTCTCTGCTTCAGTATTGAGGACGACGGACTTCGATTTCTTCTCAATGTCAACAACATGAAACAAGGACGCTCTTAACATCACTCACGTTTTTGTTGTGTGTTAAAATATCAATTGTTTTATAATTCATACATACATCTGTTAACAGCCTGGCTGTGAGGGTTTGAGCCTTACCCTGCATGCTTCAGGGTGCTTGGTTTCCACGAAACCTTAGAGTGTCTAGAAATGTCTAGAACTTTCTCTTCCAATCATGTTATGAATGCTGAAATCTGTCCCTGCATCCATGTGTGCCTAAACAGTGTTAGATGGATATTATTAGAGAGGCATACCATAGTATCTGTTGCAGACAGCTAATAAACAGCTTGCACTCTTGTTTCAGTTTTCAGTTTTAAGTGAAAATCATAACTGTATTTCTTCAAAATTATTTTGATTATGTTTACGTAATGGATTGTTATGAAATGTTCACTTAATAAGCCATAATACACACCCTTGCTTAGTTAAATGGAAATCCATTCAGTAGTTTTTGAGAACTTTAGCCAAACTCATAATGGTACTAGAGGAAATGACCGGGGCTCAGTCATTAGGATCCATCATCGGGGGGACATACTGTATATCTACATTTCATAACAATCCATCCAGTAGTCCAGACATTTCAGTGTGGAACAAGGTTTAGGACCAACCAACCTTAAATGTTATTTACAGATATAATATGTAACAAGACCTTTTTTTTTAAATTTATTTTGTGGCTATCCAAGAAATTCACACTGACTTAAGGTTACCGTGCATTTCATTTGGTCGTCTTTAACTGAACCTTCCTGAATGGACTCGGAGAGTGAGAAAGGAAGTTGGTGAAGGTGACTAAACAATATAAAAATTAAACTTTAAAACATCATCTCGTCTGTGAACATTTATGCTCGAGTCGTGTATATTTACATCAGCAATGAGCACAACTCCTATGAACCTATACTTCTTACATGGTTTGAACTTTTTCTCAGATTTTGACTCCAGCACTTCTGTCCAGGCTGTGTAATACTAACCATTATGTGTAAAATGAGCTTGATGTGTAAAGTTGGTGGAGTGCTCTTTTACAGTTTATTAATACATGAAGCTTTTCATTTAAGAAGTCTTGATGAGTTTATCACTTTTCTTCTTGAATTTATGAACATACAATTGTAAAAACTTAACAATGATCTAGTCATCAACATGTCAATAAATCATCTAATTAGCATCTCTGATTGGCCATCACTTGTCCAAAGTCCAAAAGTTTAAGTGACTACCCCATCTCACCTGGTCATTAGCTTAAGAGGACTGCAACAAACAATTATTTTCATTTTTGATTAATATGTTGATTATCCTCGTGATCAATCTGGTGTTTGGTCTGTAAAATGTCAGAAAAATGGTGCAATGTGCAGCAGTGTTTCCCCCAAAACTCAAGATAATATAGAACTTTATTAATCCTAAAGGAAATTGTTTAAGATGACACATTTACTTGTCTTGTTGCTCTGTCCTCAACCCAATGATTTTCCGTTTCCTGTCAGAGAAGGAAGGAAACTAGGAAATACTCACATTTAACAAGCTGAAATCAGGAATTGTTTTTACCTTCTCTGTACCAATAACTGATAATTACATGGTGATTAATATAATAGTTCACAACAAGGTGATTTGTCAAAAGGCAAGATTTGAGCTTTTAACTAATATTGAGATTGAGCTTTTAACTAATATTGAGATTGAACAGCCAAGAGTGAACAGAAACAAGGGAGAGAGGGAAAGACGGAGCAAAGGGCAACAGGTTGGAAGTGAATAGCTCGCTACTAATGACCTTATCTTTGGGGTGAACACTACTAATTGCTAACTTTAGGATCACAGAATTTGCACTCATCCATTTGAAACACTCTATGCACCTTAAAGAACAAACATGATGCCCGCACATCATCAAGCCCTGCTGGTCTCTAGTGAAATGGCGTGAGCATATCCGTCCACCAGATCTATACAGTATAGAGGTAACAAACCCTAAACACACGTCTAAGGCTGAGTATCGGGACCAGATTTATACACAAGGCACTAATAACCTTCCAATTTATTGTGTAAAGGAATCAAATTAACAAGTTTTCCTCTTTTGAACTTTGGCTACTTGGCTGTTTTTTAATACCAAACACATGGCAGTCAGTTAGAAAGCCTGAACAAGACACCTGACCAATGTGCACTTTTATTCGCTGTGAAAATGGGACTCTTTTTTAAAAAAAATGTATACAGACTAAGTACCACAAATCAAAGTCTAGTAATCTCCATTATATCATGGTGATGCCGAAGCATCAAAACATTTCCCCACCTTTCGACCACATTACCTTCCTTTATTTTGTGTGATCAGAAGTCACTTGCCCAAACTCTCTGGTAATTACCATTTTTTCAGTTTTATATTTAATAAATTGTACTTGTAGAAAAAAAAAAGACGACAACAAGGTTCTGACAAATGATTGTATTTCTTCTACATTATCAAACCTTTTAAAAATGTAAACAATCAGTTCTACACTGTAGAAAGCTGACCCCTAAAAGACTGGAGGCAGATCTGTACACACAAATGGTAGAAGGAAAAAAAAAAACAAGAGTGTTATTAAAAACCCATATGGCCACAGGATTTTGGGAGAGAACATGGTCCTGTGCCTGGATCAGTCTGTGATTATCTTCAGACACAGGACGCACCACAAAGCACAGGCCTGCACATCTGCTGCCAACAAACCAGTCAAACGGTCTAAAAACATGGCACTTATAAGCAGCTGGCCTCTGTGCTTTAGCAGCGGCGTGCTGGCACTTCAGCTAACGACAGCCAGAGAAAGTCCACATCACTCAGTCAGGGCATCTCTCAGATTCTCTCCTCTTCTCTTAGTCTGCTGTTCAGTTTGTCCACAACAATGCTGACCTCTGTGTTCTTATTCAACTTCAGGTAGAAGTCCTTCCTGATCGGATGAATACTCAGCCAATCAGCAGCCACTTCAGCCAGTAGACGAATATGTTTCTCCATTTCCCCTGTTCATTAGTGAGGAGGAACAATGAATTAGACAACGGTTATTCTCTGAACAATATCAATAAGACAGCAACAAGTTTCCTAACAAAAGAAAATGTTGTATTTCTACCAGTTAACATAATATAGAAACACTGTGTGGCTGCTGTGTCCTGTTTGAACCAACCTGTGCAGAGAGCAGATCTGTAGCTGGCCACCATCCTGTTACAGACCACCTCCATGATTAAAGCCGGTTTCTTCTCTGCAACAAAAACATTGCGGAGAATCCTGGCCAGCTCTGGGAGTCGTGACATCATCAGCAGGCGGTCCTCCTGGGTGGGGTTTCGGATCATGGCTGCCTGGAGCTTCTGGGCTTCCTTTGCCCTAATCTGAAACGGCAACAAACCAGCCAAAACATGATCAATAACATGGTTTTCTAATGGCCAATTCAGCAAGACAAATACATCCCTTAAGAGTAAAATCCACCCCATCCCTTCTCCCTGTTTACGTACCCGGTCCAGCAGGGACTGGGACACCCCTTTCAGGGCAGTTGGTACTGCAGCAGCTGATTTTTGGGGAACTGTGAAGTCCTGTGGAGATGTTTGCTCTTTACTCTCTGCAACTTTATCTTCAGTCTTCAGAACCAGAGAAACCAGAGCCTTCTCCATCTGAGAACACAGGACGACAGAACAATCCATCAACCATCAGACTTAGTATTTACGGTTAAATCACAAAATGTATTTTTTCCAGTATATCAATCCAGTATAATGAGCACTGTTCTATCAATTAGAGCACGGCTTTATTAAACATTGACTGTACATTATTAATTCAAAATACATAAACTGATACTGACCAAGTGCAACTTTCTGGCTCTTATTGAAATACTAAATGTGCACTGGTGAATCTTTAACTCAGCTGTTTACATTTCATTAGGGCTAATCTTAATTAGGGGAGGGGTCACTTTGAGAGACAGGTAGACAGGAGCGGTCTTCGCTGCGGTCCTTGCAACTTACTTTCTACTATAATCAGATGTTAGTTGGACTACATTAACCTTAAATTACTTTCAGTTATTATCTTCCCTAATAAGCAATTGTTGATCAACTTGCATGTTTGATGCACTTTTTCAAAAGCAACTCTGAAATTCAATTGGGCTGGGCAGAGTTGGATGCCTACGAGTTGGCGACAGCTGGTACCACCCACTTTGCTGAAACCATGGTGGCTCTGCCCGCTATTTATACAGTCACTGGTACCAACACAGAGAGAGAAGTTTGACTAATTCAGAGCAGCTGACAAGTGACCACTTTAACTCTGATACAGTACCTTGGGTGTGATGAGTGAGCGGGCCTTGTCCAGCACCTCCTGAGCTGTGGCCAGTTTCTCAGTGTGAGGAGGCTGAGGCAGAGAGCTAGTCTGGACAGCTGGCACAGTATCCACATTAAAGCGAGGGTGCCAGCGGGTCAGTTTTTCTTCTGGAACAGACATGGGAGGAACTAACGAGGACAGGAAGACCTGCAGACAGAGAGCTGGTTGAAACACTAGCTGATCATAACCCTTCTATTAGTCACCAAAATGAAATCTCAATGTGTCGATGGAGACAGACCTCTTCAGTCTTGTCCTTAAAGCACATACCAAACCTGGGTTCCTCTAAGAGGTCGTATTATGCAAATTTTCAGATACATACTTTTATTTGGGGGTCATAGCAGAATAGGTTTACATACTTTCATTTTCAAAAAACATTATTCTTCTTATGTAGTACATTGCTGCAACATCCCCTTTTCACACTGTCCCAAACACTGTGTTTTAGCTTTTATTTGAACAACTCGCCTCTGTTCAATGTTTGGTGAGAGGTGCATATGCACATTACTTAACAGGCAGGATGTAGCCAATCAGAGGCAGAGTAGGGCAGGTCAGGTGTGATCTAAAATAACACTGCTACAGCAGCAGCAGCAGCAACTGCATGTCTGCTAACTGACTGGAGTGTATACATTTTATAACAAGTATATACATATATTTAAACACCCATTATATAGCATATGTTACAAAAGTAAAGGCTCAACTCCAAACAGCTTCAAGGGGAGTTGTGGCTACTTGTGACAAAACCAAATGGAGGCTACCTAAAGCAGACACTAACCTTGTGGTGCTGTTTGACAATGCAGACCAGTTTCAGATGGAAGATGTGTCTTCTTTCAACGAGAAGAGAGGCTGACAGGACGGGACGGGCTTCATTCTGGTCTGAGGAGGAAAACCACAACAAAATTAAAAAACACATAAAGGCATGTCCAAAACATCACGGCTGCAGTTCTGTTCCATCCTCCAGTTCTAGAACAAAAGCATTGTGACAGCAGTTTCTCAGATTTTCATAAATTGTTCTTTGAGTTTTAGCTTTTACTATAACCAAGTTGGCTAAAATGTAATCTTTTTTTGCTTGATGTACAATGAGAAGTATGCACAGAGTGACTTAAATAAATACATTTACCAGATGCTCTATGCCATTTCTGTGTCTGACTCCCTACTGGTCTCAATGCAGTCTAAAGCAGATTCCTTAAAAAAATAAAAGTATGCTCATATTCAGTGAGAGTAAAGCAGAAATCAGTTCTTGGATGGAGCTACTGCGAGCTCTCGTGGCCTTGTAATAGCTGTGTCCGGCAGAATCAAACATGCAATCAAATCAAGACAGATAGTTCTAAGAAATGTTGTTGACTAACCTGAGAGAATGACAGGCTCCACAGTAAGCTGGTAGCTGCCCCTCTTAATGCTGCTGTTGAAGGTTGGGATGTTCTTCTCCTGTCTGAATGTGTAGGCCTCAGGAAACACGGTCTTTATCTGACTGATATGGCTTTCCTCAAACCTCCTGCAAAGTGGATAAAGAAGAGATGCAAACATTAGCTTCTGCAGCCTGACAGTTTCAACGTCCAGGATGTCATACAATCTTCGGAAAAGTTTAGTTAAAATGTAAACAGTTTGGTGCTTTGACAGTTGAAACCTGTCAGTCCCAACATGTCAATTTTTGAAAAAAGTCACATGAAATGCTTTAACAGTGTGAATTTTATTCATAGCAACACTCAGAAACTGTTTTCCTTATAAAAAGGGGTTAGTGAAAACACATTTCTCTGTACACTCCTGTGCCAGGAATCAAAATGCCACTGAACGCCAACTTCTTGTGACTCACACAGAGACTTCACTGATTGCAACTTTACATGACCAGCCTATAATCTCTCATTCTTATCTTAATCTGAAAAGTACAGCCACTACAACTCTACATCCTTCCACCTACTTGTGCATCATGTCCTGAACTCCCCGTTTGATCTTGGCAAAGGTTGTTGTCTCACAGCGGTTATACAGCATGGCTACCACCGTGTCCATACTCCTGAACATCTCAGCCAGCAGCTTGTAATGGTATGGCAGGGAGAGACCAGGGGGGGTCGCCTGGGCAAGGGTGTGGTACCGCTGGTATGCTGGCTGCTCAGTACTGAGGGACAGGAAAAGAGGAAAACTGTTAAGCTTCTGATTTCAGCAGGACTTACAGGTACTGAAAACATAGTGTACCACCTGCACAGTATTGACTGATAAACTCACCTGTCCTGAGCCTGTGTCTCACTACTCTTGCTCTCCTCTGCCTCCCTCTCCTCGTTCCTCCTCTGAGCTTTAGTAGCAAGCTCTTTGGCTCGTGCCACAGTCCTCTTGAGGGCCTCAGCATCAGAGGTGGTGGCTAGGGCAGTTTTAGGGACATGACGGGGAGGATTGTGAGGTGCTGCATCAGCAGGAGAGGATGATGTGTAAACTGAAGATGAGGCTTCAGTGCTGACTAGTTCCTCTTCATGTTTCTTGATCCTCTGAAGACGAGACTTGAGGGCTGCAATGTCCACTTTAGACGGGGCCTAAAAGACAGGGGGGTTGTCATGTTGATGAATTCAAGACTCAAGTAAGGATAAGTGTCACAATAGTCTATTTTTATTGTTGTTAACTTATCCAATATACAGAACCAACAAACATATCCAATAATTATAACAAAGAGAGAAAAAAGAAAGAAAGAAGATTTGCATGAGAATCGAGATACACCCACAATTCAAAATCAGTTCTCAAGTGTAAAAAACAAAAAGGACGTTCCAAGTGTTGATTAGTGGCATGATGTTGATGCCAAACGTGAATGATAAATGTGAAATGGACCACATGTTGGCCATTACGTTTGATGCCATCATGAGACATATGAAGTGCTGAGCAGCGGTCAACCAAACAAGACCTGCCGATAACCGCTTACAGCCTAACACACAACCAAGGCAGCACATTTAACACACTCTGGTGAGGAAAACACTGCTTCTGCTTATCATCGTGTACAACAATGAGTACAACAATGAGTTTGCCATGGTATCTTTCAGCATTTATTGAGTAAACCTTTGAGGGTATTCTGGAGACAAAACAAAACTTGCAGAGTCAGTTCACCATGTCTCATGCAATTAATCACGATTGAATCTTTTAAGCAATTGACAGGCCTAGTAAATACCTGCATCTTAAGCGTGTGCAGTGATAAAATATAATGTTCAAGTGTAGAATATTCTGCTATTAAAAAGATCTTTGTCGGGTGTGTTTGATAAGCGTAACGTTATTTGAAGCATCTTTGCAAAAAGCATGTGTGGAAAAAACACGATACTGGAACTTGTTTACGCCCCATTATAGTGGCATCTGCAGCCAAACACATACCTGTCCTTCAGTGGTCTTGCCGGTGAGCTGGCCCCTCAGTGGAGAGCTGCTGGTCTTGTGTTCAGACACAGGAGAGGTTGGAGCTGCGGCCTGCTGGGTCGTCTCGCTGGGTCGTGCCTGGACAGAACGGTTACACGGCAAGCATACAGATTAAGCCCCGTCTACATTGACACGAGTGTTAAACACGTTAACTGTGGCAGTATATGAAATCATTTCATTCAAGTTTCGCAGACTGACAAACAAAAATAAGCGACTGTTTTCTGGCAGCCATCTTTGCTTAACTTAACGTTAGGTAATAAATGTTCAGACATTTGATATCAGGCAACAGTAAATAAAGGCAAGCCTTTGCGTGTGTGCGAGGTGCTGCCTGATGTCAGAACCTTGATTCACCGCTAACAGCATTAAACTTACATGCGGTGTGTCTTGAGGGAGGACCAGTTTCTTCCTGGCCTTCCTTCTCTGTGCTTTCTCCGGGACATTAGCTTTAGCCCTGACGGCCTCCACTTGCCGTCTCTTCTTGGCCGTGCTGTGGTCGGCGGTGGCTGAAAATACGCCTGCTCCGAGGTCAAACTCTGTAGCCGAGGTCCGCTTTGGAGTCCGGGGGCAGGAGGGGACATCTTTCACAACCTCTTCCTCCTGTAGTCCCACTGCCTCGTCGATAACATTGACAAACTCTTCGTGGACGGAGGACGAAAACAGGTTTTTAGAGGATCTCGACCGTGTGCCGGCGGCGGTGATGGCTGTTGAACCACGGCCGACCACAGCGCTGCTTCGCTGCTTGGCTGGTTTCACGGGGCCGGCAATGCCTTTCTTTCTCTGCGCGAAGAAATCAGTAACTCGAGCCTGAGACATTCTGCTGCCGATGCGTTAGGTGAACACAAGAAGCGCTTAGTCAAAGACTGCACGGGTCTGCCATACACTGATGTCGGTGAAGCTAGATATCAACAGGAAGAAGAAAAGAACTTTCGCGCGCCTTCACAAAGCCACGCCCCTCGCGGGCTCACGTCATAGAACAAATAACGGAGGAGGGCCATTCTGATGAGATTTAAAGTCATACTCACACTTGAGACAAAGAACCCATGTTCTTTGTTGTGCATACATTGTTATGGATTGGAGAGAATACCAGTTAACTATCTGCCCTGTTGTTGGTTTGATTAATTATTTTACTTAGTTGATCATCTTTTTTTAAATTTTTATTAATGTAGTTAATTATGTGACACTGACTCATCTTTATATTTGGCTTTGGCAGCTCCAAGAGTAGGCCTGTGTAATATTTTTTCCTTGGACTTCCCTCCAGACGGTTTCTCTTACTAAACACAAAGCCAAGATTGAGACAAGTAAAACACACCAGGCAAATTAAACAGTTACAAATTCAGATCATCTCTATGCACTAATTTTATGATCTGTTGTCTTGTTGTTGAATAATGATATTTATCGTGCAGCTGAGAAACTGAATTTCCCTTGGGATAAATAAAGTATCTATCTATCTATCTATCTATCTATCTATCTATCTATCTATCTATCTATCTATCTATCTATCTATCTAAAATGCTGGGTCACCACAGTTTAATATTGACTGTAAACATAAGATGCATCATCATCTGATTTGGCGGCACAACATCTAAAAATCTTAGGTGCCATGGTTTAATCTGGGGACATAAAAGAGAAAGTTGACTCTTCCTAGCTAAGTCTTGCAGTCATTCACATTTGAGGAGATGAAAACACAGATTACCTTCTGCAGACTGACATTAAAAAGTTTCCAAGTCTACAACTAGGCTCCATCAGCCTCTGTTGAATGTGTAATCAAATAAAGTATCCAATACTGACTCCTTATATATCTATTTTGTTAAAGAAAATAATGTTTTCCTGGTGTAATTACTCCAGGTTGAGACTGAATGGCTCAAAAGATTCTGAAAGTTTTGTCAGAAGACATTTTTAATCATTTTTGACAGTCTTCACCTGCCCTCTCATGATCAGTGTCTCGGACACACAGCAGCTACAGGTATTTACATTGAAAACAAGCAGAAAGTCAGAAAGATATTATCTTTACTATTTGCCATTTGTTGTGTTAATTTCCTCACACCACTGTAAATTGTTCTACTGTGTGTGCTTGGTTACACACAGCTACACATGTCGAAAGTCTCTTAAATCCTTAAAAAAGAAATGTTGAGTTATTTTACATTGTAGATTTGACCTTTGATAAAAAAAATGACAAAAAATAAAACAAAGTGACACCTCTACCATAACTTTCAGTACTTTGATCCACAGCCAGATTAACCTAACTTGATCACCCCAGACAACCATTAACAAAACAATATCCCCATTCTCATGACTACTTTATTTTTTGAGTATTCTCTTTTAATCATCTCTTAATCTATGCACACACCTCTTTCACCAAAACCCAAGGTCCTCAAATCACACTCGTTGTGCTACTCCATACACATTTACATGAATATAAAAGGCTAGAATACATTTACCCCTAAATAAAAATTTAGTCATTATCTACTCACCCCCATGCCAAAGAAACGTCAGAAGTAGTTTTGTAGTCCACAAAACATTTCTGGAGCTTCACAGACAAACAATGTTGCAGCATTCTCCTCAACAGCCATGGGGCCTTCTTTTTAAATGTAAAGACAAAAAAAATAAAAACAACAGAAATCTGAAAAAAACTTGACATGGGTTGTCAGATCCCACATTGATTTTCATTTACACCCTTTAAAAAAATAAAAAATAAAATGTTATATATATATATAAGTTTTCTTTTTTTAAGTTAAAAGAAAACTTAAAACAAATATATATATATATATATATATAAAATTTTATTTTTTATTTTTTTAAAGGGTGTTTTTTTTATGTTTTAAGTTTTCTTTATACATGTTAAATGCAACAAGTATGACTGCTTTTACTCATAAAGCTTGATGGATTTGAATAGGGCAGTGGTTCCACACAAGAGGTCCCAAGAATGATCTAAAGGGGGACCCAATGATTAAAGGAATTAGGAGAAAAAATATGCATCTGTTACACAAATATTTTGTCTTATCTCGTCAACGAGTTGTTATCTAAGTGGGGTCTTTGGGCCACCAAGGGTCCTTGAGTTGGCTCCATGGGGTCCAAAGCAAAAAGAGCATTTTTTTTCTCCCACTATAATTAAATCCATAAGTAAAGTTCACCAAGGTAACTGCTGCTAACTGTAGAGACAGTTAGCAGCAGTTACCTTGGTGATCTTTTTTAGTTAGTTAGTTAGAGTTAATGGGGTCTATTCTGGGGTGAGACCATCCTCCAGCCTAGTGTCAAGAAAATCTATTCAGTAGTTTTTGTATAGTCCTGTTGACGAACCAACCGAAAACCAACAAACTGACACTGCTAAGAAAACACAACCGTCTTGGTTGAAGTAATAAAGGGGAAATGAGTCTGTGCTTAAATGTATTGTGACCTATAACAATATGCTTTACGACAAATACCTTCATCCTGAGAGGTCACATGCCTGAGAGAAACCACTTGACCTGGGCTACTTTTCACGCAGCCGCTTGCCTTCACTGTCCCATGTGTCCACGGTGTGTGTTTGTACGCTAGGGGGCGCCACTGACACAACAGTGTCATTACATTTGGTTAGAACACGCGAGACCTATTTCTAGAGCCAGGATTGATTGACGTCGTCCTGTCAGAATGTCTAATGTATAAACACGCAAAACATTTTGTAACAGATGCCGGCACAGTTCCACGAATAGGCCTGTGTAATTATTGTTCCTTGTGCTTCCCTCCTGACGGTCTCTGTCGCTAAACACACCGCAGTAAAGCAGTGCAGAGCGCGGAGACGGGCTGCGGTGCTGACTGCTCTGGAAGTTGAGTGTATTTGCAGCAGGGAGGTGAACAGCAGCAGCGGCAGCTCACTGGTGAATAGCTCCTCTATGAACGCCCTTCAGTCTGACTTGCCTGTGAATCACATTTTCCACCTACAACACTGTACTTCAGGCTGGGCCCCTCCGAAGGAACACATGCAACACAACTTCTCTTCACTGAAGCGAGTCGGTCTGCTGCTGCGCACTCAGCTGAGCCGTAACTCCACGGGAGAGCACTACAAAAGCCTTTGTCAAGACGTCAAAACTTTCTTTTAAGAGTTTCTTTTGTCTTTTTTGATGGGAGATCATGAGCGAGAATCGGAATAATCGTCTGTTCATTCCTTTGTCACACTTATTGAGTCGACCCGGATGGATCCGTTTGACTTGGCGAAGCAGTGTGTCTGCCCGGATCAATCATAGTTATTGATATCCCGGGTGATTACCGCGGAGTGAGCCGCTGAAATGGATCTTCAGGTGGTTGTCTGGCTCTTCTACTGTTTCCTGCTCCCCACTGCGCTGTTAACAGGTAACTAAGTAACACTTTCTCTTGAACATGTGTAATTATACCACTGGACACGTCGTTTCACAGAAGCACAGATGTGCCTCATGTAGCTCGCGGTGACTTGAGCCCCGGAGCTTGAAACGTGCTGGGTGGTGAACCGCTGAAGCAGCCGGAGGGAAAACCGTGAACACTTCGCAAACATTTGAACAGTTTTCCAGCGGTGTTCCCGTCTGCTTACCGCTGTGGGTCGAGACGAGTCGAGACAACTGCAGATGATACTCAGGATGTATGTCTGCCCCTCAACTTTAAAGCGAAGTTCTGAGCAGAAAACCTCAGTACTGTACAGAATGGGTGTCGCCTCCCGTGGTGTAACGCTGTTGTGAAAAAATGACATGGATTCTTCAACAGGTCTCTGCTTTGTTGTTGGAATGTTAGCCGAATGGAGGGTGACTCCACACTGGTTTAGACTATAGTTTATAAGTGTGCGGTAGCTGGTATGCATTGGAGTCTGATATAGGTGACAGGACGTATAGGAACGGTTCAGTTAAGGACAACTTGTGCCAGTTGAACCGTGGCGCACACTGCTCCATCTGAATGCTGATGTAAACACAGATAAGGAAAAACGAAATGAGGATGGTGTTTAGTGTAAATCCTGCCATTCAGATTACCCAGAACACATGACATAAGGCGCAGTCACACTGACTCATTTGAGAAGAGAAAGGGCAACATGCCAGTAAGGTCAATGATTTAGCTCCTCTTATGTTTCAGTAATATTTAAAGTATTATTTATGGCATCAGATGTTGGGGACACAGAGACCACACAGTGGTGACGACAAACAGAGAAACTATGCTGATTCAGGACCAAGTACTGAAGGTATTTATATCATTAGCAGTCAGACACCAAAGTTACCGATACCGATAATTGGAAAGATGCTGAATATCTGCCGTGATAGTTGTCCAGAACAATGATCATCTACCCCTAATAAGTATAGTGGTCAATCATGCAGACAGTTTCTAAGATGCAGGAATCAGGCTGACCTCATGTAGGGCGTATGTGAAAGCGGGTTTTTATGACCTATATTTACATTCCTCGCTGCAGCCTCTGGTGGAGGTAAGGTACTACAAAGTTTCACAAAGGCCTCTTAGGAAGAAGGATGGGATGGATAGACGGACAGGTCATTCTGCACATGCGTTAAAAAAATTATTGCGTTATTTCTCTCTATATATATGTCTATCTATCTATGTATTTGTATGTATATATATATATATATATATATATATATATATATATATATATATATATGTGTGTGTATATATGTGTGTATATATGTGTTTATATATATGTATGTATATATGTATATATATGTGTATATATATGTATATATATGTATATATATGTATATATGTATATATATGTGTATATATACATACATATATATATATACATATATATATATATACATATATATATATATATATATATACATAACCCACATGTTGTGTCAAGCCTTCTTAGTGTTTTAAGAATAGCGTAAAAATGCCCCCGCACTCCATTGAAAATTTGATTGCCTGAAAACTACGGTAAATCTTAAAAGTGCCTCTTTCGTCGTAACTATGCTTTTACACAAAGGGTTGACTCATATACATTCACAAATAAAGCCTTGGTTGCTTTTTGGCGAGTGTTTCACTTTAATGACAGGACCTTACCATTAGTGCATAACTCATTACATATGTCACATAATGTAATGCGTTCTGCATGCAGCTGTTCAGCTCTCCTGATGAGATTTGCCAACCTTTGTTCAAAACAGGTCATACAACAAGTAGTTTGAGCAATTCATCACTTTAACATTTTAGGAAATGTTTGTAGGCTACTTAAAATTGAAAGACTCATGGACATGACCTTGGTGTCCTCAATAGTGGCTGCGGGTTTTGAACCAGTGCGGGATGTCCAACTCTGTCTTCTATGAGGGAAAAAAGTAACTACATCGTAAA
>CAEMYA010000074.1:4061716-4073845 GCA_903131615.1 Diplodus sargus | reverse complement strand
AGGTTGGTAAGTTTTTTAGAAGCATGTTCCTTGATCTTTCTATCAGCAATCAATTAATCAAATTCTCTGACAAAAAAAAAAAAAATCTAGTATCTGTGGATTTCTCATTTGTCTAATAAGCCAATCCAATAACTTCATTTAGCTTATATGAAATGATTTAACAGGCTACTTGTCTGTCTTCCTACGTACCTGCCTACCTGCATGCCCAAGAACTTATAGAGTGCTCTAGTAATGAGGCCTAAAAGCCAGAAATCAGTTAGCACTTTTGCTTATCCGGTTCCCTCTTAAAGTAAAAGTTTTTTTGAATGGTTTTTCAGTTAAATGCCAAAATAAATTACCACAGGCTTAAGATATTTACATGTTATGTTCAATGACATCAAATACATGAATAAATGTCCCACAATTTGATTATAATGTGCTTTATGTGTCTTAAAAACTGGGACCAGTGCGATGAATTGACAAAACTATTAGCAAGCTAGTGACACAAGAATGGCAGAGGTAGTGCAGCCTGAATTTCTGAATATGAACAGGCTAGCATGACCGTGTTGAGTACTACAATAGCAATGTTTGTTGTGTATGTTCATTATGTTAATGTTTTCATACAGCTGAGTGAGACATGAGGTACTTTGATATTTTCAGAGAAGCTCAAAAGTCTTTTTTTGCAAGTCCAAGTCAAGTCTCCAGTCTCTTATGAGTCTCTGAATTGCTGTATACCATCAGGTCTACTTAGAACACCGCATAACTATATCTAAGGAATTCAAAGCATGTACTGCAATATCAGCATTGATCTGTTTTTTGGTATATGATCACTTTAACCAATTTGCGATGTTGATTTGTGCAGAACGAGGACTCTTAGATTACCTGACCATTTTGTACAGTTACGGCAAAGCCAAAGGCGATGACAACAGCCGTTGCCATGGTGCGCTCGCCATGGTGTTGTATTGAGCTGTGTTGCTGCTGCAGCATATGACGTCATCAGTGGCTATGTGCTTGTGAAACAGGAAGGGGTGAGAGAGGAAATTACAGTTAGCGCCTCAAATCTTAAGTCTTTTGAGTTAAAGTCATAGTTTCAAGCCACATTTCTGGATATGGTTCGTAATGGCAACAAGCTGCTGTGCACACAATATACAGTCGATGAACCAAAAAAGAAGATGGTTGACAGCAGGGACAGTCATCCAACCGCTAACGCTAGCACAAAGCACACACTCACAGCAGTGAGCAGTAGCTGTCTGGCCTGATAGCCTGTTCAGACTGAAGTACATTAGTGACGGCTATTTTGCTTTTGTTGTATAACGGTGGCATTTAACTGACTTGTTCCTCCTTCTATTTATTGGATTAAAGCCATAGAGATCTATTGGGCAGTCTGTGTTTGTGTGGTCAAGGGTGATGTGTTTTGGAGGAGTAGAACTAGAGGGCAGGGTGGGATTTTTTTTAAAACACTCTCTTGCCATTTTTTTTGGGTCATGACAAGATTTCTTCTTTAACTGTTTAACCTTCCTGGAAATTAGACTGAAGAAAAAACACCACCAGACAGTCATTGACACATTACTTTGTGTGACTCACTGTCAGGGCCAGAGAGGCGGCACAACCCACCAAGATGACAATGCAGTAAAACAAATTGATGCCATGGATTTTGCAATCTGTGCAACATAAATTCATTGGTGTATGTAATACAAATACTATTTATGATATGAGGACGATTTTGTCCTTGTTTTTGTAGGTCGCAGTTTTTATTGATCATCTTTTAGATGATGTTCCTGGGATGTGGTGGAGCATCCCTCTAGTCCAGTAGCCCCATTCACACTGCCCTTTGAGTGCGGGGTGAAATTTAGCTCTGGCACTGATACACCTCTGGAGGTAGTATCAGAGGAGCAGTATGGCGAACCGTACCAGTGTGAATGGATAAGCCGGTGGCGCGGAGCAGGTATGTGTCGATCTGACACTCTGATAACTACACAGGTCCTTCACTCAACTAAATAAAGAGAAATGTATATGAGGGAAAAATACCACAGTTGTATGTGTAGAGGTGTCCGTCCTCCTGTCTGTCCTACCGCCCGTCCTACCGACTCTTCGTCACATTTCTGCCCGAAAAACAGCGTCTGTCACCGGCAAAAAACTTTAACTCACCGAGTGTTTGTGTTGGAAAAATATCACTGTGACGGTCAGACCTCCAGACCGAGACTTCAGTCAACTTTCCCCCAGAAAACACTTCAACTCAGGAAGTTAAACCTGTAATTTTCACCTAGATATGAAGTCTCTTTAAACAGATTGCATGTTGGCAGCTATTTTATATTTAGTCTTTGTGTTTGTTGTGTGTCAGTTTTTCAGTTGACAAAGTCATACATTTAAGTCAGCTTTTAGTCAAAATGTGTTCTCTCCTATTTCTGATTCAGTTAGACTAACAAGCCTCTGCATCATTAGCATCTACTGGTCTGAAAAGCCAACACAAATCTCCCCATATATTTCCCTCGATCAAGGGGACAATGATGAAGCATTTGAAAGAGCAATAAGTACTATTTTTAGTACAAAACATGGGCTGTGTTGTTTGTTTTTTCACAGACAGATTAGATTCACAGTCTTGTCTTGTCTTGTCTTGTCTTGTCGAGGAAAACCACACATAGTTTCATCATAGTTTTAATTACCAAAGATGAATTGTTCGCTTAGCATTGTCTTGTCTTAGTCTGAAAGAAGGCTGAAAAAAGGTTGTTGACCAGCCTTCTTGTGATTATTACACACTGCATGTATGGTCCCTCTGATTGTACAACAGAGTGAGTTAGCTGAGAGAAAGGGGAACAGACGCAGGCATCTGAGCACTGGAATAAAGTTTTGCAACTTCTCCTGCCACGGCCTGCCAATAAAAAGAAAAAAACAAATCCAAGCATGACAGCTGTTGCATCAAAGACTGAACAAAAAGAACGACTCAGTGCCTGAATATTAGTCATGCAGAGGTTAGAGTGCAGTAGAGAGATAGGTACTGTGGTTACTAAACACTGTTATCATGTCTGCCCACAGACATCATTTTGAGTGTTTTTTCATGATTAACTGGTCAGCGGGGTGTAGCTCCTCAACGCCCAGCTTTCTGCATGTGGGGACGGATATCGTAGCTCTAGACAATAAAAGGCTGCTCTGAGAATACTATGGTCTCATGAAGGAAGTCAATCTGCAGGACCAGGATCCGGGCTGATCCAGGCATTTTTCACGGCTGAGTATAAATGATATAAAACGTGATCTCATACAATAGTAAATGGAGATTACAGTTGATTATATGGCAGTGTGCATCAGAGAAGTAGCAGTTGCCAGACTCAGGGCTGAAATCAAACTAATTCCAAGAAAGACAGAAAATGGTTTTGTGTCGGATACAATTATGCTTTTTTTCTCCTGTAAAATGCTGGATTAAAAAAAAAAAATCACAGCCATTGAGACAGAGACCCTTTCATTACTATGAAGGCAGCTGAGTGGTGCATGAAGCCAATATGGCTCGATAAAGATACCTGGATCTTCAGTGTTATGCGGCCCATAGAGCAGTTGCTCAACTTACGACAGTCAAATTCGTCATTTTGTGGGGGTTGTGCTGCGCTAAAAAAAACTCCTTCACATTGTTAGCTTACGGGAAATAGCAATTTTTGGCCCAAGTGCATCACAACAATAATGCTGATGACAATTAACAGTTTTGCCAATACGAAAACTGACTTCAAAGCCCAGCGCTCTTCCTGGGGGCCTGTTGCAGAGACGTAAAACTTTGCGGGTGCGTTCGTAGGAAGTCTGTGAGTGTTGAGGACTGTCCAAACCCACATTTTATCCAGTCCTCATGGGCCCTCAACAGACTTTCTGCAGATTTCCAGGGAGTCAGCTTGGGCTGTCGACTTCACTGATTTAATTACAATTCATTGCAATACAGAGACATTATAGTTAACATTTTAGAACTTATTGTGAATGTGTATAACAGTTACATTTGTTATAATATGTAGGCTAGAAATAATATTCAACCACATCGTAACACAAAAAAATGCAGACGCATAGACTGTGGAGGTAATAAAAATAAATTGTATTATTGTAGTCTGTAGGCGTGCCTGTCAGTGGCTTATATTTGCCTTGCAGTCTGACGCACTTGCAGACGTGATGTGAAGGAGAATGAGGTTATTATTTAAGGACTTGAGTCGGTGGCCTACTGAGTAACCTACTCATCCTAGACACCTGTGCTTTATTCTTAATAGAATATTTAATTTTCACTTTTGATTGCTCTGTGTTCTACATAATTATCAAAGATGGTTAATAAACACAATAGGAATAAATGGTACTTCTGTGTTCTGAATGGGTTGGCAATAAGCCGTGAACGACTTGAGTAAGCAGCCAAAACTTACTGAGATCAATTCCAGTATCAACTGACAGTAATGATTACTGCTACAAATTTTTGCTGTGGTAAATGCACGAGAAAACAATCCCAGTTATACAGTGTGTTAACAGCCAACCTCAACAGTTTCCCTCTTTTTTTTGTTGTCTTCCTAACTAATAAAAATGGTCCATAATAGAAGGCTTCTTATGTTTTAATACTTCTAGGAATTTCTTGAATACACTAGGAGCTAATGACATTGCTGTGCGGTGATCTGTGACTTATGAAGATGTTCACATGGAACGTTTTCAACAGAAACCAGTAAACACTTGTTTGACAGTCTGTTCATACGACATATTGTTTTGAAAACGCCACCCAGACTGTCACTGTGTAAACTGGATAGATGCAGATCCTGTGAAAACAGTGATGTCCAGGCCCCGAATTTGCACATGCATATTACATTTCCCGTCAAAGTGGCATGTTCGGCTCGGAGGACTACAGTAAGAACAGTTTGCAATCGTTGTCTTGTTTGTTTGTACTCACCGCTCTGTGGAAGAAAGTGTTTGTGTGCAGGCGTGTGGTGTTATTTCTAGTTTTTCATTTCACTGAATTTACACCGCCAACTACTGGCCTGGCATACATACCAAAGCAGTTATCTTTGCTGATCCTTGTGCACGAGGATGGTCTTCAAAACAATGACGTATGAATGCGGGACAATGAAAACGTGACCTTAAAGTGATTCACTCCCCACCTGTTGGAGAACAATGGGCTGTAGGACTGACTGTAACTTGCAGTAAACTAAGCTACATAGACACACACAGGGCAAGAACGGCCAGAGTGACTTGGCATTGTGTCCACCATGTCAGATGACCAACAACATGAGTCACATCATGGGAAAGAGGAAATGCTTTCTCCCGCTGAAGGTTGGCTGTTCACTGTGTCTTATACTGCTGAAGCCTTCCCCCTCAGCTCCAGAGTGACAAAACAGTAACACACAACTAAAATGACTTCTTAATTAGAAAGGTCATTTTTAATAAGACGTATATAAAAAACATATTTTCTCACTTCTCTCCGCTCCATGCAGATATTTTTGGTTTTCTTTGTTCAAAGATTTGTCAGGAGATTTCGCATATGAATAACATTTGAGTAAAAGGCTTAAAGGAGATGACTGAGATCTGTGTGTGTGTGTTTTTTTTTTTACGTGTTTCCACCTGGCTTCCACTTGTAAATCAAAAGTTATCTCTGTTGAGTATTTCTAATCATATCAATGCTGTTACATGTGTTGCGATTCAGATCCTGCCCCACAGAGATGGGTTATGACTTACTCTCTGGCTCTCACTCACGGAGAGGGATGCTGTTTTCTGGGGGAAGTTCACTGTAGACTCACCATCGTGGTGGGTTAGTGAGACAGTAACTACAGCAACACAGTAGTGGAAGGTGACAATGACATTGTGAGTTAAAGTTTTTTACTCAAAATTACGTCACATAATGACAGCCAGTGAACTGCGGTAGCCGCCTGTTTTTTGGGTGGAAGTGTGATGAAGAGAAGAAGTGTTAACTAACTGACTAATCACATAAAAACGTACACACTGCTGTTTGCAGAATTTGTGTGTCATTGTGTCAATAATGGAAATAAAAAAACTTCAATCTCAGCAGTCCCTCAGCTGGGAATGGATTTATCAGGAGGTTGGCGTTTTGAGGTCGAGGTTTGGTTTGATTGCTTTTGAATAGCAGTAGCATGTTTGATTTATGTGACTGGTTGAGCTTGCATTAGATCTTGTGACAGTAAAGAACAAGAAACTCTTAAATGAGGAGACAGAGAGAAAGAGATGTGTCAGCGTCAGTGGGAGTCGTACAGATGAGTTAACCTGCAGCAGCTGTGGTGTCCGGGGGTTTTAATTGTGGTTTCTGAGGGCTGGGTTTGTTTGATCAAGGTTGTCCTACAGACTACACCTGAGCAGCCTTTGGCGTTCACAGATGACTTGATAAAAAAATAGTACAGTTAGGAGAACACTTAACAATATGCTCTTTGTACCTATTGTGTTGAAAAGTTTCTGTTCTGGAGTGCTGCTTGCTCTCACAGTATTGTCGCAGGAAATGTCAGATCCCTGTTTTCAGTCCTCACCACTTAACAGTGTGTCAGTTTGTTTTTATGGATAGCTGAAAAGAGACCAAGGGGCGAGAGATGAAAACACATTTTTCATACAAAAATTAAGCAATTTCACATCATTTTGGACCATTATTTTATCTGTAAAGAAGCTTAAAGTAAAATAATTTAGCTAGTTTTAATGCTTTTCACATGCTGCACCTTAAACCTTATAATGGAAAGGAAACCCTGGTATTAGAGCTAAAAATGTAACCTGTATCCCGAGGATACATCATAAACGGTTCAACACCTACCCCTATGTTTTGAGGGTCAAGGATTTCATTGAAGCCATATACAACTCAACAGGTTATTCACATTCATCACATTACAAGAGGTAATGGTGAATTCTGTTACACTGTGTGAGATGGAAACTAGGGACATGTGATGGGAACATCTGTAAAGTGACTGCATCTTGCTCGGTTATGGTGCTCTCACTGACAAACGTGTTCACAGACACACACACACACACACACACACACACACACACACCCTCCTCGTGTTGTTCAGATCTTGACCTTGCTAGACCCTTTTAATATTGTTAATACTTTTTTTAGTGTTTAAGCACAGCTGTTTGCAGAATGCATAGCCATCCAATCCCTGCGCTTTTTGAAGGGTGCATGTTTATCAATAACGGTAACTAAAGAGTTGGTGAAATGTTCAAGAGCCTGCTCTACATCCAGTATTTCAGCAGTATTACTCAATATTACTTAAGCAATGTTGGTTAGAAAAGCTTGTACATTAAAATGTTTAAAATATATTTCTCTAGATTTTGCCAATCCAGCACATTTTCATTTACATTTAGGGCATTTAGCAGATGTTTTTTTCCAAAGCAGAGACCACAACATATCACCGTTGATAGAGTCAGAAGGACTTCTAATGCAGGCCACAGGACAGTGGTCACTGGTAAACACTTAAGAGGCAGTCATTTGATCCAATGTTGACTATGAGGGATTCTCTTTGATCAGCTGTGTCAGATCGATTTTGTCACATATCTTTTTTAGATTTTTTAAAATCATTTGTGAACCAGTTTGGGTTGAAAAAATCACCTAGAACCAGCATTTCTGAGTTACAGTACTGAACAAGTAAGTCTGCTAAATGATCAGTTGCGTTGGAGATAGTGGAGGGTGGTCTGTATACACTCACAAGGATGATTGCAATATTGCAATTTTCAGAGTAATGGATTCCAAGGAATGAGGTGTAGTGACAGCATTCACATCAGTGACAGATAAACCTGATTTTACATAAAGAGCCACATCGATCCCTCATCCACCTTTGTCTGTTCTGTACAGATGATAGTAAATAATCATGAATTATGAGTACTCTACTTGAGCCAGGTTTCTGTCAGAACCAAGATATTGGTATCTGTCTGTGATATGAGAATTTTCAGTTCATCTTATTTAGATTGATTCCACAGACTTCTGATATTTAAATTGATCAAACCTATGCCCTGTCTGCATTTAAAAGTATGTGATAGTATGTATGTAATTATTTTGAGTCACCATAGGGCATACTGGCAGAATGCACCTTAGAGCAATGGATGGTAGGTTGTACAATGACTACATTTTTAGCTCTATAATTTGTACATGAATTAGACATGAGAAGTAAAGAGATTAGACAGGGTGTTTGCAGTGACCATTTGAGATCAAGTCAGGAATATTAAATGCTGGAGCAGATACTGATAGTGAAAGAACGGGAACCTTCTGGCTGTCATACCTTCGTGCACTGAATGCCTCGGCGGAGTGTATTCACGTCAAAGCAGGTGTGACCCCATTGCAAGATGGTGTCCAGTTTTATCTAAGGTCATATTGGGGGCAGTGGTAGCCTAATCCCCAAACTGGCAGCGCCTACCCATCCATCATTACCACCACTGAGGTGCACTTGATCATGGCCTTCAACCCTGACTACTCCAGTGGCTGACAGATGGGACAGGTACTCTTTAGTCACTGTGTTGACAGGGTTGACAAATAAAGGATCAAGCTTTTGAAACTTTTACACCATGCATGCAACTGACATTATATTACAAAGTCTGACCTAGCTTTTCAGATATTGTCATTTCCTTCTCATAATGTCATGGAGGGTGGACAAGTCAGTGTTACACAGATTGAAAAGTACTTAGAAAGCTATAGTTGTATCCCTTGTTTGAACATTAGGGGGTTGACTAACAACAGCGTTTGAGAATGAAGAAGCTCCACGCCTCATATTGTAGCCCAGCTATCTGCTATGGGATAGTACCTGGTTTGCTGTACCCAGCAATACCTGAAATAGATGTAAAATGTAGTTATAGAAGTAGCTGTTATAAGAGTTAAATGTTGCTGAGTGATGTTTGTTTTCCACAACAGTCTGTTGGAATGTTTGGCGGATGCCGTAGCTGTCCTTCTACCATCAATATTTTAACTCCAGAACTGTTCTGCTGTCTGACAGATCAGCCTTTTGCCAGTATATTGCTAAAATATACAGTCTGTGTTTGTGTGTTAAAGAGGCACTGACAATGCTAAGGCTCTATAGACTTTATTGTCCATTGTTTCAATATCTTGTCAAATTCTGAGAACACTGCAGTGCTTTTTTCCTTACCATGGGTGCTTTCTGCCATACAGAGGTAAAACACACATTTCGAAAATAATAATGATAAAAAAAAAAATAGATTCAAAATATAAACCATTCAAAGTTGTGTCCCACCCAGTGCCTAAAAAATATTTGACGTGTCTCCTCCGTTTTGCAGCACCTCCTCCTTTCTTATAAATTCTGAATAGTCCCTCAGAAAATTGAGGAAATTAAATGTGGCAACATTCCTGGATACATAAAGGGCTCAACTCAATATCTATATGCTGTCAGTCAATGATTGGAATATTACATATACACAATATATGCATTAGTGTTTAACCTAATTGCGTTATATATTCTAATATTAGTATGCAATATATTTAATTGAGCTTCATATGGGTGGTAGTGGCGACATTTGATGCGCTGCAGAGCCAATGGATGTTGCAGTTTGGCATTCATTTTGACATGGTAACTCCAATAATTGTGTGTCTAATGTTGAGTTTTAACCTGTAAGGTGTGCAGAGACTCTTTGGGTGATGTGCAATTTTAAAGCGCTGTAGTTGAAGCTTTGAATTAAATGTGAAGTTTGTGAATTTGGGAGAAAATGTGTTTCCCCACAAATAAATATAATGTAGTTTAGTTGTGTATGAATGACAGGGTTGCTCTGTGGTAAACCTTTCACCTCCACATTCACACTGTGATCTCAACAGGCTGAGATTAATCAGGACCATCATGATAATTATCGCTGCGTGTGTTTAATTGGAGAAAATCAGCTTGCACATTTTCCAGTCTTAATGTTGGCATATTGTCTTAATTCTTTCAAGCCAGCAAAACCTCATAAAAACCCTCCTGTTGTACTCTCTGTGCAAGGGAGGGAAGCTGTTGAGCTTTCTCTCTCTGCAGCAGAAGTATGTCCTCCCTGTGGACTCCTTCCGATGTGAAATGATGACAGTGCCAAAATGTAAAAAAAAAAAAAGTAAAGTGATAAATTGCCTCTCAGGTAATTATTATCAAAGCACGCTGATCTTCAAGGGGTAACTGATACATTCATGTCCTGAGGTAGGAGGAGATGAGTAAATACGGCTCTTGTTCTGTGAACGCGAACTCTTGAGTGATTATGAAGAAAATCTGAGGTTCATAACTTTTGTGGTATCTGTTTCGGGTAATTGAAAATTGCAAGTCAGCACCGTCTGAGACAACACTCCGGCCCCGTCAAGCTGATTGTGGCGATGGCTGCCATCCAAGAATGCAAATTTAAACATCCCCCGCCCACTTCACCTGACTTGACACCCACAGACGACTTCTGTTTCCCCAGGATGAAGAAGGAGCTCAGTGACACTAATGAAGATGTTATTCCTGATGTGGACCACTTTCTGGAGGTCCAAGACATAAGCTTCTACATAGAAAGGATCTGTTTGCTCTGTGGGTTTTAACTGTGTAAATGTAGGGTGGGACTATGTTGAAAAATAAATGTTCAAGGTTTTCTGAAATTAACTCTGTCTGCCTAAGGCCAGGAACTCATCAATCTCCCCAAGTACAGAACTTCCAATTTTAGTGGTCCATGCTTAATCATTCAGCATTTTTAAACACGTGGGACATTTGTTTTACCACAAATTACATGTCTTTCTCTCAAAGGTTGTTGACACTGGACTCAGCCAATACATGTCCTACACGCAAGAATCTCCACATGTGTATCTACATTCATGCTGTTGTTTGACTGCAGTCTTTCTGTCTTTGCAGCAAGTTTCTTTCGCTACAACCTGCTGTCGCTGGTTTACTTTCTGTACCTGCTGCTGCTGCCCTGGTTCCTGTCTCCCAATAAACACACCATCAGAGGTAAGACCATTTTTTGTGGCATTTTTTCCCCTTCCTTTTCCTTGTGCTTTGACTTATAATGATCAGTCTCACCCATAATTTGTGTGTGTATGTTGTGTTTTGCTGGAAGATGATAAGGAGACTGAGAGCTGCTGCCTGACAGATTTTGCCCGGGGAAATATTTCCTCTCCCTTCTGCCTCCCTTTTAATATAGCTGACAGGTGAAGGGGTTACTGAATGAAAAAAAGAGAAGTTGGTGGTTGATAGAGTCTATCAAACAGCAGAAATTCACATATATATTCTTTGAAGATTTTCAGTGTGTATGTTATTGTTATTGTTTCTGTGGAAAGGCTGAACAAAGGTTAAAGAAGGATCACACCAGTGTTGGTCTGAGCTGATTTGGCAACGCCTTGCTAACGAGACCAAACAAGGTGTGTTTCCATTTGAAGAGAATTCAATGCCTGGTTAGTAGGGGGGTGAATGCATGCAGACATGGGGTGAATCTATAACTACACTATTATCTTCATGTAATGTGTCAGATCTAAATAAGTATATGAAATAATACTTTTTCGATTGAAGTCTACAGTAAGAAGTGTGTCGATTAATGTTTTCACAGGGCAATTTGAAAAATGGGGATGCTGTTTCTGTATAAAGTGTGAGGTTAGTTGGGATGGAGCAGAAATGAGTTACGTAGTAAATATAAGAGAAGACTTATTAACCAACTGAAGTAATGCTGATGGCTGAGTGACAATCATCAAGATATTCTGATGTTTGAAACACTCATGTCTTCTTCATAAATGAATCTGCACTTAAAGGGATGAAGAACGTACCAGTGTTACATGTGAATAAAAAGCATGTGTATTCTGTTGAATTTCAAGATCATTTCTCTGATTTATACGTGTACACACTGCCTCTTCTGTTTTACTTTGGTTTATTTAATCTGCCTAGTATGTAAGATTTTATATCTGTGTGTGTGAGTAGTTTCCACTGACATTTTCCACGGTGTTGAAATGAAAAAACTTCTCCATCACCAACTGACATTGTCGTGCTGCTAGTTGGGAAAAAGTCAGATTTTTAGCTTTCTTCTTCAGTCCGTCTTTCTGTCTCCATCAGACACTCTTCTGATCCGGTCATACAGGATGTGTAGAGATGCTTTTATTTTGGCGGTAGAATAATTAAACAGAGAGAGTGAGAGGGGAACAGAGAGCAAGGGGGGAGTACCCATAATGGAAAACCCACTGGCCTGCCAAGAGCCTGACATGTGCACACACACACACACACACACACACACACACAC
>CAEMYA010000074.1:4037130-4061655 GCA_903131615.1 Diplodus sargus | reverse complement strand
ACACACACACACACACACACTCACACACAGCTGTATAAGCTGAGCATGAAAAAAAAATTTAGTGACTAATAGGATGCAGAACTCCTCTAAAAAGGAGACAGTTTAAATCAAAGCTGGATTACGACTGGCCTGTGTTCAAATATTCAATTGGACTCCTTATGTACAAGAATGCTCTACTAAGTAATCCTTTTGGAAGAGGATTTAGATCTTTCTTCTGTCAGTTTGAGCTGATGTCTCTTTAGAACTTTAGTTTAAGAGCAACATTTCTCTGCAACTGCCTGTTTGGTCCCCAGAGGAGAATTCACCATCACATCAGAATGTATTTTCAGGTTAAAAATGTATTATCTGAGTAGACCCCTGGCCCACGTGTATCTGCTTTAAAAAAAAAGAAAACAGAATAAAAAGAAATAACTGGTACCATTGTTGGGGTGAAACATTACTCCCTTTCATTCTACCTAATTGCAGTTTATTAACTTCTTCTGAAGACTTCCTGATTCTGACTTTAAAGCAACTATAAGTAGAAATGTGTGTATTATTCACTCTGGCACATCGTCCCTCACATTTTCTGTATGTAAACTTCCAATACAACTGTATGTGGCTAACAACCAGTATTTGTTAACAATCTAGTTGCTGCATTTTGGACCAATTGTAGACGTGCTAATGAGGACTGAGTGATGCCTGTTAAGAGGGAGCAACAGTTGTCTAAATGAGAAAGATTGAGGTGTGTACTAGAAGCTCTACATGTTTGGCTATTCGAATGATTTTGAATTTAGCAATGTTCTCAATAAAAAGAAGCAGGACTAGACTGGACTGGTTTAACAATGTGAGGTTCCGAAGTTCAAATGTTGGTCAAACAGTATGCCCTACACCAAGATTCTTAGAGGTAGGTTATGATTGACCTACTAAAATAATCACAAGGCCCTAGATTTTTTATCAGAATTGAGATGGAGGAAGTCATATATCATCTGATTTGTAAACATAAGCTAGATAATCATTAAGGGTGGTAAGGTTGTTAAGGTTAGACAAGGTAAAGGAGTGCCTTTTAAAACCATCCAATTCCAATTGTAAGTGGTAAATTACAAATCTTGTTGTCAAGCTGTAATAGTAAGCGTATATTTCTCAATGTCTGACGTGATGAGAATCAAACCACTATATTTTAAATTAGAATGTGTTACAACAATTTCCCTTTTTTATAATGAAATGAAGCACAGCTTTACATGTGTTACATTGTTCATTATTTGCACTTTACTCAATTTGCTACTTTGCACATTACTGTCTTTTTTTACTGTGCATTTTAAAACAAAGTTTGGGCAAGCAGGCAGGCAAGGTGAAAACAACATATTTGATAACCCATTAGACAACAGCTAATGTTAGAATTCTCTGACAATAGTAAATAAATTGATTAAAGCATGGCGGTAAAATGCACATGATGTAGCCTAATCAAGCTTGCAATGTAACGAAATGTGATATGATTAACCAGGTCAGCCTCTTCATGCCATAAAAAATACTCACTGCTTAAGTGCTTGCAGCAGACTTTAGTGCTGGGTATAATGAGCATTACACAGAAATATGTAATCCAGAGAGGGTAAGGTTATATAACTTTACTGACTCAGCTCACCAGCTGTGTTGTAAACCCAGTGTCATACTTCAGTAAAAGCAAATATGGTGTTAAAATATTACTTTGATAAAGTGTCTGACATTACATGTACTTAAGTATCAAGAGTACAAGTAAAAGAGAATTATACATATATTAACATGTGTGTGTATGCATGTATGTATATAGCCTATATCCTTATATTTTGTGTTATTTGTTAATTTAAGTGATTTAAGAACAAGTTAAACTTTCAGAGGTGATCCAGAGAATTTCTGTTTGTGAATAAAGATGTGTGCATATAGTATGATGAAGTTGATCACATATTTAAGCTATCATTTGGATTATTACAGTAACAAACAATAACTTTGAGGATAAGAGAGTAGACAAGTAGGCTCAAAAAGCAAGTCTCTAGGTCTCTGCATATGAGTACTTCACAGTAAAATAAGTGATCGATGGTTTCTATTATTTGTCTGTTTGTCTTAGTTACAAGACATATCAACATCTTTAAAATTACAAGACAGTTAACAACGTTTATTTTATGTAGAATTTGGAAATGTACTTCCATAGCCTTTTTTCAAATACAGTATCTGAAAGGTAAAAGCCAAGGATTTTTCCAGTTTGTTTTCTCAACTTCCCTTTTGGAACAGTTTCATCATTCCTTTGAAAATTCTGGTGAATATGCTCAGTGTTACGTTTATCTCTGTTAATTAAAGTCCATCCAACATCAGACAACAAACATTGTGTCCAAGAGGGACACCTGACATCATATGGCTTGTGGTAAATAAACTCTGCACCTCCTTTAGGAATATAATTCCTGAACATTTTTGTAAATACCATGAAAAGTATTCCACATTGATTTGGGCTTTTCTTGATAAAGTGAGCTCTGATGAAGAAATCATTGTAATAGACAGATAAACCCATCACGGATACAGTGATCCAAATTCCATGTCTGAAGGGCCTTATCTGTCCTGGTTGTTTTTCAAGACTTCAGGACAGGATTTTTCAGTGTGTGCTTTGGTCACACTCCCACCAGCTCTCAATTCACTGCAGTGCATGTGCCCATTAATGCTAACACAAAATGATTGATGTGGTTCAGCAGTTAACATTAGCAGTTAAGGAAGTTGGAATGAGAACAGCATTTACAGTGTACTTGGTGCTCTCCTTATTATTAGCCAACACTAACAAGCTATCTGTGTCTACATGAAGAGACCTTGTACATTAGCTGCAAGATGGCTAGCAACGACTGGCACCAAGGTTGTGTGTTTGTGGCTGATCTAAGCAACGTTTACATTCACCAGATATTCATTTCTCTTTGTTAACTCGCAGTCTCTTCTCTTTGCTGCTATCTGCCACTTATATCATTAATGGAGTCGCTTGTTAATCCAAAACAACCAGCCTCTATCTCTTCTATATTAGTCCAATTAATCACACAGAAAATCATATAATGTGTCTGATATCAGAACAAAAATCACCAAAAGACATCAACACCACCAGTATAGTCAGAGAAATCAGTGACTGGAATTAGCCGAGGTGAGGCTGAGCAGACAGCCTATGGATACCTGTTACTCAAAGTGGCCACGCCCCTAAAAAATACGTAAGCCTTAATATGATTTAAATGAGTTATATAACAAATTTGACCCCTTATAGTTGTCATGAAGAGATAAATTAAATGAAGGGACCAGAACGACCTTTTTTACCAGGCTGTAAACATGTTTTATTTCTGCTGTAAAGTTTGGCATTTTATCATGGGCCCTTATGAGGATTAACTCACTTTTGGAGCGAGCATCAAGTGGCCAATAGAGGAACTGCAGTTTTTGGTACTTCTGCGTTGGCTTCAGTTATAAGAGCCTGGACCTGGTGCTTGATGCACCCACAGTTTAATTCCCTATGCAGCTCTGGTTAATTAAAGACTCAAAACTGCCCATATGTGAATAGTTGTATTAATGTCTTTGCCTTTGATTGGCTGGTGACTGTCTACGTTGGACGAGTGAATGAACTTTAGATGATTGTGAATAATTCACTGATTAAGAAGTTAGAATGATTGTTCTAAATCTGAGCTGTGATTGGTTTGAAGACTGTCTCTGCTGTGCTGGCTGCCACTTGCTCTTTGCAGCTCAGCTCCATGAGGCTCTAAATAAAGATTTCCTGGATCCACAAACTTACAAGAAAAGGACAAGCAGTGGTGTCACAAGTGCTCCATCCATGTTTTTTTCTGCAGCCTGTGGTCACACCTGAGTCGCCCTCTCATTTCCCAAAGGAGAAAAAAATGGATATATGACCAGCTTGCAAAGACAAACACATGACAACAACAAAAACAGGACCACACGGATTTTAAATCAGGAAAACCAACTTGAAGCTGCTGTACAGTCTTGTCACACTGAGAGTTGCTCAATTTGAAAACCACCAAATGCACGCACACACACACACACACACACACACACACACACACACACACACACACACACACACACACACATACAAGCTGCTGTGTGTGACGGTGATTTCCATCCAGAGAGGGCTGGGCTGGAAAGACAAACAGTGGCAGGGGAAGCTGAACCACTGTGACCCCACACTCTGTCTGCAGGAAGCATCAGCTCAGAGTCAACTCCAAAAATATTTGTATTTTTTGTTCTTGGTATGATTGGTCTCCTTCACCTGTAGCCACTGCTGTTTTACCTTAAACAATTAGTCATTACTGTTTTCATTCAATCGCAAACATACATCCAATACTGAAAGTACTTACGGCATCGAGTTAAAGTTAAAGAAATAGTTTAGGATGTCCTTTCAGTCACAGTCCCCATTAAAGTGGACTAGATAAACTGACACACACAACTACATGATTAAATGTCCAGGTTATTTTTCTGTCATCATCTTGTCTGTCATTAAGGGACTTTATTTAGCTGTCTTGTAAACTGTCCAGTGTGTAGTTAATGTAAACTATGTACAAGTAACACCCCTGTCTCTACTTTAAAAGCTAATTGTGTTTATTTCGTGACTATTTACTACAAGCCGAGCGAGGTAGAAAACAGGTCATCTAAATGTATCTGTATTATTAACGTTAAAACACCCTCTGCTTCTGGCAAACCAAGCTCCATTCTAAACGCAGGTGTTTTATAGAAGGGCTTTTTTTCACAGAAAAAATATGGTGACAATTTTACAAGGGTTCTTTTTTGATTTGCTTCGATCTACAGGCACATTCGGTGAACATATCATTTACTTAGTAACATCATTAACTAACCTGTGATGAGGTGTCTGTCACTGACGCCCCCAAAATGGAGTATCAGCCCTGGTCTAATTGTTACTCATAACACACTAAACTAAAAAACACTACAGAACACAGAACATCAAAAATTATAAACATTTATCCTTAAAGTTTGAATTATATTTTACGACTAAAACCACGGCTTGCATGCTGTTTGTATCATTTTTTTTGCTTTGTGTAGTTATCTGGGCTTTGTGTTATTTTATGTAGCTGTTTGATGCTCTCAATAAAAAATCGGCAATTTTACAGTGCCCCACAGATGACACTGGAACGTTTGCTACAAAAAACAAAGATGAACTGGCGATGAGAGGGAGCACACAGAATTTATACACAAGGGTGGGCGGGATGATGGAACACAGGTGAAGCACATCAGGGCGGGGGCAGACAGTCACTGTGCTGGGAAACACACAAGGAGAGGATAGGTATCTGAAACAAGAGGAAAGTTAGACATCACTATAAAACAGGAAACAGAAAGGAATGGACCGAAAAAACGGAATTCAGTTCATAGAGGAAGACCTTGAGTGGAGGGCCAGACCATCTAGCCTGGTTGATCGATGGGGTCCAGAACCGATATCAGTCTGCTGCTGCAGTCTGGAACAAGAGGTAACGGCCTGCAGAAGCTGACGATGAGTCTGGCTCCACATGTGTCGGCATTGGCAGATGAGAGACAGAGCTAAGGGGACCTCTAGCTCTGACTCCAGGTCTGGAAACAGAGGTAGCTGGTAGCCATACACACTCAGGAAGGGAGTGAGACTAGAGGCTGAGCAAGACATGATGAGGGACAGGGACATTGTTTTTAGCTTGCCTAACTTGATATTCTCTGCCCAACGTGAAAGCCCCTGCAAAACAGGGTGACATTAAAGCAGTTAAAAACTAATGCCCGCCCTGCCTGCCTTGTGTTTACCGACTTAGCTGATCGAATATAATCCAGGTTCTTGTGGTCCAAACGAGAAAAGATTGGTCAGCTTCCTCCAGCAAGTGCCCCCACTCCTCCAGAGCCATCTTGACTGCCAGCAACTCCGGATCCACATCTTCCTTCATCACAAACTGGAGGCAGAGGTCTGGGATGGTGAGGATGGGAGCTGTGGAGATGCTTGAGTTTCTTGAAAGATAGGAGGAAAAGGAGGTGAACGCATGCAATGGGGCAGCCACAGAACTGAAATTTCTAATAAACTGTGCAAACCCCGAGAAGGGCGGTGGGGATAGGCCACTCAGACACTGCGCATACCTTCTCTGGGTCCATCTGGATGTGATCCTGAGAGATGATGAACCCCAGAAACAAGATTGAGGGCGTTTGGAACTCATAATTTTACAACCAGTTGGTGTTCCAACAGCTTTTCGGAACTCTCCAGACGGGTTGAATGTGGGTCTCAGGGTTCTCAAAATGGTAATCCAAGTAGCCAAACACAAGATCCTTTGACATCTCTCTTAGGATGTTGTCACTAGGGCTGGGAAAACAACAGGGGCATTAGTTAGACCAGTAGCATGGCACTAGTAGTGACCACTGATGCTGTTGAAGGCCGTTTTCAACTCGTCCCCCTCCCTTATTCTCACCGCGTGATAAGCCTTCCTTGAATCAAGTTTAGTGAATATCTTATTGCCTCAGCATTCAAGCTTTTTGGTGCTGAGAGGGAGGGGGTACCTGTTCTTGATGGTGATCTCATTGAGACCACGGTAGTCGATGCAGGGTTAGAGTGTCTTGTCCTTTCTTGCCACAAAGAAGAAGCCGGCTCCTGCTGGAGAGGAAGAGGGACAGATAATTCCAGCATCAAGAGAGGCAGAAATGTCAGTGGAGAAGAAGACGTAGAGTTCAGTTTTGTTCAGACTGTGTGAGGACTTTTGACAACGTGGTTTAAGTTTTGACCAGTGCGTGTTCAAAATGATTCAGCAACTAAACTGAGGAGTCTTTCTTCAAGGCAAAACAGACTCCATCTACTTTCAGCTTGGTAAATGGTGAAATGGTGAAGAATTGCTGTATGTAAACTGTAGTAAACTGATAAGCTTTGGAACAGACATTTGACACATGTGTGTATTAGGTCAAGGGATTCAAAAAATCGAGAATTACAAGCTTTGTGAATAACTTATCAAAATTAATCACATATGGCAATATTTGGATCAAGCATTTGGATTTTGGCAAATGAGTGAATCAATGAATAAATGGACATTCTAAATTTAAGGAGGTGATATGTAAGCTTGAACTGTTCCGATGGTTAGAAATCCCTTGCTGCACAAAACTGTGCTCCTGTCAACAGCTCCATCTGGGCGTTTTTATGAAGCCCCTCTCCAGGGTGTTTTGGTATTTTTATGATCTTTCCTGTGTTCAAATTTTTACAAATAACTTAATGTTATGCTTAAGCTTAAATAAAAATAAACAGTCACTAAAAGTGGATGGAACACAGTAGAATCTGGGTATGTCATCCACCAAGCTTGGCCTGTGGTGTTAAAGCATAGTGGCTCCTTTGAGAACAGGGCAGTTTGTAGTTAGTGGAGAGTGACGGTCGGTGGCTCAGCTCAGAGCAGACAAATAAACGTGTTATTTTGGCAGCCCTAGTGTGTATTCTCAAAGCTTTTCCTAAGTGACAGTTTGTGGCAGTTAATTGTTAAGCCAAATGTGTTTATATGTATACCACTGTTGCTACAGTGCTGCTGTTTCAGAGTTTGCTGTGAAACTATTTATGAGGCTGCTGAAAGCCTCGTCACTGCGGATCTGCTGACAGACTGTTGAAGGTCTCATCACAACTTTATTTATGATCACACTACACATACACACATTGCCCTATTAAACATTGCACCACCGATGGGTGGAAGTTGGAGACATTAAGATAAAAGGAACAAGCTTGATGAGACATTTAACATTCCCAGCTGACTTGATAATGTAGGATTCCTTAAATGAATAAGAACAGAGGAATGTAGCTCTGAAATACTGTTCAACAGCAAGCTCAGGACTGACACCTGCAGTTCATGATATGTATTAAGGTGTCATTTCATCTGGCTGCTTGACAGGGTCAAAGAAACATTTGCTACTAGCTGTGGACCATCAGGCTTCGACTACTTGGTCAATGATCAAGTACCTTCAAAACTGCATTTTCTACCAAATCTACTGTGGATACCCATACTCGGGATGGTGAAATGGTTTTAGTTTGGGCAAGGCATAATTTGGCTGTCATGGTATCATGTCATTATGGTATGGTCATATCATGCAGTCGTTTAGAGGAAAAAGTGAGTGAACCCTTAAATTACAGGGAAAAACTGGATAGACAGAAATGCAATAGATATTGCCTTCACAGAACAGAACAGCAAAATCATAGAGAATAGAGATTTCATTGACGGAATATCTGATACAAGTACATTTTTATAAAATCTATGTTTAGAATGTAGATCCAGGATGACGACTGAGCAGGCCATGGCGTCGCCAAGTGGTACCTGAGCCACACTCCACTGTGGTGACCTGAAAGGACCTTGTGCAAAAAAAGATTAGAATGTATAAAGAGTTAAAATAGTTGGTCATAAAATATTCTCATCTTAATCAAATTGAACAGTATAGACAAACCAAGCTTTAGGATACACACACAGACACACACCGTGCATTTTGTACCTTGTATTTCTTTGCTTCTTTTTTTAACTAAATGTAATTATCTGCACCTGTTTTTTTATTATCAGTCACCTGTTTGGGTACATTGCACAGGTAAACAGGTTGGGAACAGGTGATATGGTCATGATTTGGAATGAACGGGGCATCCTTGAAAGGCTCAGTTGTTCACAGGCAATGACTGGTTGAGGTTCACCATTTGATTGTATAAAGAATATTACTACATGGGCTCAGGAACACTTGGTAAAACTGCGCAGCATCGCACCTTTTGGGAATCTGTTGTATATCACTATTTGTACAAAACTGAGCTCTGTTCATTTGACTGCACACTGACTTGTGTTTCTTTCGGGCTGATCTCCATTTTCTCTTTTTGTCTCTTGTTCCTCCAGGTCACACAGGACGGTTCATCAAAGTGGTATTCTGTACCAGTCTACTTTTTGTACTGGCTCATATCTGCTTCCAGACAGTACTATACACATATCCTCCTCTCAACATCATCATAGGTGATAATTGTTCACAATGGGACACGATAACAAGACATATAGGACTTTCCAGGTATGTAAACTAGTGTCTGTCTACTTAAGTGAGGCATGCCTCATCATTGTCATTGATGGTTGGATGCTGATTGAGGGAGAAAGGGTTAATAAGAATAGTAATTTGTCTATCCAGATAGGACAGGAATCACAGCATCATTGTGTGCTACCTAACAGTTAAATCAGAGTAAAAAATATTTGTCAAAACAATTTGGAAATATTCTCAAATCTCATCAAATGCATCTGCATGCATAGGAAATGTTTGACCTCCCTTGACCTTTCTTCACATATGCACGTGTGTCTCATAGGCTTCCCTTGGACAATATTTGGAGTGTGTTACGCCTTCTTTGTCCTGACCTGGGTGTGTGTGTGGTGGCCTTGGTAACAGTCATCCTCTGCAGCAGATTGGTCAGGAACAGAGAAATGGTAGCTGCTGCCAACATTACATCGGTGAGTCATTTTGTGCTTGTCTGTGTGTGTTGTCACTGTGTTGGCACAGTGTTTGATAAATGAACAATCTCTCTTTTAGACACTTCATGAGCTTTCCCCAAGAGCCACCTTCAGGGACAAAAAGGCATCATGTAATTTCCTGAGCACATCTATGTTCTAAACAGGATTAACTTTTTTTCAAAATTATTATTATTGACCCTCTGTCATCTTCATGATTCCATCCACACAATAATGTGCAAAAAATGTCTATTGCCAGTTTTAAGTTGCACTATACGTTTCAGTGTATTGTTTTCCAGCCCACAAATGTACTCTTGGTTCAGTATCACTGCTATCATCGTTTGTAGCAGCTCCACTGTGTTCACCAGTTAGTCTGTAACTGCATCTGTCTGTTGTCTGGTGTTGGAGAGGAAGTGTACAGTGGCCTTATCAGAAGTTTATTGTAGTGGCTATATATCTGAGCCCAGAGTTGGAGTTTGGACATCAAGTCATGGCTAAATGCTCAGTCATTGGCTGAGAACATTTCAATCTAGCCTTATCTAGACCTTATTTAACACAGATTATAGATAAGATATAGGAAAAAAAAGTATTATTTGTCTTAAACTCACAGATCACTAGTTTCACAGTTAAGATGTAGTATATTACCACCATGCATGTTGGAGCAGGAAGATACAAGGGTGAGCCTGAAGTTCAATTTAACAATAAGCAATAATAACAGTAAAAAATAAGCAATATAGTAAAAAAGATAAGAAGTAGAAATCGACTGATCTAAACATGATATGTACAATATGAACAGTGTAATTATAACAGTGTGGCAGTGTGTTGTTATTAATGAATAATAAATATGGTTATGGCGACACTCTACTTTTACAGGTGAGTGAAACTTCCTGTTTATTAAGTTATATAAAAGAGGCACCATAGGCCGTTCAGAGAAACTCTGTTTTTCTACATCTTATTTTCACTTGAGTGACTCACCATGTCTATTAGGGGGTTCATTGGAAGATGCTGAAATTTTAATAAAACTCGGGAGTGAACCCATCCAAAACCAGGAGCCTTTGCAGACTGAAAGGACATGAGAGCTTTTACAATTTTGTTCTTGGATGATTTTTTTTCTACTAGAGTCGTATGAAATTTGGATAATTTGGTAATTTCAAGGATAGGAATCCCTCACATTAATCTGTAGCATTGTCACATTCTGATGAGTATAAATTCTTGTAAAATTCTTGAAAACAATCATTTATATCTTTTTGGGTTATGTATGGTGGCAGTCTTTTTTTTCTTTTTTTTCAACTTTTTTAATCAATTTTAGATGATGGAATTTGTTTTTTCGCTGCCCAGCAATAATTTATGCCCCAGTTAATAATATCTCTGTCTAGGTAGCACTTTCTATGTTCCATAAGTGATAGTGTTTTGGTTGTATTTTCTTGTAAAAAGCTTCTGATCTTGTTTTCAAGTGTTCATTTTCCAATCTGCTTATTTCCACCACTAGTAATTCCATATTTTTCCAAGATTCTTTCTCCATGTGATGAGAGAAAGATATTATCTGCCCCCTAAGATAAGCCTTCAGGGTTTTCCAGAGGACAGAGGGAGACTAGGTGGTCCCAGAATTGTCTCTAAAAATAGTTTGCAAATTCTGGATTGTGTAAAAGAGTAGGGTTAATTTTCCACCTATAGAATTTCTAAGTTATCTTTAGGAAGTTCTGTCAATAAAATGGCTGCATGGTCGTACGTTACATGAAGTAGATATTCACAACTACTTATCATGTGGACCATAGTCATGGATATCATTAAATAATCTTCTTGGGTAAAAGAATTATTGACGCGAGGAAAAAATGAGTGTTCCTTATTGTTGAGATGTGAATATCTCCATATTTCACATAATCCCAGTCCCGTAATGAAATAGTTCATTATTTTCCTTGATTTAAATTTGGCTGAGCTTTTATCAGAAGTCAGATCAGATCAGCAGTCCAACTTTGTGTCCAGGGTGGAGTTAAAGTCCCACCCATGATTATATCCCCTTCTGCATCACTGAGTTATAGAAATAAAGACTTTAAAGACTGGAAAAAGTTTACATCATCATAATTTGGGGCATATATGTTAACAAGTGCGATGACATCTGAGTGTACTTCCACACACGAATATAAATCTTCCACCTGGGTCACATCCTACTTTTTCGGGTGTGAACGGAAAATGTATATGATAATAATGCAGACGCCCCTACAGCTGCTACTAAAGGGGCTAAAAAACACCGGCCCTCCCCAAATCTTACCTAATTTCTCGTATTCTTTATTATTGAAGTGCGTTCCTTGAGGAAAACACAGATCTATCCTGATTCTCTTCAAGTATGTTAGTATTTGTTTTCTCCTCACTGTGTTATGTTTGCCATTAATATTCCATGATAAGAATCAATAGGTGTGCATAAAGTGTGGTACTGAATGCGGATTAATTCCATATTTCCTCCACTGGAATAATAATGTTTAGACATCCTGGACTGGTGGAAAGTGTTCCAAGCTTCGAGTTTGGGTTTAACTGTACTGCACCAAAATAAGATGTCCACAGAAGGCGTAAAGAAGATAAATATAAAGATAAATAAATGTATAAAAACTAAGAAAAATAGTCCTCTTTTCTCCCGCAATCCCATCCCAGTCCCCTTGCACGAACTGTGGGAGTTGGAAGAGTTCTGGCAGAACACAACGTGTCAGCTAGTTGCTGTACCGATGCAACTGGCTGACATAAAGTCAGCAGATAAGCAGACACACTTACAAATAACTTCTCTGCAATGACGGCAAGACATGTGATGAACTGGATCACACACGCGGGGCTTGTTACTAATGATTGCAGATGTAGATGTAGATTGGTTTTGTTTGGATTTGTGTCTCGTGTTTAGGGGCTGTGTTTGTGTTTGTATATCTATTCTTTTTTTATCTACTGGAATGCTCTTACTTTGCGGAGGTCTGTGTTGTGCTACTAGATAATGGTGGGCTGGCTGCTTGTAAACTTGGTAAATGTTCTGTAGTAAATATTTCTAAAAACCTTGATATGTAACTAGCATTATCTTTTCTTTAATGCATTTGGATTCTCTCAAATGTTTGTGTCCTATTTTATAATTCAGTGGGTTCTCCAAGCCAGCTCCTCACCTCTGTCTAACTGGACTCTGACACAGAGCAGTAAAGTCATGTTTTGTAAGAGGTGGCTGACTTTGTGTGATATTTCTGTCTCAGTAATTAGAAACACAAGATCTTTGCCACCTGTTACTGCATATCATGACTGTGTGTTTTCCTGGCACTTCTCGATACTGTGTGTTTACAGGGATATTCGATTACTCTGTGTGTATGTGTGTATACGTATTTATATTTGTTGGTATAGGCACAAATAGGAGAAGTGGTTTCTATTATTATTAGTAGTAGTTAGACCAATGTCAGAACTATGTGATGGAACCTGATATCCTGAGTATTCATCTGCAATTATTTAACACTTAAGAGTGACAGCATGCCGTAAATCAGTGTCATTAAATCTGTGTTAGGAATCATTTCATCCTCGGCCTGCTGTCCTTCCCTATAACTAGAAATATACTGCATTATAAGCAGGCTGTTTAGGAACATAATTGATACAATATTTCTTAGAATCAGCCACAATGAACAGTTCTCTACTGAAGCATTGAGTTGACACCAAAAACTCAAAGATTCATAAAACCACTCAATTATTATCCCCTCCTAAATCCTGTTTGTTTCCTCGGTGTGGATTAACGGCATTGGCCGGCTGCAGCGTCTTGCGAGCGGGTTGACGGAGGCTGTTCTCTGCGTTTTAGTGGAGGAAAAAAACAGAGTTGATTTGGACGAAAGAACTGGGGCAAAGTGGGCTGAGGGGACAGTTCATTCAGGTGCACTTTCAGCCAATGAGATAGGTATTCAACCAGGCCTTGGTCTACACGCAGGCCGCCCATTGTTAGAACCACGTGGTTAAGTCCCAACCAATCTGACCTACATAGAATGACATCCTTGCACTGTCACTGCATCTGCCTGTCTGCAACTGAAGGAAACCTCCATCATTATAGTTTCATGTGTGACTGTACTATACGTAAGTAACTTTGTATTGGTCTCTTTCCACTTCAGCTACAAGATGATCCAACAGACAAAACCACAGATGAGGAGGTGGAAGATGAGGAGGAGGAGGCATCAGTAGATGAAGATGAAGATGAAGACGAAGATGAAGAGGAACGGTCGTTACCATGTGACCCTAAAGAGGAGGTATCCACAGCAACCAGAGCCAAGCTGCTGGCGGAGCGTCTGAAGGCCACAGCCCTGAAAGTGCTGAGGGACCTGGGAAGGATCTTGGCCATCGGCCTGCTGGCTTTGGCTGGTAGGATCTGTGTAATAATGTTATGTCTTCAAGTTTACACACAATGTCTCAGCACAGGAAGAGTAAGTGTGAGCACAGTCCAGACAGCGGTGTCTGGTTCACACAGGGCGATCCATCTACTCCACTTCATTTTGTCAGGCTGTTTAAATGAATCATTCATAAACTGATCTATATCCAGAGGCAGTGTCCACACAACACTATTCTGAAGTGACGACAGTGCATAAAGAAACATGTTGCCTGAGCTCTCAAACTGGAGAAGATGTGGGTTTGATTATCATTACTACAGCAGCCTGCTGCTGTGTAGCTCTCACAGTCATTTAAAGTATTGCTATTGTCATGTCACCTATATCTATTTGATCTGTCATTTCAACTAGACACGCACCATATAATTATGACAAAAAGCCCACATACACTCACTCACATCTAGCTTTGTGTGCATGTGAATGTAAGTTGTCAGGATCTACTCCCGGGTCAGTTAACCCAACAGTACTCACATGTATTTATTGTTGATATCTTTCATGTCTCTGTCACGTCGGGCTTGAACATTGTTCAGATGATTTCAAACCCAACTTGTGTTGAGTTTGAAAGAGAGACTGAAATTAAATATATTAAAAAAGGACTGCTGTCAGTGATTTCTGTGTTTTCTGGTCTGAGCCTAGTCAGCTGCCTGATCGGTACTGTGCATGTACAACTCTCAGAGAAAAGAAAAAGGTGAAATGTCTTACTCAACAGCAACTTCCTTGGAAACAAATATAATATCTTATATCTGTGTGCTGGCTGTGTTTCAGGAGGTAGAGCAGTCATCAACCAGATGGAAGGTTGGCGGTGTGATTCCGATTGTGAATTGGTTGTTTGTCTCTGACCTGTCCTCCTTTTTCCTCCCAGGCATCACACTACCCTCTGCCTTCTCAGCCCTCTACTTCCTGCTTTTCATCAGCGTGTGCACGTGGTGGGCATGCCACCTTCCTATCAGTCACCTTGGCTTCAATGCACTGTGTGTAATGGTGGGCTTCTTCACTTCTGGTCACATGGTGTGTTTGTACTTGTACCAGAGCCTGCTGGCCCAGGCCCTGTTCCCCCCACACAGTCTGTGGGCCAGGTAAGAATATAGTTTACTGTACATAAAACTAGAGAAAGTTTCCATACAAGTGATTTCATACAGATTTTAGGAAGTCAGAGTTTGCCCACAATGCATATTTTGTATTTGTAAAGTACGGTTAAGTAACTCCTTTGGACAAGACTCGCACCTGATACAGGTCCAGGATCAGAAAATATAACGGGGTAAGTGTCTGATGACCACTGTGTCACGTCATCAACAGTCCCTCCAACCCTGCATTCAACAGAAAGAGGAACTAAACCCCAAAACCACTTCATCTGGTTGTTCAGTAGTGTTGTTTCAGGTCCATCTCTTCACATTCAGTGCAATGTATTCAAATTGTCCCCACTTCCTTGTATAAAGCTAATTCCCTGACTAAGCAGACTGTGGAAGAGTGGTATCAGCCTAGAGGTGATGGAGTAGTTTGGTAACTGCCCAGTCATAACATGTTGGCAGTTGATGCCTCTGCTAACCACTGACATTTTCACACCATATTGATATTCCTATCATGTTAACATTACATCTTTATGACCTGACTGTATCTAGAGGTGGAGGTGATGGCTGTGGAGTTACAGGAGAGAAGGCTGCCAAGTCAGTGACTGCACTCAGCTAACCAGACATACAGACCTGCAGCTGTTTATACATTCATGGTAGACCAAGAGCAGGGGAGAGAGATAGAGACAGCGAGGGATCCTCACACCTCACACCATGTGAGCTGTTATTGTCTGGGGGCCACCCTCCACTGCCCAGAGGTTGATGCCCATAAATGTCCTGAACACAGTAAACTGCTCAAGAAATAAGAAAAAAGAAAATCCAGGCAGAGAGCAGGGTCCTTGCTGATACACCCGCCCTCACACTCTCACTCAAGTGATACTTGAGAGGGATTATTTTGGCTGCTGTTAGTCTAAACATGATGTTTCAAGAAAATCGGCTACACAGTATAAAGTATACATTTTATATTTTTTGTATATTTAATTACTGTTTTGTTGCTGTGGAAATGGATTTAAAGAAACAGAATAATGAGTGTGAGAGAATGTTTGAGTTCAGAGTAAAAGGGAGTAAAAGAGAAAGTGAGTGTGCTCGTTAGAGCAGAGGAATGTAAGTATGATTTCTGGGCTGGTATGTGTGGAATGGCTCGCTGCTGATCACCTGACCTTATTGGCTAAACGGAAAGATGAGTAAGCAGCATTCCACTGTTGCATGTGATCTTTCTCCCCTTCCATTTCTCTCTCATCTATCATCACTAGAGTTACTGCCAGGGCTCTGTGTCAGTGTCACTTAACCTGCTGTTCGTCAATCAGCCAAATCTGACCTTTACAAAAGGAGGATACCCAGCTGTCAGCACAGCGTGTGCTTGTGTGTGTGTGTGTGTGTGTGTGTGTGTGTGTGTGTGTGTGTGTGTGTGTGTGTGTGTGTGTTTCACAAAAAAAACGTGTTATTTTGTGACTCACAGGAATAGGAAAGGCCTTACCTGTGATCAAGATAAGTGACAATATGTCTGCACAACTGAGGTGATCAAACCTTTAGTTTTTATGTATTTTTGGTTTTTGAGTATTAGGCATTGTGCTGGCTATTCCATAATATTTACTTGAAGGCTACATGTAGCAGACGACTTGTGAAATGTTTCACAGTTTGTTTCCTGTTACAATCAGTGGTGGAAGGTGGGAATTAGATTTTACTCAAAAACTAATGTTACTGAGAAATGTTATTCAAATCAATGTTAAAAGTTACCATGAAACGGCTAATCAAGTGCTAGTTGCTTCAGCATAGTAACGTGTTTCCATGAGAACGCAGCCAATTACAGAAAGTATATTACATATCATGACACCTTCCCCCCTCTCTTTGTTGCCTATACTAGCCTGTGGATGATTTGTAAAAGTTACTGAATGCTGCTGAACTGTGGATTTCTTCATGAAGGATGTGGATGAGGATGTGACTTTATGCAGGTTCTCGGGAGAGCAACAGTAGCTCGTGTTAGTTTAGAAACGGAGTCTGCTAACAGAGAGAAACTGTTGTTTATGTTAGTTAGGAAATGGAGTCCCCTAACATGAACCAACGACACAATAAAGAAATTCCACAAAGCCCCTTTAAAATTTGAATTTCCATCTTCAATTTTAATCTTGGTCCCAAAAGTAGAATGGAATATATCTATAGAAAAGAACAATATGAAGTCAATATAAATCTAAAATCTGTGAATCCCTATTATTATTTTTTATTTTTTTTCAACAACGTTTTTCTCAAAGACTTGGTCTGCATATCATTCTGTTTGTTCTTGTTTGAGAACATTACGATGCTCTGATAACTGGCTGACAAAGCGGGTGACTAGTCTTACAATATCTTCACTTGACTGCTTACTTAAAAAACTGACGGTATATTAGGCTGGCCATTTAAACATGTTTTGTGACTGGTCCATCCCAGACTCTTTCCCTAGATCATTTCTCTAGGATGTAGATTACGTTGATCCACCTAATCCTTTATTTCTCAGAATTTGTTCAACATGTGATTAAGGTTTTTATCCCCAACGCCTCTCTCTCTCTCTCTCTCTCTCTCTCTCTCTCTCTCTCTCTCTCTCTGTTGGTGTCTAGACTCTTTGGTCTGAAGGACATCATCATACCAGGAAACTGCTCCTCGCCTTATGAACTCAACCTTAATACCAATCATGATTGGCCAGTTTATGTCAATCCAGGGATACTGTTTCTCCTCTACATTACTGTAGCAACTGTTCTCAAGACAGGATGCCATGGAACACCGTCCCAGGTATCTGCTCCTTCTTCTTTAAATGCACCGACTAACGTGTCTGTACCAACCTTTAATCAATGCCAAAAACGTTTGCACTGAATGTTTGGATAGATTTGTAACAGGTGGCACAGATGTATGGTGACATTCTGTGGGATGGTTGCTGATTTAAATGACATTTTCAACTATTTTCAACCATTTCAGTCAAAAAGTGAATGTATTGGCTTAGACAACAGTTGACATTTGAGGGCTTTACATTTGTAGAAGGGTCTTGTTGCAAAAATGTTTGCACATTTCTCAATGTAAGTTATTGAAAAAAGCACCAATGTGGTCTTGCTACTATAACTTAGAAACTGGCCTTAAAATTCCATCAATACCTTGTTATGTGACATCGACCTCTGAGCTGAAGTCCTGGAGATCTACAGACAACATACACAATCTTACATATATCTAACATTGCCTGTGTGCATGCTGTAGTTCCACACTTTCTTACACAAGCATTGGCAGAGCAGGACAGCACCAGAGAATTTCAAAATAAAAAAATGGAAGTGTATGTATTTTGATCTTTTGTGACTCAAAAATCAACAACCAATCAAAACACACAATGATTGTAGCGTTTTTCATGTAAAAAGCACTTTCAATTTGGATATGTGTTTATTCTTAGATGCTGTATTTGCGTTTCACAGGTTGATAAGGAGCAGAAGCAGGAGAAAGGTGAGGAAGTGGTGGAGTTGAGGTCATGGAATCAACAGAAAGAACACTTTGAAGATGACACGCAGGTAAATACTCATATCTCTTTGTTAGCCACTTATTAGGGTTCAGTATGGACTTTTACAGTTCAGTGCTCAAGGATTAAACCTACTATTCTGGAACACACTCTAACATAATTCTTAATCTTAATTATCCTTCCCCATTCTTCTGGATGACTGTTCTGCAGACTGATATTAAATGACTACAGACACGCTCGTTAATTCCACGTTCAGAAAGTGGAGAGTTGTTTATCCGTCTACATTCCTGTCTCATCAGAATTTTTCCACAGTAAGAAAGTTGCTGGTGAAATACAGTACGGAGCTGCTTGATGTGGTTTCCCCTGTCATTAAACTGGCTCGCTGCTGGTGCATTCAGTCTTGCATCTGTAAAGAACGCAGTTTAATTCTCCTCGAAAATGTAGCCTTTTCTATTGTAGAAATTACCACTTGTCCATTTTAGGAAACAATAATGAAGTTTAGTCAACTTGCCTCATATTCATTATATCAAGTCTCATTCTTTGTTAAAACTGCATTCACATATCCACCATATATATTCAGTTTAATGGCTGCTCTTAAAGTATTTGTGTCTCTGCTCTCATCTCCTTCAGCTTATGCTCCTGTCTATGGGGACAGAAGGCAGCAGAGGAGGAAGCATGACCAGAGAGAGTCAGCCAGATCTGGGTATGGAATTGACATTTTTTTCACAGAAATCATTTAGATGATTTAAACAGTAATGCGTTGTGTCAGAATCAGAATCAGAATCAGAATCAGAAATACTTTAATAATTCCAGGGGGAAATTATTTAAATATCATGTGTCATATCCAAAGAAGATATTGAGAAGAAAGAACAATATAAAATCTGATCAGGATGTTGTTCTCTGGAGACACCTTATCTCACCTATATCACTCATGCTGTGTACATGGGTACCACTGAGTGGGTCTGTGGGAGTCTTAGCTTTAGTCTTCATCCGTCTTCAAATGCTGATGAACAAACATACACATGGGATTTTCTGGTGGTCAGCTGGACAAGATGGTGGCGTAGATTGATAAGCCTCAACCCAGAGTTGCTAAATTGTTTGATAATCTTGTCACGGCAATTTCTGTTTCTATTACTGTAGATAAGTTATACTTAGGGCATGTATATGATATGGAAGACTTTTGATGATCTTCCTCAGTCCGTTAGTTTATACTCTATGTAATGTTCTGTATACTGACATAATTGTTATCTTTGGCAGGTGTTAGTGTCGCCCCCGCTGGTCAACAGAGTGAAAGTCCGTTTTTCCTACTGGGGAAGGTGGTCATGCAGCAGAGCTACGTCTGTGCTCTCATTGCCATGATGGTAAGTATTAGGATGAGACTATATAGTTAACACAACTGGACCTAATTAGTTATGATCACAAACTTCTGCCAAGGTCTATGCACCCTCATGCTGTCACATCCTGTGAACCTACGCAGGCAAAACATCAAAATCACTGAAAGATCTGGTGCCCCTCACACTTTCTGAGTGCAGCACCACTGTCAGGATGGATTCTTTTACTCCTCTTTCAAACCATCTGTCTTCTCAGGCCAAGAAGTTTACATTGTTGTCCTCACAGGAATGATTGTTCCCCTTCAGATGTAAGTGGACAGCATGGTCTTGATCTGAGGAGTTGGCCCTTTTGTTGTGCCATTTGTGTATGGAGACGTTGTTTTGTCTCTCCAATGTACAAACCTGTGCAGTCCTGGCTGCATTAAACAGCATAAACTACATTACTCTGTTTCTGCCTCGGTGTTTTGTTCTTAGGAATGCACAGGTTTCTGCCTCAGGAGGATAGTCAATAAACATCATATCCTGGTTCACTTCAAACCTACCAACACACTCCTAGATATTCCTGCAAGATAAGGGTCAGCTGTCCACTTAGATCTGAAGGAGAGAACCCTTTTCTTTGAGGACAACAATGTAAACATTGGAACTCCAATCATGTTGTGATGTGTCAGATCATTCTGATCTGTTACAGCATCCAGTCAATAACTAAGGGGGCATGTCCAGTAAAAAGACCTCTGTGAAGGGTTCTCTCATGTGTCCTCACTCCTTGGAGCACAAATAAGAGCATTGGGGCAACCTGCAAGATGGGGGACAGGAATGACCTCCATTTCAAGCAAGGATCAAGGAAACCACAAATAAGAAGAATGAAAAGTCCCGATGCACTGCATCTCCCTTATTGGCCCTTCCCTCTTTCAAGTGTTCTTCCAGCCTACTGGCACCTTCCCTGTTTCTCATGCTTTTCTGTTCATTACACTCACCTGTGTATCTCCACCTCACTCCACCTACTCCTCATGCTCTCATTAATTTAGGGACATTTTACAGACCAGAAAGCTGGCACAATCACATTTTCACAACAATTTCTGGTGTAAACTCGCAAACACCTTCCAAGAACACCCCCCTCTCAAAATTATTGCAATAATTTTATCGACACCTGTTGGGAAACACTGGTGTGTAGTGACAGCATACCGAAACAGCATCACATTATGGATCTAACAGACTAGAGGTGTTTCTTTTCTCATGTGCTGTTTCCTTGTTGTTCAGGTTTGGAGCATCACATACCACAGCTGGCTCACATTTGTGCTGCTGCTGTGGGCTTGTCTCATCTGGATCCTGCGGGCAAGGTACTATTCACACCTGCAGCGCTGACGGTGACAATCACGAATAAATGATAAACAACCAGATTATCTTTAGATAGTGATTGTTATAATTGATGCTGGCTGATTGTATCTGTATCTGTGTTGTCCGGGTTAAATTTGTTAAACAAAACAAATACATTTAAGTTTTAAAGTGAATTCATCATGATCATGCAGATTTTCCAGGTCAGTAAGCTGTTTTCTTTTTTGCAGGCGGCATGCAGCCACACTGTGCTCTCCATTCATCCTGCTCTATGGCCTGGCTCTGTGCTGCCTGCAGTACGTCTGGGCCATGGAGCTTCAGCCTGAACTGCCCACCACTGTGGGAACCATGAGCCTCAAACAACTAGGACTGGACAGAGCTCAGTACCCCTGTCTTAGACTGGGAGCTATGGTAAAATGAGAGTAGAGATTCTGGGTGAACTGATGATGAAATTAAACTTGTATAATCTGTGTTTGATATTTATCATTAAATATAACCCTGTGACAAGTTGCTGTAGGAAGCTGGCACTTGTCCAAGAGGTTGAGTGATAAAACCATATATAGTAAGGCTAATCTCAGGTCACTTGGTACAGTCTGATACTTGCTGACAAAATATCACAGGTTCAACTGATGTGCCTGATTACCTGCAGTATCACAGCCAGATTAGTACATATGAATTCACACAGCAACAGAACTGGAGCCAAACTCCTGGATTGAGATGAAACCCTTTATAATCACACCATAAATGGTCATATTTGGTGTGAGACACAAAGACTTAAAATCTTTGAAATGAATTCAGATAGTTCCAACATGTTGCTCTCTAACTATATTTCAACTTCAGCTGCTGAAAACACTTATGTTCTTTTCCATACATGCAAAAAAGTATGTCTCAAACAGCCCAGCACCAAGTTTTATATTGTAGCAGTTAATTAAAATCAGTTTTAAGTTATTAACTGAATTTTGACTCATGACTCATTTTGACTCATGAATGACTCATGCTGTTTACAGACATCAGGTTTTCAGTGTACTGAAGTATTGGTTGTGAATGCTGGAAGCCAAAACTCCATTCAGACTTTGTAGTGTTACACAATTTCTCCACATCCCAGGTAGTATTCCTCTTTCAAATCCCATTAAAACTTCAAATGTTTTGTTTTTGAAGCTTAGTCTCAGCTTTGTTATAATGGAAGTCAATTAGAAATATCTTCATACCCACTCATTTTCAAACTCTTCCCACTCCTTCATACATTCTCATAGAAACACCATTCAAACTTTGAAACTGTCACAAAGATCAGAACTTTATCATATCAGTCCTGCTTTTTCATTTTATTCATACCTTTAGCACAGTCACAGTCCAAATTTTCAGAATTTTTGTATGAGACAGAATGTTGCCAGCCAGAGTGGAAGACTCAGCTGACAGTGCAGAGGAGCTCCAAAAACCTTGACCCTCTGCGTCGCTCTCATTCCCACGATGTTCACTCCACCCGCATAATTTAAACTTCAGCTTGTAAGAACATTTGTGTCGGTTGCAACAGTGTTCCTCTGGCAGCAATTGGTCAGCACTCCTGTCATGTAAAAGCCCACCGAGCCAAAAGTGTTAGTCCAACTGTCCCACCAATCTAAGAGGAAAAACACCTGGAGGCAGGCTGACACGTCCACTTTTATTAAATGCTCCACGAACCACATTTTTGACATGAATGCACAAAAATTTCACAGTGTGCTCCGTACACTCTCGTAGTTTATACCATAGCATCTTTATATAAGTTATACTGTGATATTCTTACTGTTTCTGAGGGAGGAGCATGATAATCAGCTAACATCTCTATAAAATCAATCGCCACACTAATTCAATCCAATCGAATGAATTAAAGCCACCAGTTCAGTTTGGCATTACCTTTTCAAAAAACCCTAAACCATTTCACACTGTTTATATATTCTGGGCATTATTCAAAGTTTCTAAAGCCAGCAATGTGCATTCAGCATTAGCTTTTTAACAGTCAGCATTCACAACCAAAGGTTCTACAGTATTTTCCTTCTGTTGTTGCTCTCCACGTTTTTCAGTGTGTTTTTCCATCCCTCTCTTTTTTTCCTATCTTATTTCTCTACAGCTGCTTTTCACTTTAACCTTCTGGCTGTTGGTACGTCAGTCAGTGAAGGAAAACTTCAGCAAAAAGAGGAAAATGGCCACAACACTACAGGAAGTCACTACAGGAGGTCAGACATTTTTAACACTCGCACACACACAAACAAACACAAACCATACACACACACACACACACACACACACACACACACACACACACACACACATTTATTAAGATAGTTGACGGACTTGGCTGTTTGACATGCTGAGTGTCCAAGTATTTTTGGCACTGTTGAATTTTGTTTCCTGTGTTGACTATGTAGCTCTAGAGAACACTTATTTACACATTAGGTTCAAGTTTATCAAGAGTAGAGCTTACCATAGAAAATGTATGTTAATCAAAGAATGATTTTGGCAAACGGCTGACTTCCTGTTGCCAGTAGGTTGCACAATGACTATGACCATGATGACTAATTTCTCACATGTAGGTGAAAGTAGTCCCAGGGGCTGCACTTTAGAGGGTACTCATGAGCCATTTTGCCCTGGCCATTGCTAAAACCCATAAAGTATTCAAATTTCCACCACTTTTGAATTTTGAGCATGTCTGGCCCCTCAAAAAATCAAATATTTCAATATTTTTCAATATTTCCTAAATTTATCAGTCTGTTGATGTGTTCGTCTTTGTTATTGTCTCAAAACTGAAATGCTTACTCAAAAGCTGAACCCTTTAAACCTCCACTGTCAGCTTAAATTGCCTACTTTGAACACACATAGCTTTCTACACGCGTGTCTGATTAAATCTGTTGGATACTGATCTGCAGAGGATGTGCAATATCTTCCTGATGACTTTTTCTTTACCATCAACATGTGACCTCTGTCCCTCTCCTTCTTGAACCTCTTCTCCTGGTCAGAGGAGGGGGCTGGTAATGAATCGGTGCTGAAGGTTGTGGGGGGCATGGTGATGAGCTGCTATGCCAAATACTGGATCTACGTGTGCGGAGGGATGTTCATCATGGTCTCCTTTGCGGGAAAACTTGTTGGATACAAGATCATCTATATGCTGCTGTTCCTGATCTGCCTCTGTCTGTATCAGGTAGAAACAAGCCTGCAGAAATTTCATTCAGGTTCACGGTCCACATCAGTGGTTTTGTGAAACATCAGTATTTTTTATTTTGTTTCGGTTCAAATTTTTGTAGTTATTTGCACACATATATTTCAAAACAAATGTCAATGTCTTGTAATGACTGACTCGTTCATATTTCCCAGGTGTACTATTCTCTGTGGAGGCGTCTGTTGAAGCTCTTCTGGTGGCTTGTGGTGGCCTACACCATGCTGGTGCTGATCTCCATCTACACTTACCAGTTTGAAGATTTCCCTGGATACTGGAGAAACTGTACTGGTTTCACAGAAGAGCAGTAAGTTCTTATACAAAGAGCCTGA
>CAEMYA010000074.1:3961606-4034178 GCA_903131615.1 Diplodus sargus | reverse complement strand
ACAATTTTATAATCTATTGTCGTGAATGTTCACCACTAGGTGGCGCATTAATCAAGGAAAGTGCGTTTTTGCTTGTAACACTCATATAATTTATCGCACATTCAAAAACCTTATATCCACGCATTCAGTGAAATTGTGCTGAATCTCGTAGTATAGGCCACGGCTCCGCTTATCGTTTTGCACCAAATTTTGCACACAGCATCTGTGGATCCTCCTGACAAAAAGTTATTAAAAGAATTTTGATATCCCAAACAATACTTAAGTTATTGAATAACAACTTCCTGCAGATTTTGTTCCAAACAGGAAGTATTTTATATCTCCACATTGGTTGTTCGGATTAACACGAAACTTGGTATAATAATTGTCAGTGCCCTCCTGAGGATATCTGACGAAGGTTTTACTGATCCGCCACTGGATGGCGCTCTGGTGGCCGTCTAATTCAATATTTGGCACTGTGCCCACACCATAACGCTTAAGTCGCAAAAAATGAAAAATATACTTTTTGTGAGGGCCCATTCATCGCTGCTTGCAGCTTTAATTTATTATTTAAGTACTTATTTACAGTCCCTGCAGTTCAGTATGAAAACTCATAATATTGCTGAAATATATATAAAAAGAAAATATAGAACTGTACTTGATTTCATTTAACAGTCAGTTGTTGACTACATACAGATGTTTACACAACTAGACTACTTCAATAAAGGCTACTGCATATGGCACTAAATCATAATACATGTCAGACACTATGAGGTTCTGGACCTTCACTTGAGGAAATGTTTCCTCTAACTGGACCTCTTTCCTGTTCACCTGCCTATCTAATATGCATTTCCAATGTTATCATGTCACTTTGTATATTCAGCCTGATATTGTCTTGTAAAATGGAAAAGTCTGTTTGAAAACCTTTCAGCCAAAATATCATTGGATCACTAAATCCCCCAACAATAAATGTTATGTAGTGATGTGGTGTTTAAATATGATCGCTAACACTGCAGAGAATGGCATTTAGATAGGGATGATGTAAAAGGTTAGTTTGCTGTCGGAGCGCGGCTGCTGTTTTTGATCTAATGCCTTTGTTTCCATCTGCCTATGAGGCAACAACTTTGATCAAGAACATCCATGTTCCCCTCTCTGAAATAATAGATGAGTAATATACTTATCTGGGAGGGAAATTCAATTGTAGCAGCAGCAGTGAAAACTTGTGACACAATAAACAACAACACTCTGGCCAAACAAACATTTTCTAATAGTGAGTTACTGAATCGTGGTAAGGCCATAGCCTAACCAAGTAGGGGCTGAATAGATTCACTGTTATGGTTAAGGTTTGGACAAGTTTAGAAAAACAATGGTGCCGACCCTGTCAGAACAATAACTACTTAGTTAGGCCATGGCCTATTATGTTTCTTTTTTCCAACGAAAACGGTTCTAATTATCATACAGTGATGTCACCCTGTAAAATGTGGTGTCAGACCATCGACGGATGTCTGTTGCACTGGAGGGCAAGGATAAATTACATGTTTTGATATATAATTTGGAGGACTTACTATGCATTATTTACCTGTGTCTCAGCTCAGCGCACCAGCAGCTATAACTCAATGTCAGTGTCACTGAGAGTACGGAGTGGAGTTTAGAGCTGAGTGTCTCACTCACTATCAGGGAGAATCAGCTGTCTGGTGCTCCACAGACATATCGTTGTACAATCACTAGAACGTGATGAATAGTGACTCTGTGACCATTTTAATTCAAGTACAATCCATTTGCCAGCTGTTTGATATCATATACAATGTGTTGTGTGCCTCTGGCAAAGATGAACAAATGTTCTATCTATCTGAACTTCTGCTTCTGAAAGCAATGTCATTTAAAAGGCACCCAGGAGGACATTTGTCAAACCCAGCCTCAGTGGTAGAGTTGCACGTTCCAAATTATGAGCCATTTCATTTTGTGTTATCTAACATTTCTGTATATAATCAACTAGCACACAGACAGAAAGTTTGGCATAAGTTGTTAATTTAGCAGTGTGTTACTCGCATTGTTGCCTCACTACTTCCATCTCTCAGCAGAGTGCCACATGGAAATGTGTTTGTTTTTTAGCAGATTAGTGAATGACTCATTTCTATTCATACCTTGTTTTTCAAAATATTACATCAGATTCTTCCAATGGTGTAAAATGGTCATTATTAGATGGACTTGAGTTGGAGCACTGATGACAGTTTTGAAAATGTCCTGTTCTAAATTCACATGCAAAGCTCTCATCATCCAAATCTACAAAACAGCTCGAGTTAATGTTTTTGTGACCCCAGACACAGACGTCTTTCCTCTAAAGAACAATAAATGATAGTCAACTCTCTGACATGATTCATGTGGATAATTAATGTCTGAGAAAACAACAGTATTACATGATTCAAGTCATGAGGGAGGCCAGATTCCAAAGTCAAATCTGTGAATAGAAAAACCAACCTCCCACACTGTGACCTCTAGTTTTTGTATTGTGATACTGGGATAATTTTACTGACAACATTTTTTCACAGAATATTACATAAGTGTATCATATATTATTTATTTAAGCAATATTACCAGAGAGGGTGTGCTTTAACGTTATTTGAGCATGACAGTGATGCGGCCAGCACTGACGATACTGACACAATACACTCCAAATCTGTAGTACATATTTCTGCACACTAGCCCAGGTCAAGCAAATTAGTACACTTAATTGTATTAGAAATAGAATTTAGGTACACAAAAGTCATTATAAGTATAATTTCACTTCATGAGTGTCAAAATGTACGTGCAAACAGTGCACAGTTCACAAATTTAAAAAGCTGTACTTGGGCATTCTAAATCGCAAACTTCTATACTTATAGTGGTCAGTTACTTTACTTTTGAAAAGTATAATTACATTAAATCCTTTATGATGCACTATTAAGCTTTGTTTTACTTCATTATTAGTGTATTTTAAGTATACTAACAAATAGTGCAGTTTAAAGTTACCTCATGTGAAACTGGACAATTTAAGACTTTTTAAAAGGAACAAGTCCCCTTAGTAATTATTGGAGATAGTATGCAAACATAACTTACAGCACTAAGGAGAGTATTGATGAGAAATGTTATATATATGGATTATCTATGTACATTTGATCCACCATAGGGTATATGAGTAATCACAGGCCTGATTGACAGGACAGGAGAGAAAATGAATTGAGTGGCAGACAAGGAATGATGAGAAAGGTTCAAGACTACCAAAAGCCTTCTTAACTCATTACTTTCATGGAAAGAAAAACCTCCCAGGGTTTCAAATAAATTACAAAGCTAATTTTAATCCACATGTGGTGCTCTGGTGAGTATTTCTGGTAGCAGGATGCTAAATAGGGGATTTTAGCAAAATAAAGTGCAGTGCTACATAAACTGCATCACTAACCCTGACTGTTCCTTATCTCTCTCTGTTTTTTTGCATTTTTCCCATCAACATGGACAGCCGGTCACTTGACCTGACAGGATAGTAATGACCGCCAGTGGGAGCTGAAGTGATGAGGAGTTAATTGCCGGATTTTTGTGAATTGGTTTCTTCTCTCTTTCCCACACAGCCTCTAGCAAATGAAACCAACCTGTTACCAGAGGAGGTGAACAATTCTACTCTGTACAAGGAGCCGGTGGATCCAGCCAAATGGTTCGGCATCAGGAAAGACGCCACTGTATTGGGATACAGCAAGGTGATCAAGCTGGCTGCTGTGGCTCCAGTAATTAAAAACAAAGGGCTGGGTATTATATCTAAAACTTATCATGAGACACTATTTTTTAGTACCTGTTTGAATAAAACTTAAACAATCTGCATGACTAGAAGATACCTCTACAAGTAAATTACAAAAGATTTAGTTTTTTGGAAATTTGAAACCAACCCTTTAAACATCACATAATATGCACCAATCTGCTAATGAAGTTCACCAGTTCATTAAGGTTACACATCCAGCCTCTTGTATGTTGTGTCTGCTCCATCTAATGGCTGCTTTAATGACCAATTACTCTCATCTCACAATGAAACTAATGCCCCCAACTTGTTTTGCAGAATCACTTAATAGTGCTGATGTTGTTGGTGTTTGAGGCGACGGTGTATCGTCACCAGGCCCACCACTATCGTCAGCTCCAGCGCTCTCCTCCCACCATCCCTGCTCTGTTTCCAGCCGCCACCAGAGACACTCTCGACAAGGGTCTCATTCCCTGCTTCAAGTACCTGCTCAACTACGCCTTCTACAAATTTGGATTAGAGGTAACTGGCATAGATCACTTCATTACTGAATCTTGGCTGTTTGGAGCAGAGAATATAACGAAAAGATAGAAAATTAAGCTGGAAAAAAAAGAACATGTTATGTCAGTCAAGGTTAGATGTCATTTAAAAGGAGGGACCTGATAAATTGAGTTCCTCTCGTAGACTGTTTTAGAGCACCAGTGTTTCTATTTTTACATCTTATTTTAATCTCCCAAAACCTCTCTTCTTTTTTGGAAGATTTGCTTCCTGTTGACAGTGAATGTGATTGGCCAGCGGATGAACTTCTTGGTGATCATCCACGGTTGTTGGTTGGTAGCCATCTTGGTGAGGCGGCGGCGGGCAGCGATTGCCAGAATCTGGCCCAAATACTGTCTCTTCTTGTCCATCTTCATGATCTACCAGTATTTACTGTGTTTGGGAATTCCACCTGCTCTCTGCATAGGTGAGTCCTGATATACAGATAAGCCTAACTTTTTTTATTTTGGATCTTTCTGAATAGAGCACCTTTATTCTTTTGCACCTATATCTAAAGCAACCCTAGTGAAGTACCAAAAAGAAAAAGTACCAACTTTTGAATGAGCTGTCATGTGCCAGTGAGCTTAAATAAAACACTCAACATACCATGGCGTATGTAGAGGATCGTGTGCTGGTTTGCCTGCTGCAAAATGCGCGCAGTTGTAATAGGACATCCTGGTAGTTTTGGCCAAATTTGACCAAATAGTATGGCCGTATGGGTTTTGGAGCACTTTGTGTTAATCTTAGATGTCAGAATGCCCGAGTTAAAAAGAAAGCCTTTTGCGTGTTCAAAATTTGGGAAAAGTAGAGACAAACATCCTACTCATCGACACTAATGTGGGACAGAATAATATAAACACCCCACTTCACTGTCATCTGTTGCATTCTTACTATAATTTGTGATCTGCTGTCTGTCACCAAGTCTTGATATTTAAATCACATTATGGCTGTGGTTTTTCAAGTTTTCACATGGGAACATGCCAAAGAATTGTCACTGTCAGTCCCAGAGTATGTATTTTCATACATCTTATCAGTTCAGTAGGTTGGTCACAAATACCACTTTTATGCCGAAATGAGTGTGTATATGCAGGCTTTCTTGAAACATGTGAAGCAGTTGGTGATGGGAACTCCATTCACACTGTCAGTGAATTCATTTTTGTTTTTTCCCCCCTTGTGTGTCTTGTTCATCACCATGAACATGCCGGGAAAATAGGGAACATCAAAAAGCAACAGATCAAATGCTATCAGATTACATCCAGAAGATGTTAAACTTGTTTTAAGAAAGTCTTAATCGATAATGAATGAGACACAATGTTTTTTTCTGGAGCCAATAACTCAAGTTGCTGAGGAGAGAGACATCTCGCTTCTCTCTGATCTCTGAAAATTGCGTTTGTACTGATCGGGCTGCTGAAGCCACAAACAGCGGTTATTTTTCAGTAAAAAACTTCACTCTCAAGTGCTGCTTGACAGAGACAGAGAAAAAAACAAAACAACTTTCTTAACTTCAACACACAACATAGCATCACCTCTGAAAAGGAGAGTAACTTAGTGTGTTCACACCACAACCAGGCTGAGCTGGAGGCAATAAATACCTTTAACCACTGCAGGGTTCATTGACTTGGGAGTAGATCCTGATAATATACATTGACATGCACAGATGATCCAGATGTTAGGAGGTGTAACTGGGCTTTATGGCCAGTGTGAAAGCGGTAAAAATTAAATAATCTCATATAAGATCAATATGGTGTAAGGCGAACTTTAGATTATGCCCGACATGGCAACATGTAGAACTATGCTGAAGCTAAACTACTGTATAAATTAGAAGTTGTGTAAGAAAAATGTGTGCCCCATCTTGTTTCTTTTGTTCTGTAGAGTACCCGTGGAGGTGGAACACTCCAGTGTTGATGAACTCAGCGCTCATCAAATGGATCCATCTGCCCGACTTCTACACCGTGCCCAACTCCAAAAACCTCATAGGTTAGTTTGTGTGCACATGTCTCATGTCTGTGTGTGCATCTGAGTCCGTCTATTCATCTGTATTAACAAAAGAAATCTACGTTTGGCAGAAATTCACCTTGTCACAGTATACGTAGTATGGAGCACATCAAAATACTCCATGCTATATGATGATACATCTCAAATAGAGGAACTACAGAAAGATCATTTCTAATTTCCCGTTTCCTGTTTCAGCAAAAAAAGAAAAACTGCACTCAATTGGTTCTTTTTTATACAGAAGCCTCTTTTCTTGTGATCCATTTTCTGTTTTAAATCGTTTATGACCTGAGAACTGGTGGAAAAATAAAGTTTTGCCAGGATAATCTTTCTAAATTCCTTCAATTCTTTTCCCTTCTTTGAGTGTGTTTGGGGTGGACGTTGGGTGCCAGGAGAGGGCAGCACATATAAATCTTTGTGTTTTCTATTATATTTATTCTTATACCACCAGGTTGATGAGCAGGAACAGCTAAATGTAGCAGTTAACTTCATTAAGTATTTTATTTTGCCGAATTACATGCAATACAGCACAGTTCTACTGAAATAAACCTCAGGGAGACTGACTGACATGTGATCTGCATTGTAACTGGAAGTATGACTCATGACATATTGTCCCTAGAAGTGAATGATTCAACTGGTTGGAACTGAAATTCCTTTTTTCTGATGGAACAGAGAAATTAAATGACCAAAAGGTACTGTTGGAAGATGGTATCTTATTCCAGGTACTGGTATCAAAACCAGTATCAGTTGAAATGTGAATGATAATCATGTTGATATTCTGTACTCAGTTTCACACATGAAAAACAACAGAGGGAATGATGGATTATCCTGGCAAAACCTGTTTAACACCAGTTCTCAAATCAGGTTAGATCAGATTTAGAAAATGGATCACTCTGCAGCTTCATCACTGCTTGGTTCTATGTGTTCCATGATAACCAGGTCGGTAATGATAATGCTGTGTTGTGTTGTTGTGTGTGTCTGCAGCGGACTTTGTGCTGCTGCTGTGTGCGTCCCAACAGTGGAAAGTGTTTGAGTGTGAGCACACAGAGGAGTGGATGGTCCTGGCAGGAGAGAACACAGACGACCCCAATCCAATGGAAGGTCGACTGTTTAACCCCGCACCCAACTATGTCAACTGCAGGTAACTGTCTCTATTACTATCTGTCTGTCTGCTTTCTGTCTGTTTCACCCACAGCTGAACCTTCTGTTTCTCTGCTCTACTTTTGTCATCGTTTGTAATTTGCATCTGCCTCTGGTAAGACTGAAGTAAACAAACCCCTCTGAATACATGTGTCTCTCACTAAGCAGCACGTAGACTGATTATTCCGTGGTCGGGTCTCCTGACGTCTTTGTCATAACCTCAGGCCACTAGTTCTACAGAATTTCCATCACAATGAGTATGTGTTTTCCTGTCCTCCTCCAGGAGTTACCTGGACATGGCTAAAGTCCTGGTGTTTCGTTACCTCTTCTGGTTCGTGCTGTCAGTGGTCTTCATCACGGGGGCCACCAGGATTTCTGTGTTCGGACTGGGCTACCTGCTTGCCTGCTTCTTTTTCCTGCTGTTTGGGACCCAGCTATTGGTCAAACCATCCAGGACCCGCCTCGCCCTGTGGGACTGTCTCATCATCTATAATGTGGCAGTCATTATTTCTAAAAATATGCTATCAGTAAGTTGAAATCTCATCATTTGATGCTTGTTTGCAGATTTTTGGGGCTTCTTGGTTCCCCTCTTGATTTTCTCTTGGTAGTCATAAGTAAAATATATTCCCACAGTAACATCAGCCATCAGCACATTTTAGATTAGAAAAGAAAGACATTTAAAATCCTGTTTTCATCATCCAAGCGCAACAACAAGTACAAAGTGTTAAGTCTCAGTTAAGCAGTACTACGATGATCAGAACAAGTGATTGTCAGAGCTCACAGTCTAAATGATTGCTGTCTCTGTCTGACCTCACCTCAAAAACACTGAATTGTGTATTTCTGTGTTTGTGTTTCAGATCTTGGCATGTGTGTTTGTGTTTGAGATGCAGCAAGGCTTCTGCTGGGTGATTCAGCTCTTCAGTCTGGTTTGCACAGTCAAAGGATACTATGACCGTAAGTCCTTCAATGATAATAATCAGAGTTGGGTAGAGTAGCCAAAAAATGTACTTGATTAAAAGTACTGTTACTTTTCATAAACAGTTGCTTGAAGAACTAGAACTAGTAGTGTAAGAAGTCATCAACATAACTAATTGAGCAAGAACTAACTAGAAAGCACAGAGGGTCTTCATGTTGTCTCAGTTCTGTCACAGTCAGGCGTGAGCCCCCCATGTCCAAGACAATAAGACTAGAAGTGAAGAACTAAGAAGTGATTAAGGTGAATTAGGACAAATACAGTTATGTAAACTTCTTTACCTAGATCTGAAGAAGACTGCCTTTGCTAAAAACAGTCATGTCCACATACGTGTGCTCAATTAAGTTTCCACTTTTCTGTCTATTTTCATCATTATTAGTTAAATGCATCACACTCACACACTGTTAGCTTTAATGTTCATCATATACTGTGTATATATTATCAAACAACACACACACTTGCAGCTCTCTGTGAGCAATAGGTTCTCTGATGTTCTACTGACCTCATACAACTGCAGCCTGTTGTGCTGTGCGCTGTTAATTCATCTGTAAATATCAGCAGTAAGCTCATTCTGAACGCCTCCTGCTCCCGCTCCTGCTGCTTTGAACAGAGTCCTGTGGAGATGTGGCTGTGATAGGATTGATAACAGAGCACCAACAGACCTGGAACTTAACTGACCACCTGCCTCTTAACAGAATGTGCATGAACGCATAGAATAAAAAATAAAAGTAGCGCTGTTGTTTCCGAATGTAACAGGGTAACAGTAGAGATTTTTCTCAAAAAGTCAAGTTAGACAAAAAGTATGCTGCATTAAAACTTGTCCAAAAAGTACAATGTACCCCAAAAAGTTACTCAGGTACATGTAATAGAGTAAATGTAACTTGATACTACCCGCCTGTGGGAATAGGATATCAGTTAAGGACATTATATTTGTTACTGCATTGTGTTTTATTCTGTTTATGTGATGTTCAGTTTCTGAAGGCCCAGTGATTTAACAATACATCACCAAAATGTCAATATAAGACTACTTTTTTTCTTTTAGCTATAGTTACAAATGTGCATTCAAGTGCTGATGCTCTATTTAATCAAAAGTAACACCTTACAGAAGCAGTTTTTTCCTCTTTTTAATATTGCTATATGATCAACAGCAAAAGCGGTGAGTGACAAGAAATGCAGCCTCCCAGTAGAAGAGGCCGGGATCATCTGGGACAGTATCTGCTTCCTCTTCCTGTTGCTGCAGAGGAGAGTCTTCCTCAGTTTCTACTTCCTGCATGTGGTAGCAGAACTGCAGGCTTCTGCCAAACAGGCCTCGAGGTAACACACAATGAACAGTCACTGACTGAATGAAGCAATTGAAGCATTGGTTTGAATGCTCTGGATAGATACATATCTGTTATACATAAATGTGTGTGTGTGTGTGTGTGTGTGTGTGTGTGTGTGTGTGTGTGTGTGTGTGTGTGTGTGTGTGTGTGTTTTAAATACCTCAAATCAAACTAAAGAGAGAACTTTCTTTTGAATGTGACACAAGCCAAAACTTTAAGGAAGAATATATAATAGTTTTGCTGCGCATTCAACTTTATTCTTGGACTTTAGGTACAGTATATGTAGCAATATTTTTCTTAGCTCAAAGGTTCCCTGTCAACTTCTGTACATAGGGTTGAGTGAATCAGCAGAAAAGAGCCTTAGATGTCAAAGTGTAAACAAATCTCTAGAAAGTCATCTAGTCACCTTTTTTACAAAAGGAAGAAAGAGATTAAAGCAGGAACCAATAAATGTTAAAATAGAATTAGAATTTGATCTTACATTTGTAAAATCCGTGTTTGCTAGCACTTCCCCTTTGCCAACGTGATCCATACCTGACAGGTGTGACTTACATACTTCATATCGGGACATACAGAATCTTTTCTGGCAGACTAAATTGTGGTAGTATGGGTGATAGAACACTTTCACACCTGTCACACCTGTCAAGTGGATGAACTATAAGAAACTAGAAGACAGATTTTAGCAAATTTGTGAGAAATAATGATTTTTAAGATTATTATATGTTTAATATCAACTTGTGAAAAACTGGAGCAAAATCAGAAGTAATCATTAGCTTAGACAGTGACTTGCTGATAAATGCACTGACTGTCTGCCTTACTTTCAGGGGCTTTGAGCTCTTCAGAGCCAGTATCGTGAAGAACATCAAGTTCCACCAGCAAGCTGAGAAGAAATCTCTGTCCCAGCTCAAGAGATCGTAAGTGCTCACAGTTTACTTTTGTGAGTGGCAATGCAATTTTTACAATTTGTGTCTTCCTCCTAAACTAATATAGCATGGGAACAAAATCTAATACAGTCTTGGTCAAAAGTTAGACTTGTAAAGAACATGTACAGGTGCATCTAAAAAAATTCACTCAATTCAATAAATGAAACTTTAATATATTCTAGATTCATTACTCTTAAAGTGAAATATTTCAAGCCTTTTTTTCTTTTCATTTTGATGATTACATCTTACAGCTCATGAAAATCAAAAAAACAGTATTTCAGTTTATGCACTCCATACAGAGATGATGATTTCCTTTTCCAGCAGGACTTGGCATCTGCTCACAGAGGCTAAACAACTGCTAACAGGTTTAAATATACATACAGCAACCTCAGCGATCAATTTAGATGATTATAATAAGTTGTTTCAGTCAGGTTAGCTTCATAGCATGGCCTCATAACTTCTCCTGAGTGCTTCTGATTGATTACAGCTGGTGACTTTTCTCGGCCCATTTTAATAGAACGTGTTCGATATGACCATTAAACTCAGACACAAATGCTATAATGGGAAAGTCTAACTAGCTCAGCATTGATCTGGAAGAGCTCATTACTGATTTGAACAAGTCAGGAAAGTCACTTGGAGCCATTTCAAAACAGTTACAGGTCCCAAGATCAACTGTACAGACAACTGTCTGTACGTATAAAGTGCATGGCACAGTTAATCACACAAAATCATCACACAATCTATCACCTGCTGCTGAGAGAAAACTGGTCAAGAGTCAACCAAAATCCACCAAAAAGCAGGTGTGCAGTGAATTAGAAGCTGCTGGAAGCGACAGGTGTCAGTGTCCACAGTCAAGTGTGCTTTGCATCAACATTAGCTGAGAGCCTGCTGTTTAAGAAAGAAGCCTTAAAGCTCGACAGATGTTTGCTGCTGATCACATAGATAAAGAAAAAACCTTCTAGAGGAAAACTCTGTGGTCACATGAAACAAAAATGTAGTTGTCTGGCCACAATGAGCAGCAATGTGTATGTCTGGGGGACAGAAGGTGAGGCCTTTAACTCCAAGAACACAGAACCTACTGTCAGGCATGGTGCTTCTAGCATTATGCTGTGGGGCTGTTTTGCTGCCAGTGGATCTGCTGCTCTAAAGAAAGTAAATGGATTTATGAAGAAAGAGGATTATCTTCAAGTTCTTCAAATATGAGAATCACTGAACCAAACTTCATGAATGATTTTTGTGACAAAGTTTTCCACTCATTCCATCACAGAAACATGAGAACTGTAAAAATGATTGAAACACAAGACTAACATGATGGATATGCTCTTTACAAATGTATGTAAACTTTTGACCACGACTGTGGGGAGATATAGAATACATACACATCAACCCACAGCAAATATAATGAACCGTCTAAAAGTTCTAGAGAATTATGGTTCTATTCTTCTGTCTCCTATCCTTCCTTTACTCTGTACTCTTCTTTCAGAATGCAGAGAATTCGCTCCAAGCAGCAGAAGTACAGAGATGGGCACAAAACAAGTGGAGATGCCAGTGAGATTCAGACCTCTGGTAGGATTACTGTTTGACTATTGAGAGGAAAGTTAACATGTGTTGCCTGCCGTGTCTCTCAGGCCTGCCTGATGTCAGCCTGTTTTTAGCTGCAGCTGATTTACCCCTCATATGGAATATTGTACTTTTAAGCAATAGTTACTTTTTTGACAGAATATTTTACACTCGACCAAGAGTAGGGATGGTACCTTTCACATTTGAACCGATTCGGGGGGAATTCGATCGGTACCAATAAAAGTACCGAATTCGGTACCCATCCCTAACCAAGAGAAGCTTATAAATTATTATATTATTATGTTATTATATTATATATATTCATCCTTTCTTTTAAAACAAAAGTGAAATGAATTCAGGTCCATATCTTGACATTTAGTGCAAAGTATTTAAACTCTACACGTTGTGCTAGAAATGTGCATAGTGACTGACCTCTACAGGTTGAAACCTGGCTACTGCAGCTGAATTGTGCTGTCAGTGGAAACAGAGGCAGACTTTTGTCATTTGGCATTTGAACATTTGTGAGGGTAAAATTTCCAGCCTGTCATGGACACAAAACCTGGGGTTTTTTTTGACTGGGATGTCGCAGCATCCTCTGTGTTTTTTGGTGACAAACCCTCGCTAATATGCTAGCTAATAGTATGTTGGTGCATGTATGTGTGTGTATTATGTGTTTTTCTGTGTGTGTGGTGATGAGGTGCTGGAGGGGACAACTGCAGCGACAGGAGGCAGCATGAAGGAGTGAACAGGCTTGTCTTACATTCCCCTGCAGGCCCTGCTCATGTCGAGGCATTGTTTTAAATCTCCAGGGTAGAGAGGCACTATAGGCAAAATAAATCAAGCCCAGAGACTCATAAACCTGGCACATTGCTTTTTTTTTTATCCTTTTTTTTTAGTAAAGCACGCTACGCTATAAAGTTGCATAAAGTTATGTTAATATCGCCTTATTAAAGCTGGGGTAGGTAAGATCAAGACTTCATGTTTTCTTAAAAATGAACCCATTTAAGTTGAATAACACCATGGCCTACTGTAGCGCCACAGTCGGGTCACAGTTTAATTTCAGTTCCACTGTTAGTAAAACTCCTAAAACTACAACCACCTCGCTTCCTTTCAGAGACCCAGAAGGACAGAAAGAGGTCTAGGAAGAAAGAGTGGCACCGGCCGTGGTTGGACCATGCTAAAGGTATGACAAACACTGTGTTTTATCTGGGACTACAGCATGAATAATCCACTTCTTGGTGAAAACAAATGCTGTAGGACATTGTCCTTCTGATCTAACCACACTGTAAGATAAAGGACACGTTCTCGTCTGCTCACAGTGCTCCACTCAGGAGAGTACTACCTCTTTGAATCAGACAGTGAGGATGAAGAGGAGCTACAGTCTGAAGAACAGAAGCCTCAGAAACAGACTGCCTGTCAGGTCTGAACACGACTGAACCCTTTTCTTGTGTAGATGTTAGGGCTGTGATTCATGTCATTAATTCATGGGTTTGTGATTAGTTGCATATGCCTGTTTTACTATAATGATTTATAATTTTTGACAAATAACCACATTTTTGCTTAAGCAAAAAAAAGGAAGTTGTTGCTTAAATGTATTGGACTACAGTACAATCTGAGACTCTTATGTCATCCAGGAGATTTGGCCACTGGTCTCATAATAAAGGCTGATTTATGGTTGCACATGGGCTCTACGGAAAGCCTGTGTGCGCCGTAGTGAGCATTTATACATGTGCGCTGGTGTGTCTGGGCTGCTGGCTGTGGGGAGCGAATTGCCAACTGACTTTCCACTGTAAACACACTGATCCATTGGGCCCTCAGCTGGGTCACTGAAACAGAGAGAGCAGACAGGCAGAAGGCCTGCAGGGCGGGGTGTGGCTCCGTGCAAACGGAGGGGGGGCATTATCCAAGAAGAGCAGCAGCCAGCCGGTCAGGAGAGACTGCACCAGCCGATGAGTGCAGTGGGTTTACTGGGGAAACTACAGGTCCCTGTTCAGTCCCTGTTCTGAGCACCGCTGTTAAACTCTGGAGGAGAAGCCAGATCATGTGATGCTTCTAAACGGACCAGTGACATTTCCTTGTGGTCCGCGTTGCTGTGGCTGGCAGTGACATTTCTGGGGAGATGCACTGAGGCACGCACCTACACAGACATTTAACCACATCCCAGTCTTGGTTTGAATGTTAACAGTAAGAAACTCTGGCTGGCTTTAGTCATCTGCCTCCATCATATTTACAAAGCTGCTGGACAGGGGACACGATTAATCTGTGAAAACATTTTGAACACATTATTAAATTATCTATAATAATTTAAACCAAATGAAGGCGTCATATTGAGAGCACTAATAGATATTTTGGTCACCAAAGAAAATGGGTCACATGTCCACATGATCTGATTGTAAACAATTGATTGATATTGCATACTGCATATAGTTGCATTTGTCATGTTGAAATGCTTTGCTATAATATGCCGTGTTTAGACTCTAATGTACATATTTTCATTGTGATGTTGCTTTTTGTTTTTTCCTCTCAGTTGGCCTACCAGGCGTGGGTGAGCAGTGTGAAAGCAGCTCTGCGAGAACGTCAGAGACGCCAGAGACAGCTGAGGAGGACTGAGAAAAAAGAGAAGGAGAGAGAAGAAAGAATGGAGTCCCAACAGGAGCCTTACTCTGTGATAGGTTAAATATCCTTATTTCCTTTTTCACTGTCAGGGATGCCAGAGCAGAGAGTCTAAAGCCCCTTTCACTCTGCCTTTTCAAGGTGGGAGTCTTACGCCCTTAATTCCACTGCGCTGTCTGTATTATACTTACAGAGGTGGAGTGGGGGTAAAGTTTCCACTCTGCCAGCAGAGGTAGCAACACAGTCGTAATGTTGGTGAATTGGAGACTTTGTGAAAGGGGTGGCAGCGCAATATTGCTCAAAATAAAAAAAAATATTATAAATACTATAAATTATTCCTCACCAATGTGGTGGCAGGTATATTCTTTGGCAGTTAATTTGAGTAAAAAATGATGAATATTCAGAATATTGGCTGTCACCCTGTCTGTCCTACCAACTCTCACTTTCACCCGGTAAACAGCATCTATACCCAGCAGCTCATGCTGTTGACTGACTGATTATGTAACTAGATTTCAAGCAAAAAACTTTAAAACTTTTTAGCTTGAACATCTTTAGGTTTACATATGGAAACCGAGGGAAACACTCTTTAAAAAAAAGCTTTATGATGTGTCCCATCACGGCTGTTTTGGTCAGCTTGGTTCACTCTTCAGCACTGTCGTCTGGAGGAGAGCATGACCCTCCAGACTACAGTCTCCCTCAGCTGTTCCTCTGAAAATGATATCTCAGTGATGATGATGGCCTCAGTTTACATTTATGTGTAACCTGTAACTAGTAGTTGATGAAGATTTATGTTTGTCGTTGAAGCCTACATTAATGACTTCTATGAATATTGTTGAAGCATCCAAATGTATTTATACCTGAGACCTGTCACACAAACAAAAATGTGTCAAACGTGCTGTTTGTGTGTATATGTGTATGTCTGTGTAGGTTGTGCGGACAACGATGTGTTTGAGGACCCTGTCATTCAGGAGGAGGTGGAGGAGCCGGAGGAAGAGGAGTCAGGTTGGTCCTCTCTTCCTTCACATTTTACTATGGCTGCATCTACAGTACCTTGCAAAAGTATTCACTCCCCTTGAACTTTTCCACATTTTGTCATGTTTTAACCATAAATGTATTTTATTGTGATTTTATGTGATAGACCAACACAAAGTTGTGCATAATTGTGAAGTGGAAGGAAAATTATACATAATTTTTTTTTACAAATAAAAAACAGAAAAGTGTGGTGTGAAAAAGTATTCACTCCCTTTACTCTGATACCCTTAAATAAAATCCAGTGCAACCAGTTGCCTTCAGAAGTCACTTAATTAGTAAATGGAGTCCACCTGTGTGTAATCTAATCTCAGTATAAATACAGCTGTTCTGTGAAGGCCTCAGAGGTTTGCTAGAGAACATTAGTGAACAAACAGCATCATGAAGCCCAAAGAACACACCAGACAGGTCAGGGATGAAATTGTGGAGAAGTTTAAAGCATGCTTAGGATATGAAAAAATATCCTAAGCTTTGAACATCTCACAGAGCACTGTTCAATCCATCACCTGACAGTGGAAAGAGTATGGCACAACTGCAAACCTACCAAGACATGGCCGTCCACCTAAACTGACAGGCCGAGCAAGGAGAGCAGTGATCAGAGAAGCAGCCAAGAGGCCCATGCTAACTCTGGAGGAGCTGCAGAGATCCACAGCTCAGGTGGGAGAATCTGTCCACAGGACAACTATTATTCATGCACTCCACAAATCAGGCCTTTATGGAAGAGTGGCAAGAAGAGAGCCATTGTTGAAACAAAGCCATGCAGTTTGCCACAAAACATGTGGGGGGCACCACAAACATGTGGAGGAAGGTGCTCTGGTCAGATGAGACCAAAATTGACGTTTTTGGCCTAAATGCAAAACGCTATGTGTGCACACTGCACATGACCCTGAACACACCATCCCCACCGTGAAACATGGTGGTGGCAGCATCATGTGGGGATGCTTTTCTTCAGCAGGGACAGGGAAGCTGGTCTGAGTTGATGAGAAGATGGACGGAGCCAAATACAGGACAATCTTGGAAGAAAACCTGTTAGAGTCTGTAAAAGACTTGAGACTGGGGCGGAGGTTCACCTTCCAGCAGGACAACCACCATTAACATACAGCCAGAGCTACAATGGAATGTTCAGATCAAAGCATATTCATGTGTCAGAATGGTCCAGTCACAGTCCAGACCTGAATCAACTTGAGAATCCCTGGCAAGACTTGAAAATTGCTGTTCACAGACACTCTTCATCCAGATATTTCAGACTCTATATGTGCATCGCTGGTAGAGACGGTATTTGTACGTACTGCGACGTGTTCAATGTCGTCATGTCAAGTCTGAGAGTGCGTGAGGCCGCGAGGCAAACATACAGCTGATAGACAGCCCTACAGAATAAAATCAGTTTGCTTACCTCTATAACCTTTACCTCTACAGATGTCTGCATCATGATTTGGTTAATTATTATTTCTCACCTAGATGACTAAAGTAACCTTTGAATAAATGGGGACAGAACTTGAACAAATGTGAGAATATTTTGGCCACAATCTTCTCTCCTGCATCCACAATCCATTTACCTGTTTGCGGGACAAATAAAGGAATTTCGATTCTGATTCTGATGCAGTGGATTAAGATCTCTCAGAACTATTATTAAATCCTTTACTGTACCTCCTCTTCTTCTCTGTTCGTCCCCTTCTCTCTTTCTGTGTGCTGCAGGTCATGGTGAGATGGTTCAGAGGATCTTGGACATCCTGCGCTTCTTATGGGCCATAATTCTGGCCATGGTGGATGGACTGACTCAGTGGCTCAACCTCCTGACTAAACAGTACAGAGAGACATCTACTGTTCTGTGCAATGAGCGTTATTTCATCATGCACAAGATAGAGCAGGTAAAAACCAAAGCAGACATTTTTGCTTAAGATCCTGAATTACAATTTATTTATTTTTTCCTTGTTGGTTGGTTTGTCATTGTGATTGCACAGAAACTACTGAATAGATTTCCATGAAACTTGACTCGCGGATTAGTACCTGCCCAGAATAGACCCCATTGACTTAAGATCCAGGAATTTTTTCTCACTTTCTTTGACAATGTGAGATGTTAAAGTGTCTGTTATTTTATCAGGAAATAATGCAAAAATAAGCCTATTTAAGTACATGTATCTATGAGATTTACAATTTATTCAAATAAAAAAACAGATCTAGCAGATTTAAATGTGTTTCATATCATACTGGATGAGGCTTAATTGAATTAACAGGGACTGTTGGGCCTTGGCAGATTTTATTATAATGCCTAGGTGCTGTATAAATACTGTGAAAATACAAAAACACGAAATCCTCTGTGAAATCTACACAGTCAATATTGAGACTACTCAATACTGATTGACTGTGTCTTAAAACGAGGCGTAACGTATTCTGTAAGGTTCTGATGTCAGAGCTATACAGTCACTGAAGGGCAGTGACGCCCAGCCACGCCCCCAGCAAAGCTGTGGTTGTAAAAACAGCAGCAGAGCTAATGAGGAAGCATGCTGGGCCTGCTCAGGCCTGTGAGAGCGGATCAATCAGATCACACTGGGATTTTTTCAGGAGGGTGGCTTAAAGAGCCAGGAGGGTTCACACAGGAGGTTTATAGAGGTGCTGCAGCAATAAACACTAAGAGAACATGACCAGGTCTAAATCTAGTATATGGCTGGACCGTGTCTGGTCAAGTGTATTAACAACAACACAAGATATGCCTATGAATACTTAATCTGAAAAGAAACTTTTGTCTCCCAACCCCTGATCCTAAACCCACCCTTAAACCTTAATCTACTGAGCCTTCTTCATACCAATTCCTTCATTCCCCTTTAAGCCATTCAAAGGGCACAAATCAGGGGTAAGACGAACATCAGCACCCAAGCTGTTGCTGATCTTTCCATGACCCTCTGCCAATAGGTGGCTAATCTAGGGGTGTTAAAGCACATATGCAGTAGGCGCCTTGTTCTGTGTGGCATTGCCAGAAGTGGTTCTTATTCCTTCCTGCCCTTTTCATTTTTCACAGGTGTCAAGTAGAGTCTATTGAGTATTTTGAAACTAAAGTTTACAGACCGCACAGAACGTCACAGTGGGTGGTGAAGCGTTGGTCTATGGGCTAGGCTTTAACGCTGCAGGCACCCAGTGCGCCCTCTCTATGATCATGTTATCCCCATTTTTAATCCCACTATATTGTTTCTTCTGCTATAGATTTTCTGGCATTTGATGCGAGCCTGGAGCTATGTTAATTACTATTCATTCATACTTTCAATTTCTATTTGGACTTGAATTTCAATTGTGACCAAGGATTTAATAATGATAAAAAGCATCATCTTTCACCTACTGCTCACTTCCTCCATGCAACAGTGTGGTCACTCCTCAGTCAGTGAACTTGTGAGGGATGGCATCAGCGCTGTTACCTACATGCATTTACTAACAGCTGAGTGGAAAATGCGCCCCGATGACATAATAACCATTCGCGCAGATTTGAAAGGACAACAGCCAATGAGCAAACGTCACTTCGTTGCTCGCTCATTCACTCAGTCAGTCACTGACACTCACATGTGTGGTGCTGGCCCTGCTGTAGTTCTCCAGCCAAAAATAAGGTGCACTGTGACAGTAAAGCTTGAGCATTTTCTAGATGTTCATACCAAAAATAAAAAATAAATCAAAAACTGGCCTTACGAACGCTCACATACACGTGTAATTACACACAACCTCTAACTTGTGTCTACCTCCCTCTGACTGGCAGCATCCTACAACAGCAGACTCCACAGACGACCAGCTCTCTGAGGGCAGTGAGAGTCCCACACTGGAGACCTTCATGGATGAAACTGATATAGAAAACTCAACCAAATACAGGTTAGCGTGGAAAAAAGATGTTGTCACTTGTGTCTTCTATTAACCAACTACATTTGATGGAGAGGCACCCCTCCTAGAACACATCGTACTGTGAATGTGATTGCATTTAGGTGAACATTTGGGGTGTATTTCTAGGTGATGTAATTGCCATGAAATACCCTGAAGACCCTTTTCATCTTCACTTTTTCCATTTTGGTGTGTTTTTTATTGCTGTCTCAGCTGCCTGGAGGTGGATAGCGGGGGTGTGACAGGCCGGTCCACCCCCAGGCCGAGGCTCAGCAGCATTGGGAACCTCCTGAGTCCAGAACCCCAATCCAGCAGCAGCATGGAGCTTATATCAGTCCCATCCAAACAACATCATAGACACTCCAGAACAGCCAGCGAGCTGCTGGGAGACAGGTACGTACTGTGCACCGACAGTAACAGACAGCGTTACTGGCTTCTTCTGACCACCTGAAAAACTGTACTTTATTACAATGTATGTCCGCCACCTTTATATAAATGAGACCCCGGGTCATTGGTTCGCTCGTTAAATAAAAGGCTGGTCATGAATCCAATGAAAAATGAGCACAAATTGATTGTTGTGACCTTCCCTGCTCTGTGTGCAGGCAGTTCTTCATCGAGGAGCTGGATCAGAGCCGAGACTTTTATACCAACCAGAACCGTCTGCTGAAGCTGCTTTTTGCCTTGTACAATCTGCTGGCTGCTAACTCGGAGCTCGTCTGCTATTTCATCATCGTGTTGAACAACGTGGTCAGTGCCTCTGTGATATCATTGCTCCTGCCCATTCTGGTGTTCCTGTGGGCTATGTTGTCTGTTCCGAGGCCAACCAAGAGGTTTTGGATGACGGCTATAGTCTACACAGAGGTACGAACACTGAGAGACACAGATCAGAAACTTTAGGAACTTCTTTATTGAGAAAATATGGACTGTGTGTATGTGATGCATCAATAACTGGTTATTGGAGTTGGAGATCTCACCACTGTCACCAAATTACTGAATTACATTAACTTGAAAGATCTCAGATGTTACAGACAGTTGCTTTTCTGTGCTCTTCCCTGGGCTGACTGGAGATACTGCTGTGCTGCTCTGCTCCTTCAGGTGATGGTGGTGGTGAAATACCTCTTCCAGTTTGGATTCTTCCCCTGGAACAGTGTTTATCAGATGACTCTAAACGAAGACAAGCCTTTCTTCCCACCCCGTATCCTTGGCCTGGAGAAGACTGACAACTACATCCGATATGATCTTCTCCAGCTGCTGGCTCTGTTCTTTCACAGGTCCCTGCTCATGGTGAGTCAGTATTTGCAGTGATTACAGTGGTGGTTACACTTGACAAATCAGTAAGCAAGGCCATGTTAATCTGGTGGTAGAGTGTGAAAGCAACAAGGTTATAATTTAGCAAAATATACCCTTTACATTTTAACAGTCAAATGTTCCAGTTGCTGCCAGACCATTGCAGTCTGGATGACAAAATGCAGTGACTTCAGATCCAGATGTATTTGGCGCCCCCTGCAGTGTGCAGAGTGTATACCACTGTCCTCATGGATTTTTTAGCTATAAGAAGCCCAAAATCTGATGGCCAGTCAGGAAAACATTCATGTTATGCTGATCAATGTCATTATACATGAAAAGATAAATAAATAAGGATTTATGAGCTGTTCTCTCTCCATTAGAGCAGACTAATGAACCTGACACACATACCTACATTACTGAATGTCCAAGTCATTTTTCAGCCATCTATCATTTCTCCTGTCATTAAGACACTTTATTTTGCTGTTTTATAATCTGTTCAAAGTGTCATTGATGTAAACTAAGTACACTGCTGTGGTGAAGCTTATCACTGTCTCTGTTACAACAAAGGCTCTTTATTCACGTCACTATTGACTGGTCGGATCTTGTGTCAAGAGTGCACAGAGGAATAAAACACCCTTGGAAGAAAACACAGCCTTTTCACCAGTTCCCAGGCCATAAACACAGGGGAGAACAGAGATCAGACTCAGAAAATGAATTATTGTAAATAGTTTTTCCTCACCTGCCCCTCAGTGCTTCCGTGGAATGCTAAGACTTCGTTATTACTTATTTTTCTCTGTATAACATGAATACTTGTTGCCAAGTGTCATTTAGGTTTCTTAGATGTTGAGGAGAAAGTTCAACCAGATCCAGTAAAAACTAAGCAGTTGGTCAGGCTTAGACTACACATACGCATGTATCACAGAGATGAGGGCCAAACTTCAGAATCAGAATCAGAATCAGAAATCCTTTAATGTCCCGCAAACAGGGAAATTTGTTCAAAACTACAGAAATTCACAACTAAAAATGAAAAATGAATACAGTAAGGTTCCATGAATTTGAAGCTTTGAGGAAATACATGACATGAACTTTGGAATTCTCAATTCTGGGCGACTTGGCATGGAATAACCCTAGTTGACAATATCGTTAAATTTTTCACCTACGTATTTTACCAAACTGTGTAAGCTGTGGAGGGAGTGGAATGTTTTTTCTACTTTAACCAATAACTTAAGCCCCACACATTTGTATTTGTGTATGTGTGTATGTGTGTGTACAGCGTTATGGCCTGTGGGACCATGAGGGCCCCCTAGAGGCACAGAGCCCCTCAACAGAGAGTTGTAAGGATGAAGGAGATGAAGATGGAAGAAGGAAGGAGAAGGAGAAGGAGAAGGAGAAGGAGAAGGAGAAGGAGGGCAGAGTCAGCTCAACATCCATTGTGGAAAACCTAGAAATAGATGAACTGGATCAGCTGGAAAAGGTTTGTGTAAATGTGTGATATTAGCTGCTATTTATCACTCTTCTATCAATAACTGTCTTGAAGAATGTGGTCTTGGCCGTTGAACAAAGAAATAACATTATGTAATCGTATCAGTACTACTTTAATAGGTTTTGAATCCAGTGTTTTTGTCATTGTAGCATGACCCAAATACCAGCTCTGCTGCTGCTGCACAACCTCCTCCAGCTGAACCAGCACCCACCGGGTCCGAAGCTGGACAAGTGGAAACTCCGTCTGGGCTGACAGACACACTAAATCCTCCAAGTAGCTCAAAAGAAGATAAGATGGAGGGAGACAGTGAGCAGGTTACAGAGGAGGTCCCAAAAAAATCTAGCAGTATCCGCTTCCGGAGGAAACCTAAAAAGCCCAAACTGCAGAGCAGCAAAGGTTTGTGGCTTCGTTTTGTGCAGACTGTGACAGTAGAGGTGTGATTCGTATCATTAACTCTGGCTGCATTCCATTAACGTGTCCCACATCCATGGATCTGGTGTTATGAAAGCTTCCCCGCTTGTTCTTCTTTAAATCTGCTATGATAGTCAAAATATCTGCAGTGATTAAAGAAACAAACCATGCACACATTTTAATTCAGTCCTTATGTACTCACTCCCATGTCCACAAAACATTTCTGGATATTCACATCACAATATCATTGCAGCAAGTAGCCTGGACCCTGGTTCAAATCATAAAAGAAAACACAAAATGGCTCCATACATCTCGTCTGGCGTAATCCATGTCCCTGGAAACCCCGGGTTCACAAACTGTTTTGAAAGGTCATTATTGACATCCTGAACAGTCGAGCTTGTACACTCAATTCAGATGGGGTGCACGCTAACTCTTTTAGCTTAGCAGCTACAGTGAAGGTTTCGGCTTCAAAAAGTGTGTAAATGACATCTTTTCAAATCATTTGGAATCTCAGGGCCTCTTGAGACTTGCATTACACTATTATTTTATGTTATTATTTCAGATGAGATGTCTCCTGCTTAAAATGAAAGCATAAAAGGCTAAGTATTCCTTTGTGATTCAAACCTAAATTGAAAAAATTTAACGATCTGGATCATGATACCCGGCCTGTATTTAACCGGCTGCGACTGTTTTGGCTACTACTACTCTCACAACTGAACAGATTTGGGGACGTGCATTTGATTAAAATGGTCACGCAAAATATGAATAAATCATGAAAAAACACATCCATGTCACCTCTCGGGCTCTTTACATTCATGTTATTGTAGTCCGCAGGAATTTTCACATGTAAAGTAAATTTATGCTGTTAATTGAGGTCAATTTGACTTTTTCCCATTTATCTTATTTGGTATTTTCTGTTTGTGTTGGTCATCAGCTTGCTGACGTGTCAGACCAAAATACACTGATATAGCATGTGTAACAAAGAGAAAACATGTTTCAGAAAATATCGTACAATATCTGTCTTCTTTATTGTGCTTAATCCCTCCTTGGTTGTGGTCCTGACAGAGGAGTCAACAGCTGAGACGACATATCCCTGTGAGGAACCAGAGGAGAAGAAGAAGAAGCAGAAAGGCAAGAAGAGAGAGGAAGCAAGTCAAAGATTGATGGCTGTCGGAAATAAGATAGCACATGTCTTCATCTCTGGGTGAGTACAGTATAGAGGGAGGTATATAGGGGTCTCAAGCTAAAATTAGCTTGGGGTCACTGCTTGAATTGTCATCGCATAGGAGGGCCACTCAAGCATTCAACTACAGTACAACAAGAAAGAGCAATAACACAAATATTATATATTATAACACAAAAATGCTAACAGCAGTGTGTTTACATTATTATATAATTAGTTTAAACAGTCACCCTCTAAGAACATTTGTCAATATATTTAACTTGGTGAAGGCTAAATCATCAATAATGTATTTGAAAATAGTTTTAAATTAAAACAAATAATGTAGTTTGAACCCTTAAAAAAAACACTGTGTGACTGAAATCTGATTTTTTCTTCCGTGAATGCAGGCTTCAATGTTTGCCATCTTGTTTTCTCTGCAGTATCCAGAGTGTTTACAGGCCAGCTCAGGGCTTCTTCAGGGGTATTCTCCATGCTGAGTATCGGGCTGCCACCGATGTCTATGCACTCATGTTCCTGACTGATGTCATCGACTTCATCATCATTGTCTTTGGCTTTTGGGCTTTTGGGGTGAGAGATCCATAGACCCCCTCAGCCAACTTGCTGTAGTTTGCTAGGCCAGTTAATGGAGTAAATCCCTCGTGACTTGCGTCTCTCTCCTTCAGAAACACAGTGCAGCAGCTGACATCGCCTCCACCCTGTCAGAGGACCAGGTTCCTGAGGCCTTCCTGGTAATGCTGCTCATCCAGTTCAGTACCATGATCATCGACAGAGCTTTGTATCTACGCAAGGCTGTCTTGGGAAAGCTCATCTTTCAGGTGCAGTTTGCCTATTCAGATTCTGAGCATTCATGATTCTCTTTGTCTGGTTGCATGTTTTCCTCTTTGAAGTCAAGAGGTGGAGGACTGTGGCTCTCTGTCAGCTGTCTGCTCCGTTGTTCACCATCACAAATGTAGAAAACAAACGGTACACATCATAATGTTGAGATCTATGATTTTTGATTCCACCTCGTTTCCACCTGGAAGTCTAAAAAAATGTCCCAGCAAACTGTTTATAACCATATGGATGCTGTGATATTGTGTTGTGATTGAGAATCTGGCCAACCATGTATCGTGTGAAGTGACAAAGATACATTTTTTGATTGAAATTACATTACATAGTCAGCATCAGTAAATAGCAGACCCTGTCTGGCTCTCACTCCCGGAGAGGGATGCTGTATTCTGGGGGAAGTTCACCAAAGACTCAGTGTGGTGGGCTGACCTGTTTTATATAGTTTAATATAGTTTTTACCCCAACACAATACTGGGAGGAGAAAAAAAAAGTCAGTCGCTAAATTTCCATAAAACAATTTTATGTGCATTTTGAAGAATGTTGCATTAGAAACTGTCTGGAAACAGCAAAATAAAAAAAAAGATGTTTCATTTGCCAAAGACAAATCTACCTCAAGCGAGCATACAGAGTCAACGCGCAAAATGTCTGATGGAAACAGATTTGCAAAGTAAATTCGAACATTCAACTCATAACTCATTACACTGATTACACTCTTTATATTTGTACATATTATGTATATAGGAGTCTTTTACTATTTCTTACCTTTTTATTATATTTTTTATTATTTAATTATTTTATTATTAACTATTATGGTTTGTTGTTATTCAACTGTCCTTTGGCTGCTGTGATGCACAAATATCCCCATTTGCAGGACTAATAAAGGAACTCAGACTGTGATTCATATGACTGATCAGCTGTTTCCACGTCGTTGTTGCGACTTATTGCCCCTTACATTATGATCATTGCACTTCTTCATCGTCACCTGACCAGCATGCAACATGTCCAATGCTAGCTGACATGCAAGAGCAACTTTGTCTCTTGGTTTGTTCACCTCTAGCCATCAGAACGTCACACCCCTGTTCCACCCTTCTCACCCTACTGACTCACACAGGCGTAGAATCATGTCTTGCAGCTCAGTTACTACCTCTAACGGATCAGAGGAAAAACAAAACTGTCCCCCCATTTTGCCAACATAATTTTCATACAGACAATATGGTGGGACTTATTTTTAAGACCCAGATTGACTTGCAGTATTTGTTCGGAGGATACTTGCGCTTCATTTTTGGAACATCTCTACCAACGAGCTTCTCTGCATTCAAAGTATTTCATCACTTTCCTTTCACCCCTCATATCCTCCCGCGGACTTTCCTTTCCTACAGGTGACGCTGGTGTTCGGGATCCATCTGTGGATGTTCTTCATCCTGCCAGCTGTCACTGAAAGGTGAAGCCAAACTAAATCACGTTTATTAAATTGTCGTATTCATGGTAAACTATTGTGTGTTGTTCTTTGGGATTAGGTAAAATGTGGCTTTAATCTTCTTTTCTCTCCTTCTGTCTGTTTAGGATGTTCAATCAGAACTTTGTGGCTCAGCTCTGGTACTTTGTCAAGTGTATTTACTTTGGCCTGTCAGCCTATCAGATCCGCTGTGGATACCCCACTCGCATCCTCGGCAACTTCCTCACAAAGAAATACAACCACCTCAACCTGTTTCTCTTCCAAGGGTAAAGACACAAATCACATCTGCAGCTCTCTGTGCTGTTTAGCCAAATTATCATTTGGAACATTTGGAAGTTTTGAAGTTCAAAAAAAAGTGTTTTAGTTGCATTTGAGTTATATATAATTCTTTTAGTCCTGCTAAAACAATGAGATCAGCAAAGTAGTATGTATAATGACAGATGAGGTGCACCTGCGTGGAGCGACTGCCTTGTTTTGCACTGCATGGTATGACTCGGCTCACCTTTTTTGATCAGTTTTTCCCTGCAGATATCATTATTAGCCGATTTACATGGTGTTGCTGCGTGAAACTGCCATGACATCATCTTCAATGTGACACGGGGGAGTGGTGTTCTTGATTAAGTTTTTATTTGTACCAATGGGGAGATTTGGTTTGCAGTAGAAGATAAGACATCCAGCTTAACACACATTTTAGAACGACACTGACACAAGAGAGTCATAAATGTCATAAAACATGACTCATAAACTGGCTCAGGGTACGTGAGAAGGAGGGAGCGTGTAAGCAAGTAAGAGATTTTATGTAAAACAAGAATAATTTATTAAAGGATGGTTGACACAAATAATAAGACAACCAAAAGAAAAAGACGTAGGGTGGATGCCAGCTGTAGGAAAGGAGAGCACCACCAGTTAATACAGTCTGGCAGCCAGACCAGATGAGCTGAATCTCACAGACAACCCTACTCCACCAACCAGGCTACTATAGGGCAAAACAAAGTATATATACCAAAGAAAGTCCATGACAAATAAGCATGTAGTAAGGACTATGTAACATTTCCCCAATTTTACCTGTGGTCTTAACCAAGTGTCCTCATTACCCTGGAATGGCTATCACACAGCATGCACGCAAAATACCAGTGACCCTCTAAACAGATCCCACCCAACCCAGCAACTTTGGATTCGGAGGAGCAATTTAAGAATGAAAAAAAACAAAAAACTGTAAAAGTAAAAGAAGCATGTGAATTAAAGTCAATATGACTAAACATGACTAACCCGGTGACGAGCGCAGGATGAGATGTGACAGGTTAAGTTATTATTATCGTGATAGACATATAGAGGGGGAAATTTTGATTTAAAAAATGCTATCATTCAAATTCACCTTAACTTTATACGATTGTGGGAGGTGGAAAGAGACTGTGTAACAATAAATGTATGTTGATTCGACATGATTTCGCCCAGCAGTAGTCTGAGTCTGTGAGTAGCAGCCACACAGCAAATCCATGCTACACATTAGCTAGCCAACAGGTAACCATTACTGAAGCATTTCCTTCTTTTTCTATTGAATGGGCAGTTTTAACCAGTATTAAGGTGCATTACCTCCACCTACTATAACAAGATTAGAACCAAAAGAAACATTTAAAGAAGCATTGGATTCTTTGCACCATATTATCACAGGTCAATTATTAAAACAATAAGAAAATAATTTCATTTTTTGAATATTCCAGTTATCGTCAACACCATTCATCAGCAACACTCTGAGTTCAGATCAAGCCGAGCCGAGCCATACCACACCATGCAGTGGTAAAAAGCATATGTGGCTGCCTCATAACTCTGAGGTTTGTGTGTGTGTGTGTGTGTGTGTGTGTGTAGGTTCCGCCTGGTGCCGTTCCTGGTGGAGCTGCGGGCAGTGATGGACTGGGTCTGGACAGACACCACACTGTCTCTATCAAACTGGATGTGTGTGGAGGACATTTATGCCAACATCTTCATCATTAAATGCAGCCGTGAGACAGAGAAGGTAATGAGTGTGTGAGGGCTGTGATGTTACAGCAGACCAGCACTTGGGGGAAGAAACACTCAGTTAAAAGGGACTAACAGTAACTCCTCAGAACAGTTTCAAGTTATTCAGTATTCAAATCCAAACTTAAGAGGTTTTGACATGTTCTTTGCCTGAGTAGCATGAGCAAACATTCATTCTGCTGTTCATCTGGGACAGACTGTATTCTGACTCTGATTAACCATAATTGAAGCCCAGACTGGATATTTGATGACATTTTCATGTGATTCTTGTGTTGATGTGATGGCTTGGCAGACTCCAGTGAAATCAGAGCTCACCTTTGTTCTGTTTAACACGGTCAGGGGAATTTGTACTTTGTATTTGTACCTTGTTTTGTACTATATCACATTAACAGTGCTAGGGTTGGGGAACTGTGGATGCACCATATGGATTTTTTCAACCGATTCCTGATGATTACTGCCTCTTGCAACCTCTTGCAACTGGCCTGACAAGTTTATTTGCTTCTTATCTGCAAAACTAAATATATAAAGTAAAAGAGGTGAGGGGGCTCATATGATCTTGATGTGTTGTCATTAACTTCAAGTCTCCAATAATTGCTTATACCGGAATTCTCTGCATTCTCTCATCTCCTTCCATTTTGCAAAATTACTTTCACACCAAAAAAACATAGTTCTTGAATGTGCAGAATAGTGATAGTCCCTAAGATTAGGGAGTACTGTTTTAAATGCTGGAGGTTTTCACTTTCCAGATAAATCATGAGATTTGTTTATTCCATTCATAAAGTTGACTGGTTGGAACTTTTCTTGCAATTCAGTTTTGCAGACTTTAGAGTATCCCATGATACATTTGGATTCATATTGTCATTCAAGTCCAGAAAAGTTGTAATTTCAGATTTGACTTCTTGTTGTTGTTAAGTAAGCTTATATTAAGTCTCCAAAGGCTCTACTGCTCTGTTTCTTAAAGGAGCCACGCTCCTCTTGGAAGCCAAGCTTGAAGGATGACAGATTCCACTATATGTCACTATACGGTGGAAACATGCGTCATTATTCCATTTTAGAACTAGCTTAAAATGTTAAAAAAAAAATTAACTTAAAGGACTGATTGGCCTTGTGAGTCTCCTCCAGGTTCAGAGGGACACCATGGTGTCATCCTCGTGGATAGATCACTCAAATTCTGTGTAGCATTACAGGTAAGCCCTTCATTATCTATTCATTATCTCTAAAAATACACATTTTCTGTCCTCAGAAATACCCGCAGCCTAAAGGGCAGAAGAAGAAGAAGATAGTGAAATACGGCATGGGTGGACTCATAATCTTCTTCTTGATCTGCATCATCTGGTTTCCCCTTCTCTTCATTTCATTGGTCAGATCAGTGGTGGGCGTGGTCAACCACCCCATCGACGTCACAGTGACCGTCAAGCTGGGAGGATACGAGGTAATCAGCACTTCTCTTGAAAAAGAAAAAAAGCTTGCACAAGTTCTGACCACTCTCAAGCTACGACTGTGACAGAGGAGCTGAAATACAGCTAATATAATTTAATAACAAAACTTTTCACATTTGATAGGCAAAATGATAAAAATGGAATAATCGTATAAATAATCTACATGAAAATACATATCGGCTCAATAAATACTGCTGCCTCAGACACTTTATATGAAATGTGAATAACATTAGTGTTTTTTTTTCCTTGTTTCTGTTTAGCCCCTGTTCACCATGAGTGTGCAGCAGCAGTCCATCCAGCCCTTCACAAAGGCTGAATATGACCAACTCACCGACACGTTTGGAGACAATGCAGTGCGTAATGATTGCACTTTCATCTCTGTGTCTGTCTGTATGTGCTGCTAATTTCTGTCTTACCTGCTGCTTACAGCTGAGTGCTGTAGTTGGTATAAACAATTACCAGGCTAGTTCTGTGAATCCTGGCAGGCTCCATGTGCAATTCTCAAATGTGTTTAACCAGTTCTTAGTCATGGAAATGTACGTAAGATGATCCTAAACTGCCTATCACAGTCAAGCCTAAAGTAAATTCAGAGCTGTTGCTGAACCATTTGGAGCAGGTATGGCTTTCGGCTCTTTGGAAAGGTTGTAAAGTGATTTTATTTTCTCTCTAATCTATAGGAGTTTGAACATCCTGAATTATTTATTTTTCTAACCAATTTTGTTAATGCTAATTGAGTTGTTGGAAAAAGAGTTGCTGGAAAAAAACATGGGTCTCCATTGTATTGTCTTACATGGTCAAAGTGACATTTTAATAACAATATCAATGAAAATGGAAATATCCTGGCAAAAGAAATTCCATTTTATGGTCTCAAAACACCCTTGCTGACAGTAACGGGCAAAAAACATTATAGTGCTTTTCTTCCATATTTTCCAACTTTGTGCATACAAATAGTCAAAAACAGGTGCTCAGGTGGAAAAACAGCCTATTCGAAGAGCAAAATGCAAAACTACGTACATTTGCATATTTCTGAAGTTCACTCATCGGCTGTTGTATGCTCTAGGGCGGGCGTAGATTCTCATATCTGTTCAAACGAGCTGTCAATAAAACTCCTTGCAACTGCAGAGCACTGACATCTCCCTCCCTCCTTACTTCCTTCCTTTCTTCCTCACCCTCCTTCCTTTGTTTCCCTCCAAGACCATCCCTTAGTGCAATCACCTGACCCCTTCTTTTCACCTCTTTACACTCACTTATTTGCTTCGTCCTTTTTGTCTTTCCCTCATCCCACTCCCATAATGTTGCAGAGTCAAAGAATGGCACGATCGTATCTCTCCTCCCTCTTCTCCTTCTCAGTGCACCTCATATGTACATGTTTCGGCTTCAGAGTATCACATCCATTTCAAATCAGACCATAAATGTTGACATTTGGAAGTCTGAAACAGGGGGTATGTTTTTATTTCACATCAAACATTTAGACAGTGGCATGAGCTGCTCAAAGCAACACGTTGCCACTCGAAATTTCTTAAGAGCTGTTATTCTCCCAACCTAATCCCTGCGGTACATGACTGCACACTTATATTGAAGCGTTCGCCTATTTTCTCAGCTGTGTTTGCAAAATTTGGTAGAATTGTAGATATGCTGTATGCTATTCAACATGCACATAAATCTAAATTGCTGTGGAGAAAAGATAGACATGAAAGTTTTTTGCATACACTCCACATTAAATTGTTCTTCCATATGTTACTATATATCTCTGCATTCTTATAATCATTGCCTTGTTGATCGTTCAAAAGTCGTATAGCAAGAGAAGGAGTCAAAGTGTCACTTCCTTTCAACAGGGATACTATATGTCACAGTGCTTTGTCCCCTTCTCAATATACACCCCTCACCTATCCACTGACATGGTTTCTCTTATCACCGCTCCTATATCATCACCTTTAAAATGACCCTGTCTTTAGTAAGTAAGGCTGGTGGTTCTTGCTGACTCTTTATTTCCTATACCATTGTCACCTGTTTCACAAAAACTTCTCCAAATGTAGCATTTCAAACAGACATAACCTGATCCTCAGAAACGCTGGTTTGAATCACATTTCATATAAATAATTGACACTAAATTGTTATTTAAACATACTCTCCTCCCTCACATGCCCATGGGCAACATTATTGAATACTCAGGCTCTAACATTGTCTCTAGACAAAGTTAATGTGGGCGTTCCCGTTAAAAAATGTTTGTCTGTAGCTGTTCATTCTGCTATTACTGCTGTATGTTCATAGAAACATAGAGATTTATAGAATTTCCTCGTGATCTGTGTGTGTGTCTTATTTGAGTTGCTGCCTCTCCATGTACTTGTTTTTAACACAACGTGTTGCTTTTATGTGCATCTAGGTAGCCATGCAGTTCATCACCCTCTACAATTACGAGGACATTGTGACGGCCAGGATTGAAGGTAGCTCAGGATCAGTATGGAGGATCAGCCCGCCCAGCAGACAGGAAGTCATTAAAGAATTACTGGGAAATCAAGCTGACCTAACACTACGTTTGGCCTGGAATTTCCAGAGGTAAAACCTTTGCTCTCCTTATTACAGAATGGTATTATACTTTTATACATTATGCACAATTATAATCAAACTAATTGTAATTGTAAACTAACATGAGCATGCAGAAGATGGCATTTGGCTGTGACAAATGACAATGTCACAAATGATACTGTGTATACATGGTCTCTAAAATGTTGTCAGCACCCCTTTACTGGATTTTTTTTAGTTTTGATGCAAGGAAACAGAATGCAACCCAGAGGTGAGGGCCAGACCTTGCCACAATGTTTCAGTTTTACTAGGGATATGAAATCAGGGATGTTATATCTGTCTCCCAAAATCTGCAAAGCTGTTAGCCTACACACAGCAAGAAGGTTCAATCCTGGCTGGGCAGGTCCTTTCTGTGTGGAGTTCACATGTTCTCACCGTGCTTGTGCAGGTGTCCTCTGGGTGCCTCAGACTCAAAGCACATATATTAGGTTAATTCTTCAGTCAGTGCTCCTGAGGTATGAGATCTGGAATCGGTGCCTGGGCGCTGTGTGTTGGTTACCCACGACTCTGGCTTAGAATGCACAGTTTTTTAATGTGATAAAACATTTGAAAACCACGATAAACATTGAAAGAACAATGATACTGCATCCATTGGGGACTGTACATTACATCAGTATACTGATAATAATACGTTATGGCTGAGCCTGACAACCTGTCAGTAGTTTAAGGTATTCGAAGCCTGCTACCATATAAAGTACACCTTTTTTAATGAGGAGACAACAAAGGAACTCCATCCGGCAACATTTTTTGCCCATTAATCTTTAGTGCCAGCCTTAAAATAAGCTGTAGCTCATACAAGCTATTTTACATAGAATGAATTTTGAGTCTAAGTGAAAGTCTCTTCTCAAAGCTGATTGTGTCTGAATATTTCTGTCCCTGACAGAGACCTGGGTAAAGGTGGGACAGTGGAACACACCTTTGACAAACACTCTATAGACCTGGAACCTGGAAACCCAGTCAGAGCAGATCTGGCCTCGCTACTGGTGGGAAATCGCACTGAGCCTGTGTAGGTGTATTCTCTGGAAGGATGTTTGTGAAAATAGATGTGCTTTGTGTTTACTTAATACCTACAGGTCTGTCTTACAGTGTCTTTTCTCTCTACCAGGCTTGTTCCCAATATGTTCCCAAACTACATCCGAGCCCCCAATGGAGCTGAAGCCAAACCAGTCAGTCAGCTCCAAAAAGGTCAGAGTTCACTGACAGAAATTGTCAGATTTGTACAATATAAGATTTTTCTTGCTAACATGAAACATTTTAAAACAGGCAACATATTTTCCTGGATCAGACTAGATAGTCATTGACAGGACAACCCCAATGAGTAAATGGCTGCTTTATAAGTAATATTTTAAGTAATTTGAGAATAACAGCTCTACTAGGATCAAGTCAGAAGTTACATTTTTAGGAAATATTAGGCCACTCATTAATATTAGAATACCATTATATAATAAATAAAAGTTGGCATAGTGCCAAACTGGATACCAGTTTTTATATTTGTTACTCACACGTCCAGGAGTCTGTTCTAACCCAGCTGATTGGTTGTTTTCCAGGCGATGATGATGGTTTCCTGAACATAACCCTGTCCCTGATGAGTGACAGGTCACTTAACGGCAGTGGGAACCAGGAGTGGTGGAACATTGCCATTACAGGCTGTGAGTCCTCGTCATGTGGGGTTCTGTCCATGATCATATTCAATGACAAAGTCAGTCCACCCAGCCTGGGCTTTCTGGCTGGATATGGGTAAGAAACATGCCCTCACTAACAGCACGAGTGGGATATATAAATATTCATTAAATTCTATTTATAAACTGTAGTTTGTTTGCTATTTGTGTCATCATACCATAATCATGGTCATTTAATAATCATGGTCGTTTGTGCCTTTTATCACCCTGCTCGATTTTAAACATATCGTTTCTTCTCTGTTACGATGTCTCCTTCCAGCATCATGGGTCTGTATGTGTCTGTGGTCTTAGTCATTGGGAAGTTTGTGCGTGGCTTCTTCAGTGAGATCTCCCACTCCATTATGTTTGAGGAGCTGCCTTGTGTGGACCGCATCCTGAAGCTCTGCACAGACATCTTCCTGGTTAGTGAACACACACACACACACACACACACACACACACACACACACACACACACACACACACACACACACGTGTTTTTGACCATTAAAGTATAAAAACCTATTGTATTAGCAACCCAAACAGAAAACATGAACCTGAAGAGGTGGTTGTCGCTATGTTGTAAGTCTTCTGGGTCATTCCATGCCAACTCACCCAAAATCCAGAACTTGTCATGTCATGGATTTTCTCCAAAAGATAACTTCATGTTGAAACTTCTATTAAATCCAGGGGACCTTGCAAAATCATATTGCTGTGCTCCAGCTTCTTTTTTCAAGTTTGGCCCTCTGAACAAATTTTCAGCATTTTTGAGATTCTTTGTTATGTGTATCATAAATTTCCCTTTCATGATTTACCAAATCAAAAGCTTTCTTTAAATCAAGAAAAACAGCCCCTGCCACTCCCCTAATGAGTGGCCGGGAGATGCAATGAGCAGGACCAAGCATTCAAATGAGTTGTTATCTGGTAAAGCAGTTTCTGAAAAACACCTTCAAATTTGGCACAAATGTCAACTTCCACTCAAGGATAAACTGATCACATTTTGGAGGTTAAAAATCAAGGTAACTTCAAATCTTATTAGGACAATATTTCAAGAATGCATTGAAGGATCTTTTATCTTTTCAAGGAGTGGGCACGCATTGAGTCACGCTCCCACAACTATTAATAGTTCTACCTCATAATGGATGTTAATGTCTCGTACATGCGAAGTGTTTCAGCGATATTAATTTCTCTATAGGACCACTGATGTCTATGTGCCTTACTCAAGGATTTAATTGCCTTTGTTAACGTTATTGATGTATTTGCATACTCAGTATGAGATATATTTCTCGACCTAATGTTCACTTGATTATTTCTTTGTGACTAAAAGGGCTCAATTACTGTTAATGTGGAGGAAGAGACCTAAGAAGCTGTAAACTGTAAGTTTGACAGCTCAGATTTAGTCCTTATTTTGGGTGTAGCCCTAATTGTGCTCACGAGTGTATGTTGTTTTCTGTTTCCTTTTTTTCCCCTGATTTAACACCGACAGCCACCGTATAATCATAGGCGGGGATTGCAATTTAGTTCAGGATGTGAGTCTAGACAGAACCTCCCCCATGCAAATCACATTATACAAATCAGCAGATGTAGTGATGAACTATGCATCTCAATTAGGAATTTTAGATCCCTGGAGATTTACAAAACCCCCATGGTAGAGCTTTTTCATTATTTTCACACGTAAATCACACATTCTCTTGAAATGTATTTCTTTTTAGTAGATAACCATCTCCTGCACTGTGAGAAGGCATTATTACCACCCTATAACCACCTCCGGCCATGCTTCTGTTCAGAGCACGACCAGCTGATGACACACATAGTGGAGAAACAGCTATGACAGTCCAGACAATTTAGAGACAATGCTAGACTTATTACCAAAATCAAATCATCTGATGGTAGCTACACTTGCGATCCAACTAATATCAATAAATCGGAATTCTATGCCACTGCTGAATTACCCCCGACTCCCTAGATTCATGAACATACCCTCAAATTGTTGAAAATATTAGCAGGGAACTAGGCAAACCAATCTCTTCATTAGAGGTCCAAGAAGCGATCAAATCTATGCAAAACAGGAAGTCACCTTGCCCTGTCTTTTCCTGCTGATGACCTACTACTATTTATCTAAAATCCCACATCCTGTCTCCATCCAATCAATTCCTTTTTCCTCGATTCTGATAAAAAACTACAGATATCTATCTTTTACAATAGAAATGGCTTCCTGAATCCAGTCCCCACCACATCGCTTAAAAACTCCTGGGAGCATGATTTGGGGGTGGTCCATTCTTTGTCTATATGCAGCAGGCACAGTCTACTGCAGTGGAAGGTGCTCCATACAGCCCACTTCACCAATGCTAAGCTAGCTACAGTATGTCTCAATCCCAGTGATGCTTGTAACCGTGTAAACAGTCTCCAGCCAACCAGTTACATTTCTCTGATCGTACCCGAGGCTGACCAACTTTTGGTCTGATATATTCAATATTCTCAACAGGCACTCAATATAACCCAAAAACTACCCATTCATAACTTCAAAAGTATTTGGAGTACAGTTGTAGGATTTCAAGTTTCAAGTATGAATTCTTTTCATGAAAATCCACGACATGAACTGGGAGGCCCTTGACTGCATGGAATGACCCCTCTGGAAAATCCTGTCTGTGTGATGCAGTTCTACAAACTAACATGTCTGTGTGTTTCAGGTGCGAGAAACCGGGGAGCTGGAGCTGGAGGAGGAACTTTACTCCAAACTGATATTCCTCTATCGATCTCCAGAGACTATGATAAAATGGACCAGGGACATCCACAGCCAAGACCAAGACAGATACTGACTGACTGATCATGTTTGGTTGTAAAAGAATACAATGATTTGTGAAGCACACTGCCAAGATGTCTTGGGGCAGCACATGAAAGGCTTCCTGAGAGTACTCCTAAGCAGACACTACAGACAATTGAGAGTGGAATGGCAACTCCCACTGTGGGTGGACCTGATGGAAGCTGTACGTCTGTCCACGCCCCTGGAAGGCAAAGTCAGCAGTCAAATTGGGCTGCACTTGTTAATGTTCAGAGGTTAAGGGTCAAACACAAGCAATACTTAATTCACTATGTGGCTGAAACCTCAAGCTAATTGTGGGTTGAACCATCTGAAGTTACTGTATCAGTATGCTGATTGATTTGAAACGTGCCATGCTGTTAATTAAATTTTTTTTAACTTTTTAAAAAGTAAGTTGTTTGACTGTGCATTACGAAGCGAGGTTTGACAAAACTAGTAAGTTTTAATGGACTATTTTAAGTTATATTCACCTAGTCAGAGGTAACCAAATTCTGATTATGCACTTGTAGGTTTTTTGAGTTCTAGGCCACAACTGCTCCCAGGTTCAGAGATGACGATTGAGACAGGTGAATGAGAGAGCCGTGGATCAGAATACAAGAAGACAAGTTTGCTGATGTGGTTCCTACTGATTGCCTTTAGTTGACACTTTAAAGTCTAATTTCAATTCGATTCACTTTTAAAACCATTAAAAGTGTGTCTAGTGCCTATGCGCTGGCCACATCCAGTCACTGGTTGCTCCTTTAAAGGGGCAGTACGTATGATATGGCCAGATTTTGGTGTAAAATATTTGAACAACAGTGCTGACTTTATGTTAAAGATATCTAAGTACTGTGTTGCAGGGATGTCTCCCGAAGTTGGCATGATAACTAGCTCGCCCCGGCCCATCCTGTTTAATAATACCACTTTGTAAACGATAGCGGTGATAGTGTCTTAGCCCCTGTAGTTTCAGCTGGGAGATGTAAACGAGTGGCAAGTTCTCTGCTTACTGTAGTCTAATAAGTCAACAAAATAAACTCATAAGATGTCAAGAAAGAAAATATCCTTACATCCATTTTTTTTTCTTTTTTAACAGAAAAATAAAACTGTACACCATCTGAATTCAAGTTTCCCTCTTTTCTAAACTAAGATGGGCTTACCTGCCTCGATAACTCATTGTCAAAAACACGTAACTACATAAACTGACCAAAACTTCTTGGTTTGTCTTTCCTGAGTGAGATGTTAAAACATTTCTGCTCTGCATGTCATTTTCACCGCTGCTGATGCCCAACTCTGTCCTATATGTTCCGATGGCCAGTGATTACACTGATACCATTTAATACATAAGTGTTCAGGTGAAGAAGTAATGGTGAATTATGCAACACTGTGAGAATGAGACTAGAGACCATCTGCTGATGGGAACACATCGGCCACGATGCTCATTAAGATGTTGACCCACAACTACTCACTAGTCATTACATCTTTACATGAGTACTCATTAACCACGGGTCAGCCCACACCCATCTTCAAACTCCGCCTTCATTTTGATCTCAACTACACACCTGTGAAGCTTCATGCCTGCATCTTGCAAAGTTATGGTTCTATCACATTTACTTAACGTGTTCAGAGACACAAAGACTATCACCGAACAACTTCTGTGACTGGTTCCCACTACAGTAGTTGTCCAGGACCACATATTGATGACACACACACATACCTGCAATGAGGTAATGTATCTATTTGTGGTTATAAAAGACCAATATAAATGAATGCAAAATGATATCGAAACTGCTTCTCGAGCTGGGCCATGAGCCCATAGAATCGCTCTGTCTCCTTTTCCTCCCTTCAGCTATCTCCCTCTGAACTGGAGCTGTGTTGGATGGTTCAGGCAACAGGTTTTTTTTAAATAAGGACCCCCCCTCCCTCAATGTCTCATGGATTTGGGACTATGACCTGATCTTTGGGGGGGCTCAACAACAAGAGGGCAGATTCAGGATTGGTTGAGAATCCTTTCAAATCTTACAACTCTTTCAAAACAACAGGAGACCATCTTATGATCATCTGATCACACCAGACAAAGGAATGTACAACAATAAACCATGTATAAATCACTTGTATCACTTGTCAATACTATGATGTCATCGGTTTCATTGCACTATTGCGCCACAAGAGAGGTCTCCAGTTTTACAGAATGTCATTTATTTTTTATCCCAGCCACACATTTATGCTAATAATTGCTAAACTCATGTTGGGGGCAGTAGCAGCCTAATCCCTGACCGCCAGGCTTACCCTGCTGCTGAGGTGCCTCTGAGCAAGGCTCATACCCCAACTGTATCAGTTGCACCTGAAATAATTTAAAGTAATGAGGATAACTGCGTAAGAAATCATATCTTTATTTTTAACCCATCTGAAAATCAAGGTAATCACTATCTTTTTTCCAAGTGTAGGCCTAAAATATAGTCTCCATAACTTTAAAGACTTGCGCTGACATCTGGTTTAGCTAACTTGAATGGGGATAAAATAGTTTAATTGCCCTTCTAGACAATCCGAATTTTATTGGACCAAATGGCTTGAATTCTGACAGTGAAACGAATCATTTCGCGGGGGTTGTGTCACTCAAAAAAAAGAAAAATACAAATAAATGTACAGATGCTTCTTACACCATGTTGGCTTTAGGGGATAAAGTCTTTCTGGACACCAGTACGTGAGGATGTTATTACAGTTTATCCAGTATGGAAACAGACTTCAGAGCCTGGCGCTTCTACTGGGGGCCAGGGTGGGAGGGACTGAGACGCAAGGTAAACACGCAAGTGGGGGAAACGTGAATACTATTTCAGGGGAATGAATGTGGGTGAACCCTGGCTGGAGGTCCGTGGATGCACCCAGAGAAGAAGACTTGCCACCAACCCAGAATGCTCAGCTTCACGAAGCAGGACTTCCGGCGTGTGACGTGTCTGCCTATTGCAGAACCGGATGCTGGTGGCTGTGCAGTGTGGATGTCAGATGCAGCGTGAACTGCAAGCAGGATTTAGATTATTTTCTAAGTCTTGAGAGGGGACTGGCCGCTGAGAAGATGCTGCGGTGGCTGCTTGGAGCTGCGTTGCTGGCTCGAGCGGCCGGCTTCTACCTTCCGGGTCTTGCACCCGTCAGCTTCTGTGAGCCTGGAAATGACCAAGTTCCAGACTGCAAGGTAAACATTACATGGCACAGAACAGCTGTGTAGCTACCAGATGTTCGAACAATATAACTGAACAACTAACGCAGAGTAAACCCGGTGAATAAACAGACTACATGTACTCAAATGCAGAAGCTAGCTGTGCCCATTCTTTAGAAACGGCTCTTATAGGTGTTAGCTAACGTTAGCCAAAATAAACAAACAAAGCTAACGGATGCTATGCTAACTTCCTAACTAACTCGCTGTGTAGCTAAATAGCTCAAAGTGACGTCGTTAGTCTGGATATCCAGCTAATAACAGTTATTCCCAATCTGTTTAAGTGACTGTTACACGTTAGTTTGAATGTCAAGCTGAGTCAGGGGTACCCACAGTTAGTTCTCCAAAACTACACAGTGTACCCTTCAAGAAACATTGAATTGCCATAAACCATATACATATTTGATTGTGCTCCACTTGTGAACCAAATGATCATATGATCATATATAAGTGAATAGGCTTGTCATTTAACCACAGTGCACAAAAAAGCAAACTGGCTATAGAACTGTTGAAAATGATGCGATATTACATATCTGTGAGTGGCAAAAGTATGTGAACCTCTGGGAGTGGCAGTTACATTTGAAGGTGAGATGGAGTCTGTGGTGTTTTTAGTCAACGGGATGGCAATCAGTTCTTTTTAAAGGACAGGGATCTATCAAAGTCTGATCTTCACAACACATGTTTGTGAAAGTGTATCATGGCAGGAACAAAGGAGATTTCTGAGGACCTCAGAAAAAGAGTTGTTGATGCTCATCGGGCTGGAAAAAGTTACAAAACCAGCTCTAAAGAGTTTGAACTCCAACAATCCACAGAAAATCTCCTGGTAAAATGTGGGCTAACTGGTGATCCGGTCAGGAGGGTTGTCTGCCAGCCTCCAAATGATCCCATCATAGTCAGCTCCCTCCCTAAACTTCACAAAGGATAAGTACAGACTCTTTTGCTCATGTGTCTGAAGGCCATTCAACCATTTTATGTCACCAGCCTTCCGTCACCCCCATTCTTCTTATACTCCATGGTTCATGTTTACTCTGCTCTTGCAATGAGAGGTTTTGTTTTGTTACAATATAAAACACGTCAAGAGAACCAGTGAGCTGACAGAGGGACTGTGACATATAAAAAAGGTATTTATCTCCATGTCTTTAATTATGCAGTTTTCTTTTTGATAAGAAATTAAATTGGTTGTATTTATTTAGAACAGTTTAAAAGACAAGCAGCTTTTTCATTTGGGAATGTCACAACAAATCCTCACAATAAGGTGGGAAAAAAATATGACCGAGTAATGAATCATGATTTTACAGCATGACACCAAACCCTGACATGAGCATTTCTGCCGTCTTCTTAATATGTGTCTTTCTTTTCTTTAAGTCGACCATCGAGCTATTTGTGAACAGGCTGGATTCAGTGGAGTCTGTGCTGCCTTATGAATATACTGTGTAAGTAGTACTAACCAATATGTTATTTCCTTTTTCATTTAATCCCTTTGTGTTATTACTTCAGGCTGCACAACCTGCTGCTTGGTGCCTTGTTTTTTGTCCTATTCAGAAATTATTTTACGATATCTCAGGAACACTTTGAGGGAATTTCTTCAAATTTGGCACAAATGTCCACTTGGACTCAAAGGACAATTTTATGTACAAAAGGGGTGGATAACTGTTAATGTTGTTAAACAGATAATTTTTTAAAATGTATTTAATTTAACAATTATTTGTTTTTGCTTTCCTGAAAATGGTATTTGGATTCAAGAACATTCTTTAACATTCAGTGATGCAAAAATAGTTTTTTTATCTTGCTGGAATGTGGCTGGAAAATACCTTGTTATGCATTATAACATCAGAACTGTATAAAACACAGCCTGTGGACAACAATGGACCAGCAGTTGTCTTATTTCATGCAAGTGCTATCTAATGTCAGTCAGAATTCAGGGAATGTATCGCCAATAATGTATCAATATGTTTGGAGTAAAGATTTTTATCAACCTAGCTGATTTTCAATGCCGGTATTCTATATTTTTCAGATCGTTAGTATCAGTGTTTTTTGTGCTGATTGCTGATAAAATAAATCAATAAAAAAACGATGCTTTGCAGCATCCTTTCTCTGACTGTAGTCACCACTTGCCGGTCTCATTAGCCGTTTGAATGCGGGGATCCTGCGCCAATTCTCCGCCTCCTCCTCTGTGTGAAAGTCTCAGAGGCAGCGAGGGGTGAAATCTGCTCTGGGGCTGATCCGCCTCTGGAGGTAGTATCAGAAGTTTGGCGAACCAAACCATTGTGAATGGATAAGCCGGCGGCATGGAGCGGGGGTGTGTCAATCTGACAGTCTCATAACTACACAACTAAACTAAAACTAAACTCAACTAAATAAAGAGACATAGCCCACAAAGCAATGTTACATGACCAAACAAAAGTAACGTCGTAACTGTAACTGTCTTTGGCAACTTATATGAGGGAAAAAATAAAGCAGATATATGTGGAGAAGAGCCTGTCCTCCCGCCTGTCCTCCCGCCTGTCCTACCAACTCCTCGTCACATTTCTGCCCGAAAAACTGCGTCTGTCACCGGCAAAAAACTTTAACTCACTGAGTGCTTGTTTAGAAAAAAAATCACTGTGACGGTCAGACCTCCTGACGGAGACTTCATGAACTTTCACCCAGAAAACAGCCTCCCTCCCCACAAGTGACAGAGTCAGACAGCGTCCAGTTTACTGATGGGATTATTTGATGTAATTTAGAGTAAAAATCGTAATTTTGTCACTTTTGAGGATGGTTTGGTGGGTCAAGATCTCATTCACTACACATTATAACAGCATCTATATTATTATAAACAGTAGGGTACATGTTTAGATTAACAGGGGGACACCAGGGGAAACCCCTTGAAAAAACACAGACGTCATCATCATGACGTGTGCCATCACACCTCTTTAGGCTCTGCAGCGCCAGCTTTCTGTGTGAATTACACAGCAGTTCGTCTTTAAGCCGGCACTGTTCACACTGTGTGAACGACCAACAGCAGAGAATTGGCGAACTTCACTATTTACTGAAGGTCTCGAATGAATCTATAAGACACCCAGATACGAAGCTACTGAATGCATTCTGTTATGGGCAATAAAAATGTTTTTGCACATTAACATGTTGTGTCACAAAATACTCACAATCACCTTCTTATTGTGCAGGTTTGACTTCTGCTCTGAGAACACAATGAAACGTCCCTCAGAGAATCTAGGTCAGGTTCTCTTTGGAGAGAGGATTGAACCCTCACCATATAAGGTAACACGCGCCAGTTAAAACACACAAAGATGTTTCACTGGCAACCCCTTTCATATGTACACAAAATGCATATAGAGGGTAGTTGTTAACAGATGCAGTCTTATGTTTAGGCATGGTGCAGAAAAGGAGATTCAGTGGAGAATAGAAAGTATTTAGTCATCAGATTAAAGCTTTTTAAGTACATGCAGTATATGTATCAGACTGACCAAGCAATATTTAAGCACTTTCAGTTTTTCATCAGGAAAAGGGTTAATGTGACAAGGGGTAACACACAAAATTGATGTCATGATGGCTTAAATTTGTAGTCTGTAATTAATTTTTTTGTTATATTTGATAAAATTGTCGTTATGATCTGACAGTAGAATAAGATACAGGTCAGCTGTGTAAAAATCCACTGTCTGTGGCTGTAATCCGCCACTCCTGGATCAACACAACCAATCAGAGTCAAGGGGAGTGTCTGAGAAGTGTCAGTCATGCAGCCCCCCTCCCTTGCATAGTGCCTACTCTGCAGTGCCCCTCCCCCCCACAGTGCCTGCTCTCACCCGGTCAGATATGTTCAAGCTCAAACTGTAAACAATTGGTCCTATCTAGGTTTTATTTAAACCACTGAGTCCAATGAGAACTAAAAAAGTTAAGACGCTGTGTAAAACATAAATGAGACATGTGTCTCCCTTTCAGTAACTACTGCACAAGCTACAGCTACTGCCTCCAGCAACACGTAACTTTGGTCGGGCTCTTCGACTTTAATCTTCTATTCATTAAGTATGAGATTGATAAGTAGATCAAGGTTTTTTTCACTTCAGTTACACATTATAACAAGAAGCCATCTTAACTCCTATCTGACCCAGACAGAGACTAATAGTTAGTCTGTGTTGTTGTATTGTTTTTTTTATTGTACAGAGGTTTTCGATTTGACTCATCATTGCTTAATTTTGGAAAATATCAAATACAAATTGTGTTATTGAAAAAATGGCCACTGAAGTATGATTGATTGTATCCTTGACAGCAATCGTGACAGTGCCAAATCACACACTAACTACAACTAACTGTGTGTCCTTTTTGTCAGTTTGAGTTTAAGAAACCTGCAGTGTGTCAGAAGGTGTGTACCAAAAACTATGACATCAACAGCCCAGCAGACAAAGCCAAACTCGACTTCCTAAAGAAAGGCATGTTACTCAACTACCAGCATCACTGGTATGTATGAAACATTGACACACAAATCCTGAAGTGAAGCAAATTATAATCACATTGACACACATGAAAATGTTCTAAATAAGATACATGTACATTCAAATGGCAAAATTATGATGAAATTTCATGTGTGTTTGATTCTTGGTATGTATTTTGGTAAATAGATTGTGATATCGTGAGCGTCAGTAGAAGTTAATGAGTGCATAGACGTTGATTTTATTATTGTAAAGTGAAAAATGAAAGACTGACAGCGAGTTAGAAAATTTAGACTTAAATCCAGAAATATTGTCCTAAAATAACATTAGAGCTTATGAGGAAGTGTGCTCTTGTCACCTGGAAACATGAAAGCTAAATTATGTGTGTGCAGTGAAAATTAAAGGTACACTAAGGAAATATTTGTCCCAAGAGTCACAAGTCAACAACATTAATACCCTGACCTGAAATTAAGTGTCAGCTTTCAGGAGTTGACAGTTCGTGTTTGTGTGTGCCTTCTGTGTGTGTGTCTGTTTAGGATTGTAGATAACATGCCGGTCACCTGGTGCTATGATGTTGAAGATGGGCAGAAATTCTGTAATCCTGGTTTTCCTATTGGCTGCTACGTCACAGAGGGAGGCCGAGCCAAGGATGCCTGTGTGGTCAATGTGAGTGGTACAGACATGGACATAGACAAACGCCTCTATAACAGCATTGCGTTATTTCATACCATGTCACCTAGGCCCTTCCAGGTCATGTCTTGGATTTTCTTGAAAATATTTACCAGCATGTAAAAAGTCACCAGTTGCTTATTTTTCTCTGGATTGGATTGAAATTTGTCCTGAACATCTAAGACACCCTAAGGATACTTTACAAGGTGTATTGATTTAAATAGTTGCAGAATGATTACAGTAATCAAATTACCCAAATGAAAAATCTGTTGTTTTCAAAATTAGTATCTCCTCTAAATGTAGTTCTATCACATGTAAATGTTTATTGTTCCTTCATTAATAATTAAGTACCGTAAGTGTACTTAGTTTAGCTCCAGAGCTAAAAAACACACTTTAAAATATTTTGACTACATATTCTCCCAAGAAGGATTATTTTAATGTCCTCCAAACTTAACTCTGTTAATAATGTTTTAAAGAAATAGCTCATTCCAATGTAATATTGCATTTGGTTGTTTTATTTCAAAGGTAGCTATAAAGTTACAGCTTGTAATGGCTTGGTTTGATGGATACTGGATTTAATGCCTTGTTTCAACCTGCGTGGTACAGCCCGCCGTGACTCTGTTCTCTGTTTGTTTGGTTGTATCTGATACCTGGTACTTTTATGGTATCACCTCAGTTGAGATTCCAAGTGAGCTGAGCTGATACTACAGTTGAGTGAAAATACTGCACACTACTGACTGGTATGTGCGAATCATCACTTCTGCGACATAGACATTCTGCACACCGACTGCAAATTTGGACCACAATTGTTTTATTCTACTCAATCCAGTTTAAAATGCAGATGTTCCTCTGTTTTGCTGCCAATAAAACGGTCTGTGTGTTTGTGTCACGTTAAAGGTGATGTCACAGCAGATAAAGGCAGCATTGGTATGATGATCATCTTAAAATGCTGCCTCCTTTTCAGGGGGCACCAGCTGCAGTTGAAAGGGGACCCAAATGCAGCACACACACGGAAGGCAGGATTAAGAAACAAAAGACCGCTTTATTAAACAAAAACTGAATGATACACAAAAACCAAGAATCCAGGAAAACCAAAAGTGAGTCAAAAGGACAAAAAGACAAAGTAGCAATAAAAGAGCTTAAACTAAGTGCAAACAAAAGCAACGTACAAATCAATGAAAACACAAGGAACAAAAAAAAGGAACATACAATGTGGAGACACTAGCAGACAACAGAGAAGACAATTGAGATAACACAGGTGAGAAACTCAGGCTGGCAACACAGGAGAACATGGAATAAACTGACAAATACAAGAGGGAGCACGGGCTGCACACACACACACACACACTAACGAGGGGATGAGGTACAGGCGGAGTAAGACAGGGAAAGGACAGGTGAGGGAATGGAATAGAAAAACATTGGAAGGCGGGAAAATCACACCGAGAGAGGAGCTGAAAAGCAACATGTGGCACATGAGGGCCCAATTTCAAGATAAAACAAGAAATAAGAGAACATTAAAACCAGGATCATGACAGAAGCCACGCTGTACCACACAGTGGAAACAAGGCTGTTGACACCTGTCTGGTATCACAAGCAGACAGGTGCAGGCAGGGACCATAAATACAAAAACAATCTGAATGGGTGTTGCTAAAAGATAGAAAACCTTGAGGTCAACACAGTATAAATATCTACCTGTATTATGAAACCAGTAAGTGTAATATGACAACCCGAATGGTTCATGTCCTACAGCTGTAACTGTAAAAAACACATTATCACCTTGTCTATGCTTTGAACCTTTGTTTCTTTGTTTTTTTTCCAGTCTAACTTTAATGAGAAGGATGCTTTTTACATCTTTAACCACGTGGACATCACGATCCATTACCACATCGTTGAGCATGAACAACTCGGAGCAAGATTGGTTGCTGCCAAGATTGAGCCTAAAAGGTAATGCGAGACTTTTAGCCGTTGTGGAGCTGTCGAGCCAAAACATGTATGGTAGCATTTTAGCTTAGTGTGTTGTTTGGTATTTGTTTGCATTTGGGCCAACTGTAGAAGTTCTCGTGGTGGTATGGAAACCATCCGTTCCACTGCCTAGTGGAAAAATGTGATATTGCCGTTCTTGTAGGTTTTTGCATGCATTATGAACAGATCGCCATGTAAATTCAATATTGTTGGGGTACTTTGAACCAGTAGTGAACTAGTAGTAGGAGACTGCTAGAATCTGTTTCTTATGTCTCTTTCTCTTTTTCCACCCAGCTATGAAAACCTCAATGATGATAGCCCCGATTGCTCTGGGGGGCCAAAGTTCCTGAAAAACAAACACACAGGACAATTCAAGATTCCATACACATACTCTGTCAACTTTGTGGTTAAGTACAATAGTATCATCTTGGTATATTTAATGATGGGCTACAAAATGAAGATGGACTGAAGCTAAAAGCAGCTTTGGAGAGACACTGGCTCTAAAACTACTGTGCCTCGTTGTTATCTGCTCTCGCCACATGCTCAAAATCATATGATCTTTGTTCTACATCTTTATTTAGTATCACGATGCTCCTCAGAAAAACACACCAGTGGTTACTTCAATATGGAGTGGGATCAGACAGAATACATTATCATACAACACCAGCTGGCCATTTTAGAGACAGGTGCTTTAAAGATCAGCTGATCAACTGATCCCAGATGTTTGGCTAAATTGCCTCTAACCTTATTCAAAGAATACCTCAACATGGGTAGGACTGGCAATGTGTAAGACATGCCTATCACTCCTTCATGCTGTATCCTGCAGTTGTCCCCCCAGCACCTCAATATAAGTCATAAGACTATCCCCCAACATGACACCATATGTGAAAATGTCTATAGTGCACGATTTACTCCGTACTATAACTATTTGCAGTTAAAACACTACAGTCCCATAAAAGCAAATGAAAGGAAAATGTAAAATGTGGTCAGACTTTACTGTCATACATGCAAACATATTTGGTAACAATCTCGGAACAAGTAGTTCTAAAGATAGATTTTTATTTTAAATAAAAATCCAGAGCTCAGACTCATTAAATAGATGACGCACATAGGCGTTGGCCCAGATACTTCATGATTTTAAATGTAGACAACAGCAGAGGACTTGAGATGGAATTTGTAACAATCTAATTTAATGGGACTGTGTGAACTGTTTTCAAGTGCAGTAGAAACTGTAGAACAATTAATCATAAATGACAGGTTCTCTGCATGGAGGTTTCTGTGGTTAATATATGAAACTGCCGCATGTGAGGAAGCCCAGAAAAATAGGACAGGCACAGTCTGTGGAAGCAAATAATAGCGGGGAATGTGAACCTGCAATGTCACTGTCCTGTTTAAAAAAAAGAACGGATGGATCATATAATGCGGCCTTGTCGGTGTTAGGGTATCCCGATTGCAGTTAAAACAGATCATTTTAACTACACACTGTGATATTAAGGTAAATATGTGAAATTAATTTCATACCAATTACCCAGCAATTAAAACTGAAATGTAATACATTGCCTTAATAAGATAAAGGAATGTAGCTGCATTATTTCCCCCTAGCCCTGGGTGAAGAGGGTTGTTGGGTTTTTGGGATGGAAGGGGAATATCTACTTATTACTCTTTTCATGAGGTAACTTTTCTCCTTTAGATATTAGTGTTCAAGTGTTTCTGTTGCAGCACATATTTGGAAGCTATACTTTAAAATTACCTATTGACTTTTATGTAATTGTGAGAACATTACTAAACCCCTACTAGCCGAAATATCTTGGATTTAATGTTGGATCTTGCACCATGTCTCTGAGGTATGTAGCTGCATAAAGAAATAACTGGGTGTGTTTATGTATGTAGGAGGACAAGAATATTCGCTGGGCATCCAGATGGGACTACATCCTGGAGTCAATGCCTCACACCAACATCCAGTGGTTCAGGTAAGACTCAAACACATACTGACATACAGCACATGACATTAACGTTGTGCCTCATTTCTGAATAAAAACAAATGTTTGCTACAAGAACTTTTTGTGCTTTTGAGCCTGTGTTCTTGAATACTCTGGTAATGATGTTCAAGGTTCAATAACAAATTCAAATGGTAATCATATTTCAAGTCAAGGATCAACAGGGACAGATTTATAACAGTATTTAAGTCAGCAATGGGCACCTTATTTGCTGGGCCTTTAAAACATACTCTCAGTTGAACAGTTTGTATGTCATACCAGAGATAACTTGACTGGATTTTAAACTACACTTGTGTACGAAGTAAGGATGCCACAATATTCGGTATTTTACCGAACCGTTCAATACGCCCTGTTCGGTTCAATGCACAACGGCAACCAACAGCATTTTCGGTACCTTTCCCCGTCACAAAACTTTTTCCAAACTCTGTGCAGCCGCGCATGCTGTGTGATCCCCTCAGGAGCAGAGGCATGAGAGCAGCACATTGTTTAGGCTCACCTCCCGCACCCATTGTAGTAGTAAAGTGATCCCAGAACTTTATGAAGTATGCCGGGGGGATATTGAAAACGAACTGAGGCAAGCACCTCACCTTGCTCTCTCCACCGATAGCTGGACCTCCCGTGAACAGCGCTGCGCTGCTTTACATTTTCAATGTTAGCTGCTTTGTAGCGGGTGTTTGTGGGCTGCCGCGGTCTTCTCGTCAAAAAAAGTGGCCCCCGGCTGACGGTGACGAGCGTCCGTTCATCTGTCCGACCCCGGCTGACGATGAGTAGCCCGGGAACGGACGGACGAACAGACGCTCGTCACCTCCGCTGACAGCGATAACGACTGTCTCTCCCCTCTCTCCCCCCGCCGGCTGACGGTGCGCCACTACACTAAAAACTTCTGGGGAGAACCCTGATACTTGATTGGGAAATGAGGGGCTTTGTGCTGCAGACTCATCCACTTTATGAGAGCCACACAAGTGAACACCTGGCTGAAGAACTAGTGCATGCAGTTACTGAATAGAAGCTAGAGAGAGCAAATATCCAAATTCCTGTAACCACAGACAATGCACAAAGAATTGTGCTATTATTTTTACAATGCAATATTGCCTTTGCTAGTCTGAGTAGTTTTATATTAAGATATTGAAACCGTACCGTTACCGTGGCCCACAAACCGTGATGCATACTGAACTGTGGGAAAACTGCATCCTTGCATACCTAGTACGAAGTGAGCGTCAGTTGGTTCCTCCTGTCATCCCTCCATTTTCTAGGCTTGGGTTTTTTCTGTCCACCTGGAATCTGTCCTGTGTGAGGGGCAGTTTTCAGTGACCATATATAGTTTTGGCCAGCCTCTAAATAGCTCTCATCTCATTTTGTTTTTTAAAATGCCTTTAATGTTGAACATTAACTATGTGAGTCATAGTGATTTACTCACACCAATGCTTATCCTTGTGGTTTATCAGCCTACCCATTTTAGCCGATGCTGAATGTTGCATCAGTATTTTAATGTTTCAGAACTGACCCAGATTACTTGTGCAATGATTATTAATTTGGCTTTGCTGTTGTCTCTCCCCAGCATAATGAACTCATTGGTGATTGTGTTGTTCTTGTCTGGAATGGTAGCCATGATCATGCTGCGGACTCTGCATAAAGACATCGCCAGATACAATCAGATGGACTCTGTGGTGAGTAGCTGTCTCTGTGGCTCCTAGGAACACTGAAGAGGTGAGATTGAGCTCTGACCAGAAAAGTTTTTAGTTACAGGAATATATAATTCACTTCACTTGAGCTATTTACCACCATACAATACACCATACAGTCATTGCACCACTGTAAGATGTCACAGCTGTGTTAGGTGTTACTCATGTATGTATCTGTTTTGTTATCCAGGAGGATGCTCAGGAAGAGTTTGGGTGGAAGCTGGTCCATGGAGATGTTTTCCGACCTCCCAGGAAGGGAATGCTGCTTTCAGTTTTTCTTGGCTCTGGAACCCAGATCTTAATTATGACCCTCGTCACCCTTTGTATGTTAATGCTATCTTCATGATTGATTTTGTTAAACATGTTAACAGTGTTTACACTACAAACTCGTTCACCAGAGCGCAATGACAAATTACCCAGAAATTTGTTCACTCAGTACAACTGAATTAATGGGATCCTCATTGAAAATGTTGTATATCAAGTGTTAACGCGGAAAAGTGTAACAATATTGGACAAAATACAATGATAAAATGTAAGACCCAACATTACAGAATTCCCTTTCAGAAAACAACAGAAAACATTTAAAGAAAGGCAACAACAAATACAAACAGCAAAAATTATGTACATACAGAAAATGAGAAAATGCAATACAACAAAAAAATATTTTAGATTAACACCTACATTTCTGATAACGCAACCAAAAGAAAAACAACATCTCAGAGTAGATATCAACACATTGAAAACACAGAGCAACACTGTATTTCCATATATAAAAGAAAAGTACAATTAAAAGTTAAAACTAAAAATGTAATGAAATTCTTGCTATTTAATCTTCTAGCAATATAAACATCCTTTCATAATGATCATCGAATCACTAAAATTCTATCACCAGATAAGAGAAAAGCAAATTAGGAATAATACACTGCTCAAAAAAAGGGACAACAGGAGCAAAAGCAAGACAACCCCCCAAAAAGGAAATGGCTTTGCATGTGCTAGCCACAGACAATTGCTCTCTCCTTATCCTTCCTGACTGATTCTGCTCAAGTTTTGTGTTCTGCTAGTATCTTTGTCAGACTGGTAGCATGAGATGGTACCTGCACCCAAATCAGCGTGCACAGGTAGTCCAGCTCCTCTAGGATAGCACATCCATACGTGCAGGTGCAAGAAGGTTTGTTGTGTCGCCCAGTACAGTCTCAAGAGCATGAGGACATACCAGGAGACAGGCCGTTACACGTGGCGAGATGGATAGGGCCGTAGATGAGAATCAACCCTGCAGCCGGTATCTGCTCCTTTGTGTGAGGAGAAACAGGAGGAGCGCTGTCAGAGACCTACAAAACAACCTCCAGGAGGCTACTGGTGTGCATGTTTCTGACCAAACTGTCAGAAACAGACTATGAGAGTGGCATGAGGGTCTGACATCCTCTTATGGGGGACCTGTGCTCACAGCCCAGCACCATGCAGCTCGATTGTCATTCGTGAGAGATCACCAGAATTGGCAGGTCTGCCATTGATGCTTCTTTTTCTTCACGGATGAGAGCAAGTTCACACTGAGCACATGTGACATGCGTGAAAGAATCTGGAGACGCCATGGTGAACATTATGTTGCCTTTATCGTCATGACCGGTTTGGTGTTGAGTCAGTGATGGTCTGGGGAGGCAAATTCTTTGAGGGTTGCACAGACCTCCACGGTTCCTCCTGGTGCAGGACAACGCCTGGCCTCATGTGGCCAGAGTGTGGAGGCATTTCCTGGATGATTAAGGCATTGATTCCATTGGCTGGCCCTCTCATTCCCCTGACATAATTCCAGGAAAAGAGATCCCCAGGACACCATCCGCCGGCTCATCAGGAGCATGCCCAGATGTTGTCGGGGGGGCATACAGGCACGTGGGGGTCATACACACTATTGAGTCACATTATGAGTTGCTGTGATAACATTTACCCAAGATTTCAGGTGTGATTTTGAATCCAGCCCTCAGCAGGTTGATGATTTTGGATTCCATTCATTTTTTTTTTTAGGTCATTTGCTTCTCAACGTATTATTAAGTAATTATTTTCAATTTTAATAAATAATTCATTAAGATCTGATGTGTGATTAAAGTGTTCCCTTAATTTTTTTGATCAGTGTATAATCAACTCTGAATTAAAGTGTTGTGTTTTCTAATTGGTTAGTGTTTTCTAAAATGCTTCAATATCGGTATCAGCCGTAAAAAAAATCCAGTATCAGTTGGCCTTGATAACTGCATCACTTATCCTAACTTCAAATGTTTAAAATGTAATAACCTAATCTCCCCTCTTCCCAGTCTTTGCCTGTCTTGGGTTCCTCTCTCCGGCAAACCGTGGAGCTTTGATGACATGTGCTGTTGTTCTCTGGGTTCTTCTGGGTACTCCTGCTGGATATGTGGCTGCTCGCCTCTACAAATGTAAGTATTCAGTATAGTCTTCTGAAGGAAACCAAGGGTATCTTCTAAAATCATCAGTTTGTCGTTTTTCTAGGTAGGTTAAAAACAACACAAAATGTGTTAATATTATTTTTTATTTGCAACAGTTGCAACAAGAATTCAGTTTGCTCAGCACATTCATGCTCAAAATCAAACTCATTGAAAATACTTCAGCCCTGATCTGTGGACAACCATGCAGTTAAATGTAAACTGTAAATGAGAACTATTTTAATAGCTTGATAGCTTCCCAGTTTGATATATTTATATATTTATATTCCTGTTTGATTCATCTTCAGCTTTTGGAGGAGAGAAATGGAAGACCAATGTTCTGCTGACAGCCTTCCTTTGTCCTGGGTAAGACTGTCTGTCCTCGCTTAAACACTGAACATAAGAATAAACACAAAATCAAATCCAAAGACACACCCACTGGAACTGGATCTCATTCTCTCAGTTCATCATCTATCATCATCACTGTCTGTGCTCAGGGTGGTGTTTGCAGATTTCTTTGTGATGAACTTGATCCTGTGGGGTGAGGGATCTTCAGCAGCCATGCCATTCGGGACCCTGGTTGCCATTTTAGCACTTTGGTTCTGTATCTCAGTGCCACTTACCTTCATAGGAGCATACTTTGGCTTCAAGAAAGCAGTAAGTAAATTTCAACCCACATACTTCACATCCATTCATACCTAATACATCTCATAATGTTGGTTTTCATGCCAGTGGTGGTTTGCAGAAAGAGTGTGTTTTCAGGCCAATGTTATCAGCAAGTATTGTAAGCACTCTTATAACAAAAGAACCAAATATGACAAATAACAAAAAATGTGGCCCCTTATCAAACTTGCTCAAATCCTTATGCTTGCCCATTTTTCCTGCTTCTAACACATCAACTTTGAGGACAACATGTTCACTTGCTGCCTAATATATCCCACCCACTAACAGGTGCCATGATGATGAGACAATCAGCGTTATTCACTTCACCTGTCAGTGGTCATAATGTTATGCCTGATCGCTGTATATACAGTGGGAACTATGGCCAGTGTTTGTAATGTCTTTTAAGCCTTTTGTACATGTAAGATATGATTAGTAAGATTGTTAACTTTAATATTACAGACAAGATTTATTCATTATTTCACTCTAATGATGTCAGTATGCATATTCCATCTATAACCGTGCCATCTGCCTTCTTTCAGGAGGAAAGTAAGGAACAGTTGTGTGCAAAACTAATGATTTTATGTTTTATGGTGGAAACCTTGACTGCAGAGAAAATGTGTTTATCAGACAGCCGCATGGTTTTCACTGGGCACGCGTACAACTAAGTACAACTAACTGAGATCTTCAGCCACGTTAGACTTACTTGTCACTGTCACTTCTGCAAGGTTACATAAGTCTGGTAACCGTAATGCCAAGTCCTTACAATAACATGAGATGAAAGATGATAGTCTGTCTACTACTGGGTCTATTCAATCACAATTTACAGTCTGCTGTTACAAATAAAGGCAACTAATAACTGACAGCAGAGCAAAAATACAGCCGTTTAGAATAAGACTGCTGTTTGATGATCTTCACGTTGTTCACATGCAGTACGTTTACATTACAACTCATATAGCTCACCTTAAGCAGTACCACAGTAACGGTCACATCACAGTAACTGCAACCGTTTGTGTTGTCATTAGTTGCACTAAAGATATGTTTCAGTAAATACATGTTAGATGCCACTTAACGTGACAAAGAACATTGTGTGCGTCTACAGTGTGAGAAAGCCTGACAGATGTGAAACTAAGGTTTTTTCTGAAGCTCCTGTGTTTACTGTATAACTTACTGAGGCTGTAAACCTCTATGCGGTGGTTCTCCATGGACCGATTACTGGGTAGTTCAGTTCCCTCCAGGCCAGCTCAACGTCTTCATCCTCTCCTGTGGCACAGTGTAGGCTAATGTAACTCACTATCGCCCCTCAGGCCTGGAGGTATTATTACAAGAAGGGACAGATTGAAAGGCTAGAGAGGCTACAATGACTCACTATACCCATGCAGTGTGTATTTCTCTGCAGTACAGTACATAATGCCTGATCTGTTAATTCTTCACTCTCTGTTGATAGGGTTAGTTCATTTGTTTAATATTTTAAACTGAAATTATGTCAAAATCTGCAAACACATGCACCTTTTAAGAAAAAATAAAAATAAAAAAGAGATTATGCTTAATGTTCTCTCTCTCTCTCTCTCTGTGTGTCTTCCTCTGTGTGTCTCTCTCTCCCCCTCCCTCCCTCCCTGATGTGACTGTGTGTGATTGTTTAAGGGTATTGAGCACCCTGTACGAACCAATCAGATTCCTCGTCAAATCCCAGAGCAGTCTTTCTACACAAAGCCATTCCCTGGTATCATCATGGGAGGAATTCTGCCTTTTGGATGTATCTTCATTCAGCTCTTCTTTATACTTAACTCCATCTGGTGAGAATAAAAACAAGGTTTGACTAACTATTCACAGAAAGTCAGAATACATCTGGCAAGATCAGTTTCTGCCACTAGATTTAAGTATTTTTCGTTGAGAATCAGTCTGCTGTTATCAGCTGTGGGAAGTTCAGTCAGGAAATTTGTAGAAGTATGAAAATACTGTATATTTACCCATTTCAGAAAACATAACCCGCACTGCCCACATACTGCCATCCCCCCCATGACGACCTGAGGTACAGCTCTGTTGGTCTGTACCTGTAAGCTTTGAGGAAAAGTACAGAAATACAACTGAAATGAATGTAGAGTACAGACAGGAGGCTTAATCCATATCTGAATGCATATCTAACATAGAGCAGAAACATTACATATCATCTATACAGGGTTTTAGGATCATAGTTAAACATACTTACGACATACTACATACTGTTGTATGTTCCTTCTATTTGTCTAGAACTGTTTTGTTGTTGTTGTAAAGGTACACATTAACAGACTTAGCTGACTTTTCAATCAGCTTCCACTTCCAGTATATGAAAGCTCTAAATTACTGTTTTGCTTCCCATCATTATCAGTATTAACAAATATGTAGCAAATATGGTGACGGATGGACCATAACATACATTTCCATCCAGTTCTAAACTCAAATACTGTTGTATTTACTGTAGTTCATCTATTCCCAGCTGGAGTTACTTACACCTCAGGGGGCACATCTGCTATTGCCAGGGAATAAGTGGAGAGACTGTAGAGTTGCTCTGCCAATTTCCAAAAAATTGAATTGGGTGAATAATTGAAATACAGTAATTAGTTAAAAGTAATAGATAAAGTCTTAAGTACTGTAGATAACTAAAAGTAATGGATACATTTAGGAATGTTGAATTTTTGCCACTTCATGTGGTTCTAGTACAAATGCAAACTGAACCAGACGAAACATTCACAGTTTAACTGTTAATTTAATTTCACACATTTCAAAGGTGGTGTTGATGAAGGGGTATTTGAGGTCACTGCAGTTGGTAGTGGGGGGGTCTGTGTTGTGAAGAAGGGTGGGAGTGCATGCCATAGTTAGTTTAAGGACTCAAGCATGTCTCTTTCCGACCTCCAGGTCCCATCAGATGTACTACATGTTTGGCTTCCTTTTCCTAGTCTTCATCATCCTGGTCATCACCTGCTCTGAGGCCACCATCCTGCTCTGCTACTTCCACTTATGTGCTGAGGTAACACTGACCAGTGGTAAAATGTGATGTTTTTTGTTTCAGGGATGGTATTAATACTGGCCAGTTTTTAACAATAGAGTAATTCGATACCAACTCGTCTAGGGCCTCCCTGTTCATCTGATGTATTTTCCTGAAAGGTCATGTTAAAAGTCCTGTTGAATTCACTGGACCTTGCAAACCCCTGAAGGTGTACTCCAAGTACATTTTTACTGATGATTTTTTTAAGTTTGGCCCTCTGAGCTACATTTAATCATTTTGTGGTAATTTTATATGTTTACTACGCCTCACTATCTGCTAACTTTTCACTGGATTGGGTGGAAATTTGTCCTGAACATTTGAGAACCCCTCAGGATCATTTACCACATATATTCATTTAAATAGTTGTTGCAGAATGTTGAAAGTAATCAAAATAGCAATAAGCTTTCAAAAATTATTATCTAGTTTTTTCTTTCTTGCAATCAAACTTTGGTTCTGTGTAGTAGTATACGTAATCATTTCATATCTACAAGTTATTTGGTCCTGCTTAACAAAATGAGTGCCAAATTTTAACAAGAAGGATTTTTTTAACTTCCCTAAAACCTTTTTTCTTATGATAAAATGTAAATATTTATTGCATATATAAGCAAGAATAAGCGGCAAATGTTTCATACCTTTCACTGGCTGTGATATAAAAGTCAGTGGTTTTATTTTGCTGCTGTGTTGCCTTTAAGGTTTTATATTCTTGTCTTAATATCTATCGAGCCTGTTTTTTTATTGTGTCTAGGACTTTTTCAAGTTACAGCTTGTGATGGCTTGGTTTGTTGCATGTGTTATTCTTATCTGAACTAATTCTTGACATCATCAACTCAGCCAAAGTGTTGTAGGCTGTCTTGTGACAGTTGGCTTCCTCTTCTAAACGTTTTCCAATTGAGCAGGGCTTGATGATGCCACTATCACATTCAACTGCTTATTGATTGGAGGCTCTGTAAACCATGTTCCTTATGACAGACCCTTCCTCTGTCAGGACCTCCTTTAAGTCTCCTGTCTGGCTGTGTTTGTCCTCTTCACAGGACTACCACTGGCAGTGGCGTTCCTTCCTGACCAGCGGCTTCACTGCCGTCTATTTCCTGGTCTATGCCATTCATTACTTCTTCTCAAAGCTGCAAATCACTGGACTGGCCAGCACCATCCTGTACTTTGGATATACCATGATCATGGCTCTTATCTTTTTCTTATTTACTGGTAAGTACTTTAGGTTTTTTTTAAAAAGGAGGGCTAATGTATTTTCCTTTCAATCATTACAGCTGTTATCTTGAACTGGACTGCAAACGTCTGGAGGTCAAAAGTTAAAGTTCTCAGTTTATAGGGTAGAAATCCTGCTGTCAGGATTGAGGTATTTCTTGAGAGCACCTTTTATAAACTTAATTTTAAATAATTATTAATGAGTAATACATTTGATCATGCTTTACATTTGAGCCGTAATTCCCTGTGCCGTGTGCTTCTCTTTGTAAAGTTTGTTTTATTATGAGCTTTATATAGATTGTAGATTAATTAATCATTGATCATATTTATTACCCCTAATAATTACAATTGAGATATCAAAACTAATTTCCAGCACTGTTTGAGAACCTCACCAATGCATCACAGTTGGTAAAACTGAACTGTGTTATACACAGTGATGATTAAGGGCATATCCACTTCTATTTTTGTCTTAGTGTGGGTTTTGTAGAACTATGCTATAGCTAGCATACGTGCAGCTTTATAAATCTGTCAAAAACAATGCGCACGCTGTCTTTGGCCCTGTTCAGACCCGATATCAATGTGCGTCCTGAGGGATTCGATCACAAGTGGACAGCTCTAAGTAGAAGTGTTGAGGATGCATTTGAGATCTCCATGCATGGGCTGCATGTGCATGCATAGCTGTGTGTATGCACGTATGTCCTGGGCCACATTGAAGGACCACCTATGTGTTGATACAACACATTAAGAAGTTTCTAGCCTTGTAAAACAGTGACAGTTTGTGGCAGCATCACTGTAAGACCCTGTCTGTTTTCATCACTCGAGTGCACCATGCCCACTTCCTTGTCCGGAGTGCGTCTTACCTCCCAGCAGCTGTTTAAATGCACTGTTTCAACCGATTTCACCATCTTCACCTAATGTATTAAAGAATATAAGCCTGTCAAATTTTACGAATACAGTAAATTGTAATAAATAAGGGCCACTTATTTGACACCTGTGGAAAAAGTCCTCAAAGTTTTAAGACTTTGCATGAGAAAAACGTCAATTACTTTGTGAAACGCTACCTACAACAAATTTCTTAACTCATTGGGACTTCTTAAGATATATGTAGGCGTATGTATATTTTCATATAGAGCGAGATGTGTCTTGATATTGCAGGGGATTGAGAGTTACAGAGCTAAAAATGTATGAAACACTGATGTTGAGTCATTAGAGGTGAGCCACTGCCTCTCAACCTTATATGCATATTATTATATACAGTTGTGGTCAAACGTTTACATCCACTTAAAAAGAACATGTATATCAGGGCAGTCTTGAGTTCCAATGCTTTCTACTCTGATTTTTCATTCTGTCACAGAAAAGAATGATTACTAGAAATCATAGGAACTCAAGACTGCCATAATATACAGTACATGTTCTTGTTTGTTCTTGTTTGTGTTTGTGTTTGTGAGCTTCTGACCATGACTGTACATAAAATGATACTTATGTTGTGCTATGGAAAAGCTTTATTTAATGTATCTCTTAGTAAAGATGCATTTCGTCCGTCCTCAGGTACAATCGGCTTCTTCGCCTGCTTCTGGTTTGTTACCAAGATCTACAGTGTGGTCAAAGTGGACTGAATGATCCCAACACAACAGACTATATATAGCATGGCTGGCATGACTGGAGGTTGCTTTCTTCCATCAGCCTCTGGAGCATTCAGCCAGCTGAAGTGAACATTACAGCCTGAACCTTCACCCCCCGACAGATGACAGTTTTCTTTGTTTCTGTGCCTAAATGTTTTCCTGTGAGCATGTACACACTGGGTTGTAACTTTACACATACAGTACCTGTCCGAACGAAATTAATCACAACTCTTTACAAGCCTCCTCAATCTTCTGCTGACGAATGGGAAAGAGGTGCGGGTTAAGCTACTTATCCTGCAGTTCTGTGAATGAGTCAGATTTTACAAAGGCTGCATGCCTTAAAGGAGGCAGCCCCTGAAATCAAACAGTCACATTTTGACAGCTTCCATAATGCGGGCCAATAATAGTTCTGCGTTCTGATCCACCAGAAAGCCAAAGTCCAGTCTCACTTTACTGCTAGCCTGTATTTTATTTTAAGCGCAACACACACTAAGAGCATCCTGATGCTTGTCCTGTTTCCTAGCATCAACCTATGTTCACTCCAGAAAAGCAGCAGTTGCCTCACATTCGCTTCCCCAGAGAAGTGGTAATCGGCTCCCTAATTTGCCTATAGCCAGTGAGTATTGCACTTTATGTGTGGTTTGTCCATTCCTTGTAGGTTTCAGGTCAGTCCCAAGCCTTTGGACTTTTTTGGTTTAAGATATATAATATGTAACAATTCTTCATAAGACTTCTAAAACAACTAGATCTTTGTTACATGGTTTATTCAAGCCAACAATGTGTTTCATTTAATTGCTTGTTCCTGATTCTGGAATGGCAAACAAGACTAAACTGGATGTGAATAAAACTTTAAAACATCACTTTGTGTGTGAACATTTGTGCCTGGGTCATGTCAAAGAGATTTTTACCTGCGACGGTGGTTGTTCACTACCAGTGAAGTGAGTTTGACCGTTGGATCAGTTGTGTTTATTTGCATTCAGAGAATTCAGTTCTCGCTCTTCTTTTTTTCCCTTTCCTCTCTGTAACATTACATTTGTTAAGTAAAGTTAATTTTCCCTCCAGCTCCAGTCAGCAATCACCTTTACAGAACATAAACACCCACCAATGGAGGCCTGTGGTCAGGTTGATAAATCCACATTTTAATCCCAAAAGTTAAAATCTGATGTGTGTGATTCTGCACCCATCTATGAAGGTCTTCTGTTTTGTTTTGATGTCAGCTCAGATGCCGGGCAGGACTCTTGCTCTCTGTAGTAATTTCACCTTTTCTTAACAACGTTCCCCAAGTACTGCAAACTAAGGAGTCGCAGTATTGATAGAAGGTGTTTTGTGAACAGGTCTCTGGAACACAGCAACCTTCCTCTTCTTTCTTGTTCCAGTTTTTCACATGTGGTTACATAATTCTCTCTGTACTGAGCTCACCTGTTCATTATTCGTCATACAGATATTTCATGAGATGTTTTTTTTGTTCCATAACAAGAAATCCCTGTATCAGAATGTGACCTAAAAACAATGTAGCATTACAATATGAATCATTATTGTGTCATCACAACAAAGGCAGTTACAGGTCTTTACTTGATGAATCATATTTGGCTCTTATTGAGATCAACCCTTCTGTGATCTCTTGACCACTTCCCCACCTGGCACAAGTCTAGAGGTCATCCTGGAGTGAAATGCATTTTTCTTTTTCAATTCATCAGATGTTAATGTACCACTTGTGAAAATGGGCTTGAAAATACAGAGATTTAGTTGTGATTGAGTGGGAGTGAATTGACAATTTGTGAAATTTAAAAGATGTGGATTTAACTGAATGCATTTTGTGTTAAAGCAACAAAAAGCTATCAACACATTTACACTGAAATTTGTGTGAACAACTGTTAAAAAAACCAGCAACAGATGGAAGCTCCTGTAAATTCTGAGCCTTTGACTTAGTTTGAGAAAGTCATTGTCCCACACAAGCTAACAGCACACGTGACGTTCTGCAACAAGTCAGGAATGAACAGGTTTCTCTTTCCTCTAGTAAAAGCATTCATATGAGAACTGACAAACTCTCACTGATTTTTATTTTCAGCTCATATCATTTGGTTTGCTCTTGCTGTCAGCTTTCTGTACCAGGTTCCTAAAGTGAGTCAGTGAAGCAGGCTGTGTATCAGAGGCTTTACAATAATCATGAAAATGTTATAGTGTCTGAAAGATTTATTGTAAATAACTTGTTCTAATATAAAAAAAGATGGTGGAAGAAGTGGAACAAATGAGAATGATTTGAATGGATGAGGTCGTTCATCACCATGGAAATATTCTTCTAATATTCATGTCTCATAATATTCAACTATGGTTTTTCAGGGTTTTGGTGTTATTTATCAGGTTGGCTGAAAAGCTGTTGCTCTGTCTCATTTGAGTTCTTGGCTCTTTCCTTTGTTTTGATAGTAGAGCTTCATCGGGCTAACAGATTGCTAAAAGAAAAAAAAGAGGCCATCTTCTTGCAAGGGCCTTTATCACTATCCTTTTTAGGTAGGCTTTAAATGTATATTACTGAAGGAACACACACACGTACCGTGAGTGAAGCAGGTTGTGCTAGCTTATAGGTATAAAAGGAGTAGAAACATGCACATGGGTGACTAATGCAGTTGTATGTTTCTTTTGTTCTACAAATCAGTATTTCAGGACATTGATTTCAACAGGCCGGGTGTCCGCTGGCTGACTTAGTTGGTAGGAGAGGTGTTACATATCAGAGGTCAACACGTGAACATAAAGGCTATTAGATTTTCTGCTTCTCCTGTCGACACACTATTCAGATAAGAGATTGATTTCATTTATGACTAACAGTGAGATAACATAACATAAACTGACAGACTGTGTAGTACTAAATAACTACACACATCTGTGCAGAGCACCACAATTCAAAGCAGCTGCTTTGTAGATCATTTGGCTACTATGATTAGTAGTTTTAGTACTACTACTAGTAGTAGAAGAAGTAGTATCAATAAATGTATTATAGTATTTTTGCCTACTTTCAACCTCTTCGATTGAGTGCAAAGAGCATCGTTTACTCCAAAAATTAATTTTGGTGTTTGATGAAACGACAACCAGTCGTCTAAACTAAATGTCTTTGTATCCAAATATTTTTCACCAAATAGACATGTCAGTATTCGCCTTGTGGCAATATTGTAGGGATGACTATGTGACCTTGACAAAATAATAACAAAATGACATTTTTGGTGAATGATCATCAGTAATGTGGATATGACTACTAAGTGTGTAAAGACAAAGATTAGAACCAGTAGAACAGTTTAGAAAAAAAGTCTACTGTAATGCAGCCATATATATTGTGATGTAATTTATGTCATATCACAATATAATGATATCCAAAATCTGAGGTGATATATTGTGCGTTTTCATGATAACAATATAATAACAATATACTGCTATACCCAGTGATTCTGACAATGTGTGACAATTCAATTCCTGTCACGCAAATAGGTTGCTGGCCTTTACATTTTACATTTAGTTTTCATAATTTGTCATTACAACACGATTGCCATGAAATGCTTGCCTGACAAACTAGGCGGTCAACATGAATAATGTGTGTGTATAGCCTAATCACTGAAGGTGGATTTGATTTAACCTTAACTAACTTTCTAGGTCTGTTCAAATGGGAAAGGGGATGAAGAAAGGAGGGGAGAAGGAAAGGAGACAAGGAGGCCACCACACAGTGTTGTGTCGCGGCCCGCTGTATTCCTTCGCCTGTGTTCACCTCCATTCACACAGTAAATAAAAGCATGGAGGCTCCGACTCTCGGGATCTAGCAGCGAGCAGCGGGGGGTAAAGACACTGCCGCATGCGCTCTCCCTTTCACCAAAACACACAGGAAGGAAGCAGGACAGCGTCGATCTCTTTGCCACCTGGACTGAAGTCATTTTCCGTGGAAGAGAGGACTGAAGTCGGCGACAGGAGCGGGGCAGCCCGCCGTGCTGAGCATGAAGCGGGCGGCTGTAGTGGCCAGGCACAATGGCCTCGTCTCTCCGCTGGGGAACAACAACTCTGGGGCTTCGAGCATCGTCTCACCGCCCCACTCGAGAGCCACTGGTATCCCCGCTTGTACCGACAGCGGTGCCGGCGCTGGAATGGACGGCCTGCTGGATTTCTCCAAAGGCCCCACCGTTAAAACCGAGCTCGTCTGCAAATGGATTGACCGAACTTCTTCGAGACAGAGGCTTGGGCGGACGGCGACATCCGTCTGCGACCAAACTTTCAGCTCTATGCACGAGCTGGTGGACCACGTCACCACCGAGCATGTTGCAGCGGGGCTGGAGAGCCTCAGTCATGTCTGCATGTGGGACGAGTGTATGCGCGGCGGGAAGGCGTTCAAAGCCAAATACAAACTCATCAACCACATCCGCGTGCACACCGGGGAGAAGCCTTTTTCATGCGCATTTCCCAACTGCGGCAAGATGTTCGCACGCTCCGAGAACCTCAAGATCCACACGCGCACGCACACTGGTAGGGTTTCATGTTACTGTGAGCGCACGCGGAGCGCCGCGATACTTGTGTCTTTTATAATCTTTACATCCGCGTCATCCGTCAACACAGCTGCCTCCTGACGGACACGGGGAATAAAGGTGTTAATAGAGATTGATCCCAGTCTGCTAGGAATCCCCTCCATGTTTACATAGGTTCAGTTCAGTACCGATTTACATCCGCCCTTCGCTGCTCCCTTGTTTCCTTGAGGAATCACGGGGTTGAGGCTGCAGCTCAGGAGTCATGCAAGGTGACAGGAAGCAGCTGTATTGTGGGAAGGGGAAAAGGATGAGCACAGAATCCAAATGGTTAGATGTAGCCTACATACAGGAATTGGTGGGCAGAGACGTACACATGGTTTTAATTTGAATCCTGCCTAAAAATAGATTTTGCAGGAATTCTGTTGTTTTTCCCTGTTAACCAAAATCAGACAATCACATAGGCATACTTTGTGGGGCTATTCCACCCAGCGCAGTGTTCTACTTAGACACTCTTGCGGTTTGTATGCATAAATAATGGCTTAATGATGTTGATATTATGATATCAATATATAATATGCTGATGCTTTATAGATGGTTTATAAGTAGAGCCTAATCCACAGTGGATTTTTAGGGGCTGATACTGATAAATATTGCGATATGGATATATTAGCCGTAGTATATTTACATAAACATAGGGTGGGGCAATTTATACAATATATATGTTACATCATCTTAGATTTTGAATATTGTTATATCGTGATATGCTGTAGGTGTTGGTGTTTTGCCTGATTTTCAAGGCTGCATCACTGTGAAGTGATGTTCTAACACTCTTCATTACCCACTTTATATCCATGTTGCTGATGATTATTTATCATAAATCCCATTTACGCCCAATATTTTGTGAAAGTACAATTAGTCATCACTAAAAAAATGTGCAATGTCGATATCGAAGAATACATATAGTCTATTTAATCAAAAACATCGCAATATTTTTTTTTCACCCATTCCTAACATCTGTGAAGTGCTTTTCAGAAGATTTTAAGATATCGTGGTATACATCTTGTTAAGTATTGTAAGGTCATAACACACAGCCACACAGCACACATAATTAGATATTTTAATTGATGATACATGCATAATGAAGGCACAATATTTTAAAGTTTTTTTTAAACGTATCCAAAACAACAACTGAACACTGAAAGTAAGTAAACGTCACTGGGAAATCAATCATTGTAAATAACCCCAATCATCTTCTTCTGGATTATGACCCGTGAAAAAAAATTGTTCTCATACCAGCACATATCAGACAATATACCAATATACCTGTGATGGGCCAATAGATGCCAACAATATCAGCCCACTGATATTTTAGATTGGGCGCTAAATTGAGTGAACAGTAGGAGCATCTGTTAGGTTGCCAGGTTGTGAGAAATCTGTTTGGCTAGTTTAGTATTTTTTGGATGGCAACCCCAAGAAAATGTGGAATATTTTTAACATGGGTCCTTGAACAGACTCAAGTTATGTAGACATATTAATCACATGTTCAGTATGAAATCCATTAATCAACAACCTAACATTTAATTAATGTACAAATGTAAATACACATAACATACTCACTTGAATTCAGGGCTAACCTGTTAACTTGAATTGTATCGAAATCATGTCATTATACCTTTTAATCACAAAGAATTTTTTTAGATTCTATATATAAATATTTATAAATACAATGTGTGAGAAACAGCATTATAATGAAGTACTGTGGTGCTGCAGAAATGTCCTGACCTACAAATCTTGTTCTTCAGATGGAAGAAACATGTTTGTTTGGTAGGGCTGGGTACTGTTCACATATGAACCGATGCCTTTGTCAGTTTGGACATACTTGTATAGGCTGATTTAGCAAACTAAACAGCATGTGGGTAAGGAACTTACCACACAACCAGGGGATGACAGCTGTCTTTCTCTCTAATTTGGTTGGTACCATTAATAGTAGTTCGGTACCAACCCTATTGTTTGGTACTGACCATTGTCCTTTTTATAATAGTTATTCCTGTGAAAACAAATATTGAATATTTTCCACACTCACCTGTCCTTAAATAAAAATATGAGACAAATATGTACCCCAATCAAGTTGAAGACAGTTCACCCCAAAATCAACATATATCTCTTCTCTTGCCTGTAGAGCTATTTATTCATCCAGATTGTTGCAGAGTTTTAGAGATATCGGCCGTAGAGATGCCAGTTAGTAGCAATTGTTTCCGAAAACTTTTTTCAGAAAAAACCCTTGTTTTAAAAAATGACAATCGATTTTCCTTGTAACCTTGACAATTGTTACAGTGACATGTCTCATCATTGTCAGTCTCCTCACTTTCGACAAGCTCCTGCACAAAACTCTTAACATTTTCTGTCATAATCGAATCAGTAGGAAAGTTTGTATTTCGAAAATGTTCTATAAGTTGACCCATTTCCTTTTTAAGTATTTTTTGGGCCTTTTATGGCTTTATTGATAGGTCAACTGAAGAGTTAACAGGAGAGAAGGGTAGTGACGCGCAGCAAGGGGCCCCAGGCCGGGAGTGAAACCCGGGTCCGCTGCAGCGAGGACAAAGCCTCTGCACATGGGATGACTGTTCTACCAACTGAGCTAAACGGTGCCCCAGTTGACCCGTTTCTTAATTGATAGAGAAAGCCAATGCTGCTACTACTTCGACTACTACTACTACTCATTTTAGCATAAAGCATCAGATTGGATCTATGAACGAACCCTATATTTGAACTTTACCTGGTTCTTCTTGTATTACAAGATTCCAAACATCATTTCCCTTTCTAGTGTATGCTCTTTTTTCAGTCAGGTTTACTCCCATTTAAGAAAAAAAGTAACTTTGCTGGTAATATACTCACCTCTTACCGGACTGGACTGTGATAATGGTGAATTTGATTTTTGTGTTGCAGGCGAGAAGCCATTCCAGTGTGAGTTCTGTGAGCGACGCTTTGCCAACAGCAGCGACAGGAAGAAGCACTCGCAGGTCCACACAGCCTCGAAGCCCTACGACTGCAAGGCCATGGGCTGCACCAAATCCTACACCCACCCAAGCTCCCTACGCAAACATATGAAGGTTCACGTCAAGTCGTCACCTACCTCTGAACCCCAGGATGCGTACGACTCCATTGTTCATCAACTCCAACAACCTCATCAGGCTCTCATTGAGCCCTTAGACCTTAAAATAAACCGCCACTCTCCATCACCTGCCAACAAAATTGCTAATTTTCCTCATTTGTCCAGTCACGGGTTGGATATCAGCTCCGCCAGCGAAGTGGACCATAAGCTGCTGCTGCGGAGTTCGTCTCCGATGACGATGCCCCTGGATCTCTCTCTGTCAGGCCTGAAGAGTCAGCTGGCCCAGAAGCAGCAGAGCGGCAGGACCCCGCGGAGGAGCCAGCGCTCAGTCAACCCAGCCTTACCTCAGTTATCTAACATTAAGGAGTGGTATGTGTGTACCAGGACTACAGCACCACACTTTCCTCTACTCCACCCGGACCACATCAAATCAGAACCTAGTGATGATGAGGAGTACATCACGTAGGATGGAGGGTCTGGTGGATTTGGACCCAGGTCAGGCCAGAGGATGCTCTGTGGAATCATAGTTGCTGTATTTTTCCAGAAACACCAGTTGTATGGTTTGACATCAGTGGCCCCTCTAAGATGGAGAAGGCTGTGATAAAAGTGGAGGTTTAACTCCACCTCAAATACAAAAACTCAGCGTAGAGATCGTCACTGACTGTGGACCAAATGGGACGGCTTACATCTTCAGAGGGGACGAGAGGAACCATCAATACGGTTATCAAACAAAATGTTTGACCGAAAACTGCAAGTTATCTATACAGTGTTAGATACCTAACTTGAACTAACAAAGGGAAAATGTTGTACAAATGGACCAGGGAATGTTGGAGACGGCTCTGCCTGCTGTTGAAGAGTATGAAGATGGTGTGTGTACATGATGACCTTCTAGGGAGACACATTATTGACCCATTTATCTAAAAATTCCACCTAGACAAAGCTATTTCAAGGGCTAAACTGATGGAAAGTGTTTAATTATGACCTGAGCTTACCATAGCACTGTACATCTGGTAACATGGCAGGTCTGAAACAGCAGGCATAGAGGGCGGAGCTAATTGTGGGCCCATTAAAGGAGCAATTCAAACAGAATTTAAAAATCAGTCATTATCTCCTCACCCTCATGCAGATGGAAAGTTGGGTGAAGTTTTGTAGACCGCAAAAACATTTCTGGAGCTTCATAGCAGAAACGGAGTTGCAGCATTCAAGTAGATGGGGACATTTAAACAACTATGGAAAAAAAACATAAAATGACTCCATACAGCTCACCTGGGGTCATCCACATCTTCAGAAAGTTAATTTGAAAATATTTTATTTAGACCGTCTTCTGAGCTGGAACATTACTGTTGCTGCTAAGCTCAAAAGCATTAGCATGCACTCTGTGTGAAGTGGGTGCTTGAGCTCAACCATGTGTTGAGGGTGTAAATAACGTCTTTTAAAAAAAAAAAAAACATTTGGGGTCTCTGGACTTCTTCAGATTTTTTATTACACCAGAAGAGCTGTATGGAGTGTATTTCACCTGACGTTCCATCAGCATGAAGATGAGAAGATAAACACTGAATTTTCATTTTTGGGTGAAATGATCCTTTAAGGCCTCAGTATGCTTTAAATGAAATAGTTTATACAATGTCTGCAAGCTATAAAAGTAGTTGAAAGCAGCTGATTCTGCTGTGAGAGAGGTGTTTTCAGATGCTGCCAGGCGATTCGATAAGCACTTCGTTTGAAGCAAACTAAGGCCTTTACTAACAAACCATCAGTAATAACTTGTTCAACAGTGTTTCATCCCATCTCACCCAACACCGCAGGCAGCAGTGAAGCTGCAGTGTGGAGACAGTGGGACTGCTCTTGTTTTGTACTCATCATCAAGCATCTCCCTCGCCTCATTGACTCTGTGGACCTTAATCATCTGCATATGTTTACATTTCATTTACAATTTAGTTATGACCCAAGGTTTCAAAATGATTATATATGTCAAACCCATATCCCTTTAACATGAAAATGTGTATTAAATGAAGACGTCTAGTATTGTTTTTCCCTTTGATCCAATGTTGCAGCCATGAAAAGTGGCATCTTGGATTTATTTTCTCAGTGTGTCGCTTAAGCGAGGAAACAAGCAGAGTGTTTGTGTGAGATTTAGGTACAACTGGAAGAAATCAGTTTGAAGTTACTGCATTGAGAAGACTTAAAATGGTTAATAAGTGACGTTTACCAGTGCACACTATCCCTCCTCTCACAGGTCATTTCAAGATGGATTTGACCCTGGGCAGTAAGAAACCTAACGGAGGAAGATTGTTTATAAATGTACAATGACACAGGGCTTAAATGCTATTTTAAAGGAAGATTGTGGTGCAGTACAAGCCAGGGGCCAGATGTATAAACTGAAAAAAAAAAGAAGCATAGGTACACCTTTTCCCAAACATAAACTGGTGTTTATAACAGAAGAATGTGCGGTGAGAATGTGCGTACCTCGGCATACACATGGGTTTTAAGAGATGGCTGCAGGTGAAATGATGAAATATAAAGTTAGAGATGTAACCTTAGAGTGAAACACTGTGTCTAGGTTGTTTGCCATCTTCACCGATCGTATCATAATTTTGCAGTCACACGTAGTTCTGTTAAATGTTATTCAAAGCAATTTTAGAAACTTAATCTTAAAGTAGAAACATACCACTTTCCCCCCGCGAGGGCTTTCAGTCGGTATCTTTGATGGTGCTGCTGTCGCCGAGACAACCAGGTAATTTACGTTTCCCTAAGAGTAACAACACAGGACAGAGCAAGAGTTAATTCATTCATTTAGTCTAAAATGGAGCTGTAAAGGCAGATAGAACTGGTACTAGGCTGCCAGCCTGACTGGATCACCAGGCAGCCTTCACTTTCTGGGGAGATTTCATGGTAGACAAAACTGCACAGTGAAAGTGAAGTCTAGTGAACTAGTCTCAATGCTGATCGTGTCATTATTCTACAGCCATTAAACTGTGCCATTAATATTTACTTTCTAAGAAGTCAAAGCAAAAAAATGTCATTTTTTGCTAATTTAAATAATACATCATTTAGGAAATTTCATTGAATCCAGAATCATAAAGCACTTTCATTTTATCAGCATGAGCTCAAAAGATTGATCATTGATCATCCTTCTGACGTTTGATAATAATGACTGAGATGTTACAACACTGATGGATTGTGGGTACATGTGATGAATTAGTGGTATTGGTGCTCTAAATAGCCACAGCCCTCCGTAACGTCACAGGCGATGTCATCTGTTCTGAAGCTGTCAGAGAACCTCACCGATGAGACAGAGGCGGCACTGCACTGTCCTCTGTCTTTTTGCCTTCCAGCTGACAGGTCTAATGAGCGGTGGAGCATAAACACTGTAAACAGATGTCTAGGCTTGTTTCTGCATCCAGTTACTGATACTTGTTGGAGTGGAAATGAAGCTCCTGCCTGTTTCCACAATGATTAAGATTTATAAAACAGAGTCGTTAGAGATGCTCCGATAACATTTACTGATACTGGTTCCGATCCTCTTTATACCTGTATCAACGGAGTAGTGTTTGGCTACCAGTGTGTTTCACAATATATATTATTATCATTTCAGCCAGCTTTGTATTAAGCCTATATGGGTTTTTGTAAAGGAGGTATTTATGGTTACACAGGTTGCTTGTTATTAATGGATGCCTTGTGCTGTTGTCTACAGGTGTGCGACTTTGCTGTGAAGTGACAGGGCCCCATTTCCAATAAATACATTTCTGTGGTATCAGATCGATACATAGACGTGTGTATTCTCCAATTATGATTAGAGATTTTTAGGCGGTATCACAGACATTTCCGATATCGGTATCATTAACGGAACAACCCTAAGAATCAGAACCTGACGTGCCAGACATCACATGATCATGTGATCTTGCAAGTCCAGCTTATCTCCCAGACTGAATACATGATACTAAAATAATTCCCAGATCCCTTATTGTTTAAAGGGAAATACCTATTTCACTCGACTTGTGTTGCAGTTTTGTCCATCGTTGTTGTTAGCCATGATATTGCTCTTACCAAGTTACTAGCTTGAGAACATGCTGACTGAACGGGTTTTTAACAAACCCACATGTTAAACCACATATAGTTGGATTATGTATGTATGTATGTATGTATTGTTTTCATCAGCTTCATAAAGCCACAGCTATTTATAGCTTCTGTATCACTAATTCACATGTACCTGTAAACCATCTCAGTTTTCATTATAAAGCGTAACCCTAATCCTAAGGATCAGTGATTAATTTATGCAGCTCATGTTGAAATAGGCGTAACAAATGTATTAATTTAAGAGTAATGAAAAGTCATTCTACTTTCACATCCTTGTATTTATTCTGTAAAAGGGGTAGCTCACTCAGAAAATGGAAAGTAAGTCATAATCTCCTCACCCCCGTGCCGATGGATGGTCAGGTGAAGTTTGTAGTCCACAGAAATGTTTTGGAGCTTCACAGCAAACTACAAAAAATAAAGAGGGGATTTGAAAATGTGAAAAAAAAAAACAACTGAAAAAACTTTAAATGACTCCATAAAGCCTGTCTGATGTGATCCATGTCTCCAGGAGCCCGGAGATACCACATTTTATACAATCTTCACTGTAGCTTCTATTCTTAATGCGTACTTAAAAGCACCCCCCATCTGAAGTGGGTGCACGAGCTCGACCGCTAAAACAAGTTTACAGTTGTTCAGGAGAATGCTGCAATGTCGTTTTGCTGGAAATCTCTGGAAATGTTTTGTGGACTAGGAACACACATAATGATTTTCAGAAATTTACCCATTAATCTGTGGGTGGGGGTTATAATGGGGTCAGGGGTGTTGAGGGTAGTCTGTTTTTCACTGGCTAATGGTGGCAAGTATGAAAGCACTGCCCAGTTCATCACTCATAAGTACTTTGAGATTACATTTATAAATAAATGGCATTTATGAATTGCAAAAAGAACAACACATGCACACACTACGAGGTTACAGCTCTTGTGCGGCACCAGGTGTATGAATGCAAATACATCATTTCCAACACTTACATTTTTATTTATGATAGAAAATGTGCATACCTCATCATACTTCAGAAAAAAAGGCATGCACATGGTTTTAGCAGAGATTGTAGAATTATAGTACATTGTACAACATTTTATGTGTCGGTTGTTTGGCAGTTCCACTGACTGTGTTGTTCATTTTGCAGTCTATTGTGCATTTTATATAATGTTTCTCAAAAATGTATTTAAAAACTTTGTTTCAGTT
>CAEMYA010000074.1:3936034-3959892 GCA_903131615.1 Diplodus sargus | reverse complement strand
TATATATATATATAAAATGACTTCCTGTTGTTAATTGAGTTACTGTAACCATCAGCAACAGCTCTTTCAATGAATAAATGAATATTGGCAAGATTTTTCTAGGGACAATTTCAACTCAATCAAGAGAAAAACAAGCGATAGGTGAGGCTGACCATACACACACAAGGAATCAGGAATGCTGAAATGTAGCTAAGAGGGGCAAACCTAATATGAATATATAATATATATAATATATAATACATAATGAATTACTTAAAAAAGTATATAGCTATATATGCACTGTCCCATGAATTGAATAGAAGTTGTCTTTCTTTTTCTTTTCTTTTTTTTGCTGAAAATGTAAATCCATGACATAAACTGGGAAAGGTCCTGGATTTTGGGTGAGTTTGCATGGAACCAAATAGGCTGATGTTAAGTCAGCACAGACTGACATTTCCCAACACAGGACTTACCAAACCTGATGGTCTGTGTCTATATGTGTAAACAAGAAGAAGGCAGCCTGTCACATAAATACCCCCAAAGTGTTTCCATTAGTCCAGACTTTTGTGAAGAGTGTGATGAATTTTGGTGTCAGACTTACAATGTAAAGATCTCAAACTAATCAAGAGAGTTACAAACAAACTGAAGCACGTAGTATTTAGGTTAACAGGTATATTTATATGTTGTTGGGTTTTTTTTTTATTGTTAGGATTAAAAACACTTTGTAGCCCACAGCGATGGTTGGAGACACTAGCAGGATTCTGATGGATGGTTTTCTGATGGTGAGTTTTCATGCAGGTCCACAGGTTTACAGCTTGAGTCATGTGCTGTCTTCACAGAGCAATACAAAAAAAATCTATAATGAATTTCTCATTGAATTGTTTTTCTCGTGCACAAGAAACTTTAATTTGTTAAATAAACCATTTCAATCTTAACAAGTTATTATTATCCTTTTATTAAGCACACATCAATATGTAGCTGATGACATCCACTGACAGCTTCTTCAGCACTTTATCAGTATGCTAACTCGTGTGAATGTAAATGAAATGATTTTTTAAATGTAAATGTTACAAATAAATACACTGAAAAAACATAATCATAAATTGAGTTTAGAGGCTCACTATGTAGTTTTTGAGAAGAAAGTAATACTCAGATTGTTAATATTTCCAATGAGGTAATTACAAACTCAGAAATATTAATCTTTTCCATAACTGAATAAAGAAGCTGTTCTCATAAGAAAGGCCAGAAAGGTGGTAGGGTTAACAAAGAAAGGGCCCGTGTCCACATAAGGTTTTTTCCTTCTGTGCAGAAAAGCCCTGGCTGTGCACTCAGGGATGAAGTGTTTGTGTGTCTAGGGAAAAAGGCTGCATGTGCATCCTGTCTCTGTGACAACAATATCTTGACAACCGCTGCTTTATGACCGACACTGCCCCTCTGTGGTATACTACTGTATTTGTTTGTTATTTGTTTACTAAAAAAAATAAAAAAAGTTCATCGACATTAGAGCAAGGAGGAAGTGGATGCATGACCTGATCCATAGGAGACAAAGACATGGTGAATATTTTTGCCTAGCACGTGAAAAAAAAAAACCAAAGAGTGACAGTGACATCACCAGCATCTTTCTTTGTTTAGGTATTTTAAAAAATCTGTCAATCTTTCTTCTCTGGATAACATTTTCTTCACCAAAACTACATAGTGCTCCTTTAAATATTTACATATAATGTATATCTTTTTTACTTTCAATGTAAAGAGATTAATTTATTGCAAAGTTGTCAATATAAATAAATAAAATAACTTTGTGTGATAAGGAGAACTGCTACATAAATATAACGTGTTTTTAGTGTTTATTATTCAATTACAATTTGTATTATAATAATATTGTTATATATAGAAGTGATGTATTTCAAATTGTAATAAATATACATCTACTTAATTTATACCCATTGGCGCAAAATGAAAGAAAGACTTTACATTAAATGTGAACCTTTACATTCAACCTATGTAATGACATTGTTTTATTGAGTGTAGAAGCAAAAACAGCTGTCACATTGAAACAAGTGGATGGTAAAGAAAGTTAAATGTCAGTACATCAGGCTGTCTCCACAGGACCCGTACCAACACCACATTTGTTTAATTGAATTAGATTAGACATTTAAGAACCTTACTGGAATTGCACAGCGGTGGTTATGATGGAAGGTGAGGCTGTGTGTCTGTTTGTGAAACTGTCAAGATGTTTAACCTGTGGGCTTCTCTGGGTTAAGGTTAGGGAAAGATCATCAGTCCAAATAGTGACTACATTTAATCTTTAGGATTCATGAACATGGATTTTCCTTTTTAAACTTGTGCAGACTGTCACAATTTGTTTCATTATTCGTACCCATGTACTTACTGGGCCAATAGAGTCTGGCTTTCTAAGTTGTCCCTCTGCCACACAATTCTTGGTATTTACTGGATATTTTTTACTTCTCCAGGACTCTAAAAATCAACTACTGGCTGCAGGTCATTGACCTGTAAGAGTTTGCAAAGATACATGACTTGATTGTCAGAGGTTATGAACAATAGCTGCACAATAGCTGCCTCCAAAGTTTAAAGATATACAATGGGTGCACGTAGATGAATAAATAAATAAAGTTCAGGACAATACATCATTAGCAGACAATGAAACATAGCACAAGCACCGTGTGCTTTAGCCCCTTTTTAAGACAAGCGTCTAGCCTTTATTTTAAAAGGGTTTTTCGGAACAACGGTCTCTGCCATGCAGCTCATGTTTCATCTGCTCACAACACTGGCATGCATTACAGTGGTAATTAACACACAATTCATGTGACTTAATGTCACAGCACAAGGGATGTACATTATCTGTACAGAAATGATCAAGGTAGTCAACTATGTCTTTCATCGATCACCTCATAGAACGTAGCACTTTTTATCAGACTCATTTGTCATATTTTACCAATACATTTTTATTACTTCTTCCTCGTTATATGACATTTAAATGATTCAGTTCCGGCCACTCAGATACAAAGCAAAATTAAATTGTGCAATGATTTTATGAGAGCAACATTAGATCTGCTGGCACTGTGACCTTAGTATTTGGCCCCAAATGCCCACCCCAAAGGCCTGGAAGCTTATACAACAGAAATATATGCCCACTGTAACACTGTGTATATTCATTATGTCAAGCTGTGAAAATATTTAGCACATCTTTCATTTCTTTGTAGTTTGTCCATGGTTTGGTGATATGTTCGATATTTTTGCAATATAGTAGGATTAAGTAAGCCAAACAAATTCAACCCTCTTGTCTTGTCAAAGCACAGCAGGGTCCATGTAATCACTTAAAATGGTAAGTACATAACATTTAACGAAACAGATCAGAGTCAAGTTCTTGGTTTCATTAAACAATATCCAATGAGCGATGAATCTGACCTGAACAGTCTCACATTTCACAGATAAGAACCACAAAAACAACAAAAACCCAAATCTATGACTGCTATTTCATTTTTTTGTTGTTGTTTATTTTTTTACACAGCCCTTGTCTTGTCCAAGCCTCGTTTGAGTGCTGGTAATTCTGTATGTCTTTTGCCTCTTGAAGAGTGATTTTTTTGTTAATAATTTTATAGCGCAGCCTATCTTGCAGGTTTAGTTTTTTGTCTTTTCTTTCGTCCGTTGGAGTGATTGTCTGTTTTTTTTATTTTTTTTACTCACAGTTTAGCCTTGTCAGTGTCATCTTGTTTCGTAGCCGTTGTGCCTTCCTCCTTTTGGAGAGATTTTTGTTGTACCTTTTTCATAACCTAGCTTTGTCAGAATAGTCAGATTGTAGTCTTTTGTTTTCCTCCTGTGGAGTGAATTTTTGTTTTGTTTTCTCTGGTCGAGTTCCCTCCGTTGGAGTGGTTTTTCTTTTTAGGAGTCTTGTTTTTCTTTTGCTTTCGCTCTGCTCTAGATCAGCTAGGTAATGTTTCTCAGCCTATTTATTTTCACTCTTTTAAGAGCGACTGAATTTTGGAATAAAAAACCTGTTGATCTGAGTCCTCATTCTAGCCCCGCCTGACATGATATAGTTAAGAGATAAGGGAAGCGATAGCATTAAATGGTCGATCATCTGCTAACTGGCTGACTATTGGCTTCCCAAGCACCTCCTTTTTAATAAACGTAAACAACGTTTTAGAGACTAATATAAAGAGAAATGACAATATGGCACAGTCTTGTTTAACTCCGTGTTTTATAATAATCTGTTGGAGGAGATTGCTTATTTCCTCAGCAATCAGGACTGGATCGATACTAACTTGGGGTTGAATTAATAAGGCTTTGAGTTTCTTCCCTGTCTTCATTTCTCTAATTGATATAATATGATGTACTCCTCTTTCCTTCCTGTATCCATTTTGCCCTTGATCTAATGTATACCCCTTTATCTTTCTTTGGATGGATTTCATCAAGTTGAGTTTGCAGAATTTATGGTTTTGTTTATCATTGTCAGTCAGTGATGTCTTATTGCAACAGCTGTTTATCTCTTTAATGGTGTTTATCTCTGCTAATTTGTCACCATGGCAGAGTTTCTCCAAATTGAATTAAGTGTTCACCAAATTTGAATTTCATGATTTCCTATTAAGAAAGACAAGAAGTAACAGAATTGTCCAGGGTCACATCAGATACAATGGCTTTTATGTCCTCATGAAGAGTTTTGAACAGTTTAATATCCTTCTTTACTGGAACAACCACCAGGGGGTGTACAGGAGGGGTTAATAACAGAATGATCTGTGAGAGGGACACCAGTAAGAAATATAATTTAATATTGGGAAAGAAATTAACTTAAATGAAGTCTATTCTGGATTTGGTTGTATCATGTGGTTTGAACCAAGAATATTTCCCGATATCTGACGCCATGGATCTGACAGGTTGAGACCAGATAGAACAGAAGTGGATGAGCTGATTTGAGATTTTGGAGGATTTCTTTTAAATCCCATAATCATGTGAGCAGCTAGATAAGTAAGTTTAAGGGTTTTAATGGCATTGAAGACATCTAAGAACAACTGTCTGTTTTGAGTTGGGTTGTTAAATCCATAAATATTTATCAGAATAGAGAACAAAATAGCCAAGCCTGCTGATCTAGTAGAACCATGGTGAAAAAGGATTGGTTGGTTTACCCAGAATTTCTCATCTGCTAGTTTTGAATGTTTCTTGCAGAAGACAAAATTAGCTTTTTCGCCCTTTACAAAATATAAATAATTAATTTTCTCTTAATGTTCCTTCTTAAGCCCCTACTGTTAAGTGGAATACAAGAAAAGGACATTTTGATCTTAAAAACCTGACCAGTTGAAATAGAAAAGATGTAAAAGAGAGCATTAAAGATAATGTCTATATAAAAGATATTTTACTATCCACCCTGTTTTTGGAAAGTGCATCTGGGTGTGTTCAGATGTGTCAACCAGTATCTCATCCAATACTTGTTATTACGATTCATTAATTACAACTGTAGTAATTTATGTACTGGAATAAAACAGATACATTCTAATAAAGACGAATAACAGGATCAATTGTTGATCCCTGAAGGAGTCACATATCAGCTGAGACTGATAAAGATGTGAAGTGAATGCTCTGTCACACTAAACAGAAGAAAATGTACTCAGTGGCTGTTCAAGATATGCCAACTCAGATATCATATCTCTTCAAGAGCAGCGTGAGAGAAAATCTGGATTAGTGCATGTGTCTTTGCTCAGGATCCACCAATGCCCTATTCTATTCAATATAATCAATTACCAACAGTGGAACTGTGCCGTGATTTCATCATGTGTGTTATTTAAAGTAGGTGTCCAAATGAATGACTTGAAGAATACTGTAATGACTCATTGAAGGTTATGTTATATTTTGAACAGCATCACTGCACAACCAATTCAATGACCCTAACTGACCTCCTGAACTGTCTTCAAGCCTTCACAGTCAAAACACTTTCTGGTCTGATCTGAAGATTTAATGAGCAAAACAATCAGAAATTTGAGACTGTAGCTGGGCTGTCTGCAATCCACCCGACGTTCTTCAGTGTATCATTAGAGTATTTTTTTTCGAATCATGGTTTAGTTTGTCAGTCTGTAACTGTTCGGTGTGCTCAGCTCTCGCTCTCGCTGGCTACAGAAAAGTGGGAGTGGCTCGAGCGCTTCCAACGCTGCATATTTTGCGTAGTTGTCACCGTGCTGCATTCAGGTGCCCCTCCTCTGCTCGGATTTCTTGACAATCTGTCTTATCGCGAATGTTTTGCTGTATGAAACATATAAATATGCTATGGGGTGTGTACGGTCATACCGGTGCTGTTGTAATTGAAAATTAGTTGAATTCACGCCACCCATCGCAAATTATTCCGTTTTGTATTGTTCTTGGATGGAATATTTTGGATGGTACTTGAAGACAGCACGGGTGACGATATGAAGGAAACTCCCCGCTTCGCCAGTCACAAACCGCCTACCATGAAAACACCGGACAGGCACAGAGGAATCCGTTTCACATTGCGGTGAAAGCCACTACGATTTGTAGAGAAGTCCCTCAACATTTCGACGGCAAAGGTAATTACACAACATACTCTTCTACTGCTATTTAGTCAAAGGCAGACGTAGCCAAGTTAGCCGCAGATCCCTGATGGATTGGTTTGTTAATTCTGTGGCTCCAAGTCGTGAAAAGGTAACTGTTACCAGAAGTTAATGTGTAATGCAGTAATACAAACTCAGTTGAACGCCGTTGTTTTATTAACACACGTCGTTAAGGTTATACTGGTTGACAGACTTTTTTTTATTATTGTGGTCTTATTTGTTAGCAAAGGTAACGTTAGCTAACAAAAGCTGCTCACTGGCCTTGTGTTGAAAAATGTTACCAGCTGACGACAAAACCTTATCTCCGAATCGTTAATCCCGATCCAACATGATTGGCAGGAAAGCTAACCTTATTCAGTGTTGTGTTAATTTAAACCGGGGCAGAATATCCAGTTGGTGAATATGCATGTTAGCAACACATAGAAATATTTTCCAGACGCCTTAACCACAAACATTTAGCTAACCGTTACCCAAAACCGCGCTACGAATACACGACCCCAGTGTATGTGGCTGGGTTTTAGCTACGGAGCTAGCTAGCTAAAATACTAAAGACGGCAGCTTGCTCATCTATTTTTAGATGGTCAGACTATAAGCTCTTAAACCACGCTATAGAGTGCTGCCGGGGCCTTACAGTGAATTAAAGCTGTGTTTTTAGCACGTTAAACCACCTGTGTCAGCCATTATTTGGATGTAACGCTATTTCACAGGTGTGTCTACTAACGTTACAGCAACAGTAAATAACCGATTATATTCTCAGCTGATCCCTCTCTCACCCTCTGTGTAAATGTTAGTCGAGAGCTCAAATGGAAGTCAAACATTTGTGTATCTGTTTAGCTCCCTTGGCATGGTGACATGTGAAGTCTGTTTTGCCCCGCGTATTCGCTTCACAAGAGGGCGGAACGGGTGGCCTGATTTAGCCCGGTTTTCCATGAAGTCTTCATGCTCCTTCACCTTTTGGGAGACGAGGGGGCACATGTGATCACATGTGTGTTTGCACAGTTGTGTCGCTGTGGAAAAACAGGGACACATCTGCCTTGTTACCAGGACATGCTGTGAAAAAAAACTCACCACAGAGACGGATGAGCCAACAGAGACAGTGATGAAATAAACAGGGAGATATCTGTGCAACGGAACTGGTGAGAAAGCAGATTTTCACAGACCCAAACAGTGTGACTGCAGTGACTGTCGAGGGGGCAAAGACGTTAAAGTGAGTCAATGGGGTTTATTGTTGGCACGCTGCATCCAGCCCAGTTGCAGCGCAGGCCCCACTGCCAAAGCAAATCATGTCAGACTATCATCAACTGGAAACAATGACTTTTCTGTAGGCACAGCCATGATTCAGGCTGAGAAGTGATCATATTGACCAATAGTAATGTAAATCATCAACTTCCTGCTTCCTCTTTCATGTCACTCTTGTCTTTAGAGAAAACTCTATTCCTTATAAAGTTATCTTTACATAAAGATTTCTGCTTTCATCAAGACATTGAAAACTCTGCGATTTTCTGTAACTCTGAGTGGAGCACACGCTCCACTTCTCCAGAGAGGCTCCGGATTACTTTGCACCAGTAATGTAAGTTCTTATTTTATGAATGAAAACAGCATAGCTTCACTGGATATGACTGATCAGTTAGTCAGACCTTATATCACATATACCTCTTTGTAACAAACTCATATTAGCATAGCTCTTATTGATGATTGCATTTATCTGTAACCCATTTTAGTGTCAGCTTGTGCAAGTGTCTGATCTCCATTGGAGAGTGAGAGGAAACAGAGCACCAGGGAATTGGGAAAGACACAGATATCAAGAGGAGAGGATGGCGGAGACAGACGAGGAGAGAGACGGCAGCAGATGAGAACAGATGGAGAGAGAGACGTCAGGGAGGAAATGAGTGTACACACTGGCGACTTTTATTTTGTATTTTGTGTTGTTGTCAACTCACATATTGAGAGTGGCAAACGTGCATATTTTTGGGTGTTTTATAGAGGTGCATTAAAAATCTGGGCCTAGCATTAGATGAAAATGTCAGCTCAGCAAGCATTTTAACTCACCATCAACTTTAAATCAATAATAAGGGACAGCATTCTAAACCTAGTAATAGAACAGTAAATGTAATTTTAGCCAGAGTTAGTTAACACTATAGTTGGCATCATCATTAAAGGATAAGTTTGCCCAAAAATCAAAATTCATTCATTATCAATCATGGATGCAAACAGTGCGCCGAAAAGCGAAACTCGCTTTTTTCATGGCCAAATAGGTCACTTGTGTGATGCGTTCAGATTCGAAGAGTTTTTCTTTTTTTAGGGGGGGTGACCTCAAAACCAATGAAGTACAACGTGGGGGTCGGGAAACAAAAAAAACTGTCAGCCAGTCCTGAGGGCACACCAGTGTGCTGCTGATCTATGATTGGCCATTCACTGCATCAATCGAGTTGCGCGAAGACGCAGCTTAAAGTTGTGATGATGAAGACGGAGGGGAGACAGATTCGGAGCTGAGACTTGGAAAGAAGTACGAGTGTTGAAACATCCAAGGTAACGTTAACATTAGCTAAAAACAATAGCTTTTTTCATTGGCTGGCTATGCTTTGAGCATATTTAGCTTGGTTATGAACTGTGTTTTAGTCAATGAACGTTAGCCTTATAAGCCTGAAAATGCATAGCCCTCGTGTGTCATGATGTATTTTGAGCTAACATTACATGTTGTTAGCTAGCTATAGTAAAGAGGAACTAATGTGCAAGTCTGGTCGCTTTTCTGTTGTTTTGGTAATGCTCCTCTCCACGTGCATTTGTTATGCGTGTGTATTTGTGTAGTCTTCACCGTCGTAAAATAAAAGTTTGCCGGTTTACGGTGCGCGTTTGTGTCGCGGAGAGCGGAGACCGAGTAACATTCATCTCCGTCCGCATAACACTGCGCGGTAAAAGCGAAACACATACGGTCCAATCGCGCGCCGCCCCCACCCCCCGCCGTCGGACGATCCGATAAATGCACACCCTGGCTGTCGATACCCCCCCCGCCACGTAACTCTCTCTTTTTTGAGCTTTTCCTGTTTGCATCCCTGATCAATATTGTCCTCATGCCGATGGGAAGTCCGGTGAAGTTTTGTCCAGCTTTACCTGCTGATATTAGTAAATCTGACAAAGCACATCACGCATTTCGTAATGTGTATATCTGCTCCTCTCCACTGTGTTCGAGTGTCAGTGCTCAAAGCACGGCTTTTGATCAGATGGTTAGATCTCTCTAGATTTGCCTGTGGAGAAACAATAAGTAATGGCTTCAGTCTTCTTTCTGCCATAATGAGAAACACATGAAGCTTAACTGCCACCCACTCACCCCTTCACTCACTCACTCACTCACTCACTCACATGATGTCCCAGTTTCCTGTGGCCGACAACTGTTCTTCAGCAAACTAGGTTTATAGCAGGATGATCTAGCCTATTTTTGTGTTTTTCAGAAAAGAAATTGAGTCAAAATGTGAGATTACATTTTAATAGACCTGGTGGGGCAGAAGGGCAGTCTAATGTCATCTGATTTGGTTGGGCTTTCTTTGAATAAATGAAGGAGCTACTGAGCGTTTAATGAGTTTGGCTCTGTTCAAAATGATGTGGTTGTTCAGATTCAGATTCAGCATACTATATACTATATAACCCTACATGATGCAGGTATATGTCAGGAGTGGTGAATGCATTTGGACAAAGGTCATGGTTATTGATATTTGTAAGGAATGGTAATTGCGCTGTGAAGGACTGGTTTCTGTTTTGGGCTATTGTCTAACCTACTTACACCTAAGCCAGGTATCCCCCTGTCCTGGCTTGTTTTGAGTGACTCCCTCCTGCATTCCTGCTTCAAGTTTCTCAGGGTGTTTGGTGTACATGCAATTAATGGTACACTAGTGTGACCATATTTCAAATAGGTCTTGCTTGCTCCTGTCCTAATTCTTGCATATTTTGACCTACTTTAAATGCAACATGATGCTATATTGAGGGGTAGATGAACTTGCAGGCCACCTGTGTCATTTTGTGTCCTTAACTGTCCTTGAAGGAAATGCACGCTTGTGTGTGTACAAAGTGTGAAAGTGAAAGAGATGCAACAATGTGAAGCAGGGTCAAAAGAAATTGTGTAAAAGAGGGTTTCTGTGCTATAGTGGAAACTTGAAACCCCACCCAACCCAGTGTGCTTAAGAAGAATCTTTGTACATTTTTTTTCCTCTTGCAATGACTAACAGTCATTAGGGAAATGCTTGGATTGATTTACTGAATGTTCATGTAAGAAGGCATGTATGTAAATCCGCTTGGAAAAAATGAAGATTACACAGCATCAGCCTTCAAGCAAATGTCTACCATGAACACGACTGTACAAGATAATCTACTCTATGAAATGTTATGGACATTGCTTGGCTCCATTTGCGCAAAACTTTTAGAGCCTGGTTTACTTTTTATTTTAAAAGAAATGAGCAGTATGTACATTGCAACTTAAAGTGGCAGGAAACATTGACTCCACCTTGTGAGTTCCTCTCTGAGGAACTTGAAAAGTTATCTCAAGATCATTGCAGTTGTGTGACTGAAAAGACTGTTGGTTTTCTTATACTGCCGTGGTGTTTCAGGTCACTGAACACGGTCATCAAACGGGTACAATAAATGGCATCTTCACGGAAGATTGCACACGTCAGAGAAACTAAGAAAGCAAGGGACAGAACTCGATTTACTGTGCAGGTTATACCTTTTGAAATATAACACAGCAAGAATCGAGGCAACGTGTTATGTAAGGGCATTTTAAATCGGGTGGTTCACATTCACTTTGAGTTTAAGTACAGGAAATACCTGCGTATTGTGAGTAATGACTTGTGAAAGAACCCTAAACAGCATGGTGTCAGAAACTGCAGCGAATCAGTGATTTAACTGTCAAACATGGTAAGAATAAGGGAACCACTTAAGAAAAATTAAGCACACTTTTCTACTTTGTAACAAAACAGGAAAATGAATGTTTGTGCCTAGACGTGCAAAGTCATTACAGGCCTGTTCATCTGTCAGTCTTGTTGACACAGACATTTGCAGTTTGGATAGCTGATATATAAAAAGATGGGCTAAATGTTGTGCTGCACACTAATTACTCCCTGTTGACAACACATCCCCTGTGTGCCATCCTAGATATCATTTCTGATGTGCCTGCACCACGTGCAGGTGAACAGAGAGGCGAGGCAGTCCCAGGTGGCTGTAAGGGCCTGACATCCTGATAAGTGACTCATAAAGCCACTGGTGGTTTCCACATTAGCAGATAGCAGCTAACAGTGTGGTGATTGTTTTCCCATTCAACTCAGCTCCTCAGAGACCTCTGAAAGAGTCATCCATGTTTATGGTCTATCTCATCTTTACTCTTGGCCAAACATCTGGATCTGTTAATTAAAAGTCTGTCTGGAGACAATATTGTTCCGTACAGCTAGGTGTGCATGATGAAGCACATTTTGAACTCGGTTTATTTGGCATGAGAGGCTTTGTTGTATTTGTGTTTTCATCACAATCATATCATGTACTGACAATTTGCATATTGGTTTTGAATGTGAAGAACCTAGACAGATGAACAGAGACAAACTAACTTGTCAAGAGTGAACATAAATGCATCAGTTTTAAATAAGAAGAGATGTTCATGACACTAGATATTTGTGAACTCTGGGTTGATTCTGTAAGGCTATTCAGTCAGCTGTCATCTCTCTGGGCGATAGAAACTGTGTTTGGGACAAACAGATCTTTCCAGGGACACCTCAAGGATGAAATGAATCTTTCTATGTATATATGTATGAATAACTTGGGCTATAGCTTAGCAAATGAAAAGTTCAACCAAGCTTTTACTTGGCGTGAAACCTAAGAAAAATATGACGGGTTAAGATACGAAAGCAGTAAACTCACTAACAACGGGAAGTGCACACTATTTCCCCCCCTGACTGATACATTGTGATCAATAAATGAGAGCTAGTAGACAAAAAAATCCTGCATTGTGTTTGGCAAATGGAGCTCATAGCTAACAGCTAACAGAACAAAAAACATTTGTGAAATAGGCTCGTCGGTAGCACTGGAACAACATCAACACTTGATGAATGATCATGCAGATGATGCAATGAAAACCAACACTGCTACTCACAGAGTTATGACCTCAGTTCAATGAGACTTCAGTGGTAAATGCTATTTGTTTTTTGGATAGAAATCTAATTCTCCCACTACAACTGTAGTCCAGTCATCTGATAAAATCAGAAGTGCAATATTCCAAGGCAGTGGGAAGATGTTACATAATGCGCGTTTTGTAGAGTCTGTTGTCACGGCTAACAGATTGGTTATTCCCGAACAGAAAAGTATATGAGACCTCACTGCCTTTGGTTGTACTGTACAGTAGCTGTACTGGAACAAGGCTGTCATCAGACCACTGTGTTAAATGTCTCAGTTTCGTACATTTTTCTTGCCATGAGTAGGTTGTGTGATAGAGTAAGATGTCTCCAGTGACTTATCCATTGTAAGGCCAAGACTGCTTTGGCATTTCTAATAGACGTTGATACCGATTGGACTTCTTTCAAACTATTGTTACTGCCTGAACTTGGCTCTGATAGTTGCAGATGTTTGTGCAGCCTTCACCAAGTGTCACCACTTTTCATGGAGGACAAGTCAGTCGTCATCATTTAATGGCCACTACTGAAAAGATCTGTGTGCGTGTGATTGACACCTGATAATCTAATGTAAACAAATTTACAGCGACGTTGGTAACTGCTGTACATTAATTTTAGATATGCAGCAGTGGCTAAAAATGGGTGACAGACTTTAATTAACGTCACCGTTTTCAATGTATCGTCGGAGAGACTAATGTTACATCGGTTGGTGGCAGAAATCTCAAAATCTTGACTTCTCATGAAACTGAAATGATCTCCATTGTTAGTAAAATGTGGTAAACGGATACAATTTTGCCCTTCTTAATACCAATTCCGATACCTGGGCTTAAAAAAAAAAACTTTAAAAAAAAAAGAAGAAAGAACTTTTTTATTTTTCTTTGAACAGTACTGCTAAGCCTGAATGTGTGTGATATGATTGCTGTCATTGTTAAGCTTTCATCTACCCCTCCAAAACAGTTCAAAGATAGACGGATGTACTGCTGGTTGCATAGCATCTAAGTTTACCTAGTGGTGTCACAGAGTTACTGAGGGTGTGTAAGGGATTTCCCTGCAAGGTCTTTATTCATTATGAAATTAAAAGTTTGTGAGAAATAGCAGGAGGAGCCACAGAGCCATATGTCGTAAGGCCTGGTGGGTGTACATTAACTCACCTTAACAATGGGACTGTATTACTGTGTAATCTACCACAGGGACATGCATAGTTAAATTTTAACCACACGATCTTTCATTTAAACCATCACTGGCGCAGTTGTGCAAATATTGGCCCTGCAATGTCTACCTATGAGGTTTGTATATGAGGTGTAAAGGGATACAGGTGAGAGCGTGGTGTTCACCCATTGTCCGTTGTCTCACAAGATAGAATAGAACGGTAAAGGGACACTACTCTTTCAAAATCATGTATAAAGACAAGGACAAAACCCTGAGGGCACAAAGCTGGGAGAAGGTAAAGAAAGCTTCCCCCATTGTGAGGGGAATATCATCTTTGACTAACATGACTCGCATTGTTTTCTGGTTATGCAATCATGATTTGAATCAAGATATCACCATTTTGTGGGAATGTGTCTCATGCCGATATCCAGGTTAAATGCAACATGAGCTTTCAGTTTTGAGAAGGATCAATGAAATCTGGTGCAGGACAGGTCTGTTGGCCTTGTGAATGAAGTTTGGTTTCAGTTTTTATTTCAGAGATTCTGTACTAAGACAGGTGTCAAAACCGGTGAACCAATAAAACTGTTTATAATTTGTGATTGAAAGTTGACCAGTCCTGGATGTTCTTTCATGTATGACTGAGAAAAGCAGAAAATCTTAATGTTTGAGGAGCTGGAGGCAGATGTTTGACTTTTTTGCTTGAAAAATCTAATTATTTACATATTATTTTTCTGTCAGTTGCATAATTAATGAATAGTTTCCTAGTTGTTTTTTTGCAACCATGTTTGATATGATATTAGAGTTGCCATCAACCACCACAGTCGAATATTTTTTAGGTTACAACAGCATGTAAGCAAATAGAACTGCAACAAACACAAGAACCCTTTTCACACAGAGACTCCACATCATCTCCACAGCGAAGGCTCCCCAATTCTCCGCATTTGTTTGTTCACACAGAAACAAGCAGCTGGGCCGTAAAGCCGCACCGGTGTGTTGACTCATACAGCACGCCGGCACACATCATGCCTGTGACATCTATGTGGTTTTTTAAAAGTTTTTTTCCCCGATGTCCACCTGTTAATCTAAACGTGTAACCTATGACTGTTTATAACAGCATCCATGTGATCATAATGTGTTGTGATTGAGATCCTGACTCATCATACATCAACAAAGTTATGTTTTCGCTCTAAATAACATACTTACATAATCGAGGGATTATGCCGTTTTCATTGAGAAGTTCTCTGAAGTCTCAGTCGGGAGGGCTGAATGTCGCAGTGAATTTTTTCAAGACAGTAACAACTACAACACAGTAATGGAAGGAGGCACACACATGGTGAGTTAAAGTTTTTTGTGGGGGACAGACGCTGTTTTTCGGGCAGAAATGTGACGAAGGGTCAGTGGGACAGAGGGCGACAGAAGCGTCTCCATGTGCAACTGCTCTATTTTTTTTTCTCATAAGTTGCTGAAGACACTGCCAGTTACCACATTACTGTCGCTTGGTCCTGGAATGTTATGTTGTGGGCCATTTCTCTGTTTGTGAAGGATCTATTTAGCTGTCAGGGCGTTTTCACACCTATAGTCCGTTTGCTCTGGTCCTAATCAGGGACCAACTTGTTACAATGTTGCATGTTGCTCCGAGTTTGGTTTGTGTTCACACGGCAGTATTTACAAGCGGACCAAAATGTGTGATGCGGGAGGATACATGGAGCAGACAGGAAGTCAAGCACCAAAACAACAATATGACATCCGGTTACTTTTCAAAATAAAACACTTCGTGTTGATACAGCACACAGATCTCAAAAAGAGACAAACACAGGCTCTTCTACTAATCCTTCGGCCGGGAACACTTCCTTCTGTTGTTTTTATAACACATACCTATAACTGCAGTCGCGAGTGATTATGTGATTATCGTGTCTACTGTACTGTGGCGGACTCAAACCGCAACAGGTGGGGATTGCCTGACGGCGGAGCAAAACCGGATCGGAGCCGTAAGGCAACGGACACGTATCCAGTGAAATTTCGGGGTTAAGCACTAATGCTTCCTGCAGTTGGGTCGGATCGAGGTTGGATCATGTTCTCACTACAAACGAACTGTACCAAAGTTTGTTTGGAACCAGACTGAGACCAGCTCTTCGACGAGGTCTCGGTCCGGTTGATTTGGTCAGCACCTGAGTGCGATTGATGTGTTCACACCTTCCCAAACGAACTGCACCAAGGGGGGAAACGCTCCAGGATTCGATTCAACCGAACTAAACACGGCAGGTGTGAAAACGCCCTCAGACTGTCGGCTCGCCTCTGCTGCGGCTCTGGAGGCGCATCTGAGCTGAAGTGAAACTGTCCCCCCTCTCCTGCTTGATTATCAATTTCCTTAATATCTTTGCAACTTTCCAATTCATTTTGAGTTTGTTAAAGGATCGCTGTATCATTTTTAAAGATTATTTTAGCATGTACTCCTGCTGTACCTCTGGTTGTTTATCTCTCCTGTTTTCACAGTAATACAAATCAAATGAGTACTTCTCAGTTTCTGTGTGGGATATGTGTTATGGGGCCTTTCAACTCAACCCAGAGGCAGCCAGAGGTGAGCACGTGCAAATGACTCTGCTCAACATGAGTCACTCAAGTTTCAGCTCTGCTCAGTCTACATGTATAAATGAGTCATGGATCTCAAGAAGAAGAAATACACTTCCAGATTTTATATGTTTACTTTTGATCACTTTTTAAGTACTTTATGTTTGTCCCCATTTTGTTTTACTGTCAGCTGTGTAATTTGGACTAATTTAAAGTCATTTTACTTTTGTATCCTTGGATTTATTATATTTAGCTGTGGCGTAGGGTTTTTGCCAATACCCATGAAGATCTCCCTTTTTCTCACAGCCTTATGTTGGCAGGTATGCCTCAAAGTACCTCTGTCCTGCTCTTTGCTTTCTAGTTGCCTACAATTGAGCCAAGTTGTCATATGGTGATCACATCACCCTTCATTTATGAAAGTTTGCTTGTTGGAAACACTGATCTGGTTTGAGACTTGGTTCGGCAACCAGCTCAAGCACAAGCATGCATAAGCATGCAGTTCATGTTAAAAGCCCTTCTCATGTCCACTACTGGACCTGAGTGCTTCTCAGTCTTACCTAAGAGACACACTGTATTCGTCAGATATTGGCTACATGTTCCAGCTGACATGATAAAACTGGTAAGGCCGACTGTGATGTAACAGGTTGACGTGCACGTGAGTATGTCTTTCTTGTGTGTCACTGTATATCTGTCCTCATATCTCGTTGGTATTTGCATATCTGTACTATCTGCCAGTTTGTCGAAAGCCATTGTTGTCAACCGGTAGACTCCAACTCTCACACAAAAGAAAGCAAAACATAATGAAGCTAAAGGCAGGAAACAAATGCAGGAATAGAGATAGAGTGGGAGAAAAGACAGTGGATAGACACTGATTCCTGATTGTTCAGGCAACAAAGGAAACTAAAAGCGTAACGCAAGAGGTGGAATATATGGTCTAATGAGATCGGACATGTAGGATGTACAGTTTTGTGTATCATCAGCAGCACCTTGAATTGTTGTAGTTCTCTAAAAGGCTGTTGAAGCAAGTTTGAATGAGTCACTCTGTACCACTCTTGGCTGCCTAAAGATGGGCTCCGGATGGCGTGTTTATGTTTGTGTCAGCTTGACATACTGTTGCTTCTGTGTAGGATATTTGTCTGGTGATGTCACGTGTACTGCCTTGAGCTAAACCACCCACCCTCCCCCATTCCCCTTCTCTCAGCACCACCAAACTTTCTGTGGGGAACTTTATTTACTGCATGAGGGGAAAAGTGCAGTTGTGGTCATGCTGCTGAGACCACAGTCAGTTTTACTTTGTTAGAATAAAACATGTTATATTCATTTTTCTTTTGTAGTGGTTTTTCCACTTGATTTAGCATCTAGGTGTGGAAATAAGATGCACACATCAGACTTTTGTAGTGGCACATCACTGCTTCCTGTGCTCAACCATGTTGTAGGTAGTGCTGTGCGATATGGACAACATTGTATATCTTGATACCGCTAATTTTATATCCCGATAACGATATATATCCCGATATAGTATTTTTTTCTTAGAATTATATGTATTCAAATCAATCACATCTTAGCACTATTTTTGGTAACCATGTGAATGAATTAAGTATGCCTACTTTTTAACAAGTAAAATTACTAATAAATGAATTGTTTCAGAGGTCTTTGTCAGCTTGTTCTGACACGAAATGAAACCTCTTCTCGCTGTCTCTGTACTTTTTTTCATGCCGTGTCTTTAAGTGGTAGAAAAGATTAGATGTGTTTGAGTCACTAGTAACAACTTGTTGGCGGCATGTTTTGCAGATTACCGTTGTCTGGTTGGTGTCTGACTTTTTAAACCCAAACCAAAGCCAAGCGATGGAATTCTGGTTCCCCCTTTTCGGCCCCAAATCTTCTCGGGATTCTACTTCTGTATCCGCGTCTGATGTAACGTTTCTGATAAAAAAAATTTCCGTTTTCCATTGCACTCTCCTCCATGCTGCTTTGCCTCTGTTTACTTCCGAGTGACCAGTACCGTAAACGAGTCCTTGCGGTTGATGTAAAAAAGCTACCACAAAGCAGTAGTGTTGCTGCAGTTACATTCGCCTTCATACAGTGAACTTGTTGTGAGCGCAAATTCTCGACACACAGGTGGTCACCATGAGTTGTTGTGAGTGGGAGGGGCCTGAAACATGTATCAACCACATGCATTTCTTTTCTGCTGTGCAAGAGGTGGAATATGTGGTATAATGAGATCAGATATGTAGGATGAGGCAAGGCCGTGTACAGTTTGTATATCATCATCAGCACCTTAAAGTCTGATCGGACATTAAATGGGAGCCAATGCAGCGAGGCTAGGATTGGGGTAATATGAAGGGCTTAATTTCAGCAATGTTGCACAGGTGGCAAAAAGCGATATCAGTAATTTCTTCGATGTGCAGATTGAAAGAGATGGTAGAATCTTTACCAAGATTCTTGACAGTTGAACTTTGAGAAGTAACACAGTTGTCTTGAGTTACCGTTGCCTGATCGAAGTAGTGTCTCTGTCAAGCGGTACAAATGACCAACATTCAGTAGCAGGAAGTTTTCTGACATCCTTTTCTTCACCACATTACAAGCAGGTCTCTAATTTTGTGATGTTCATTTTCATCCAGCTGAGTATTGTTGGCATAGCACTGGAAATGTATTCCATAACTCTGAATAATTTGGCCAAGAGGTGAAATATATAAAGATGAGAGCAAAGTGCCAAGAACAGAGCCCTGGGAAACTACATACTTATAATGATACTTAAGTAGTATTATTATACATTATACTATAAGTATTATAATGATACTTAAGTAGTATCATTATAAGAAACACATTGTGTTCTTTCCAATAGGCAAGTCTTTAGCCAAGCAAGAGTCGGGCCAGAAATGCCACACTGACTTTCACGTCGGTCAGTTGCAGCACAGAGATCCAGTAACGGAAGCACTAAGGTAGAGTTTGAGTCCATAGTAAGGCAGTAGAATCTAAGGTTTTATCGGTAAACCAGGGAGTGGATCTCTTTGGTCCTCTTGTCATGGTATAAACAGGTGCCCAGTGTTGTGCCTGAATGCGTTCAATGAACGATCGTTCATGAACTCGTTCATATTTTGGGCGAACGTGAACTGAACGTACTGTATTTCTGCCTGATGAACGTTATTGTGAACGGGGCGTTCTCACAGTTCAACTTTGTTCAAGACAGAGCCAGACTTCCATCGAGCCTTCCAGGTGAAAACCGGCTAAAACGCACAGTAAACAGGCCTTAATATGTAGCGACCCAGAAGATAATGCTCTTGAACACATGATGAACTTTGTTATCCTATGCAAAATGTTTTATTTACAAACAAAAATGTGCAAAATCACTACCTAAATTTGCTCCTTTTCTCCTGGAACTGAGCTCTTTGCTTAAATCTCTGATTTTGTGAAATAACAATAAAAGTAATACCTTACTGAGTCATTATGAAACGTTTTTCCCTGAAGCCACTGTCTGAACTATCTATTTACTTATTTTTTTATTTTTCCCTTTCTTCTTTATTTGTTTGCTTATTTATGTATTTTTGAATTTTTAATTTGTACTCCTTGGTAATCCTGTACCACAAACCTGAAATGGCACATTGAACTAAAGCACCCAGCGAGCCTTTCAAGGTCTGTGCAAGTGAATAAAAAATCAAAAGACACGGCAACGGCGAGCCAGAACAGATCCTCTACCACCCAAATTGCATTAACGGTGAACAGTAGCAGCTCCGTTATCTTCATCTCCCAGCTGCAGCTGGACAACCTGGTGTTGCAGTATATTGTACAAGAGCTGCAGTTTCAGTGTTAAAACTGATTCTATAGGCTGTGGCAAAAAAGAAAAATAGCTTGCACCAACATGTTGAAGAAAAAAAAAGAAGAACTATGAATTAGTTCATTTTTGGAACTGTGAACTTAGTTCAAAATTTTGAATTATGAACTGTGAACTGAACTAGTTCATTTTAACATTTGTGAACTGAACTTTGAACTAGTTCATGTAGAAAGTGAATGTTCCCGACACTGCAGGTGCCCCAGAATCAAGGAGAGAAATAAGTACTGAGTTAACATCATTAGTGAGCTGTCACTGTTGCAAAAGGAGCCAAGACTCCAGCGTGTGGATTCGATTGTCGGGCTGTGTATGACAAGAAGTAAAAACATTTTTGTCACCAGTACAAGGACAGGCTAATGACGCTTCAGATGTAGTAAGAAAATGGTCCGACACTGCAGAAGAGACGAGCGACATTCACGGCTGCAACATCTAACCCATGGGAGAGGAGCAAGTCCAGAGTGTTACCACTGGAATGAGTAGGTTCATGAACAAGCTGAATGAGGCTAGAAATATCAAGAAGGCTTTACTTAGGGGGTCAGAAGGCTTATTTAAGTGGATTAAAATCCCTAATAATTAGAATCTTAGCTGAATGAGTAACAAGATTCACCAAATTCTTCTAAGAATTGGTAGTGAGGCCCTGGAGGTCTGTAGATTACCACCAGGTGAAAGCCAGTTCCCCGGACAGCCGTAACTACTTGATAAAGATGGTTTTAAAACAAGAGCTTCTAATGAAGTAAATGCAACATCCTGTTTGGCAGTTACACTGAAAATAGATTTGTAAATAAGAGCAACACCTCCACCCTGTTCAGTGGCTCTAGCAACATGGACGTAGTTATAGTCAGGACGGGAGGCTTCGTTTAATTTAATTATGAGTTTTCAGCCATGTTTCACATAAGCCAATCATGTCCACCTTATGCTCAAAAATATAATCATTTATCAGTAAGGCTTTAGAAGACTGTGATCTAATATTGATGAAATCAAATTTGAGGTTTTTAAGATAGAGGTGTGGAGATTATAAGATGCATCACAAAGTGGAAGGTTCTGCAGCTTGTGCTGATTGTTGACGGTCTGGCCTCGACTGGAAAATGAAGTTGATGTTGCATAACAAGCAAGATGTTCAATATGAAACACAAGTTAGGCCTGGAATTGTCATTTAACACGCTGATGGTCCTGAACTCCAATTAACATTCCCTTGATGACAATATAGATGTGGAATTAAAGAAATGAAACCAGTGGCGTTCCTTGTAGATTATGAGGTCAGCCCATGTGAGCTGTAACACACACACACACATACACCAGGAGGCGGGACTTTTTTGTTGCGTACGGTACTGTGTGTGCTCTCTGCATGAAGTCTGTTTCCTCCAGTTTACTGATCTTCAGGGACACCCGCTCCGGTTTTATCTCGGCCGTAATTGTGGACTTGCTGGTTCATGAGCAGCGTTAAGATTCAAAGTTCAGTTTGTTAAGATTATGCACTCACACATGGTGAGGTTTAAAAAAAAAAAAAAAAAAGGCCACTTCCCTCAACACCTTAAACATCCTCAAAGGAATGACGTCAGTGTTGTAAGTGGGAGCTGGCCAACAATAAGTAAACATACAACAATAGGAGTCAGTGCTCTGTAAGCATGCACTTGAATGCTGAAAATAAAGGCTTCCAACAACGCTGCCAGTAACAATCTTATCATATCTATGTTGGCTTCCTCTCTCGTGTTGTCATATTTACCAAAGTTCTGATGGGAATCAAAGCGCTTTCATCATCAGACTCCTTTGTTTAAGGAGCAGCTACAACATAATTGTTCATCTTTATCTTATATCATAATTCACAACATCATAAGGTTGAGACCTTTCCAGACTTTCCTGTTTCTGTAGTTCTCTGCCCACAATCAATATTGTTCTGAAGCCACTCATGATCAGATTTTTATCTGTTTTGCTTGCGTCAGAAACATTTTTATCAAAGCCCTTCCACTTGGTCATCAGAAGATGAAATATGTACTTTCTGCAATATGTTATTGAAGGGTCAAGTTACAGCTAGTTGAAACTAATTCAGTGAGTACTTACTGCATAGTGCACAATATCCATTAACGGATGTAGAAACACCCTAAAACACATATTGCATATTGATACTTGAGTCAGCTCCACCTTGAAAAACGGGAAGTATAAAGCACAACACAGTTTAACTGACTGTTAAACATCACCAGAGCAGGTGGCGTTGTTCACGACCACTTCACAAGGCTGTAGCTTTTTATAGCACTGCACCTACACATGTACCTGTAAATCATCATCACTGTATCTGTATCTGCCTGTCATCGTTACTGTAAGAAGGATGATTAACATATAGACCTTTATATTAAAACAGCTTTATAATCCAGGATCAAGGAATTATGTGTAGACTGAAAAATAACACAAGCAGTGAAATTGGCAAACGACCTTCCTTTACCTGATATTTCATGCCCACCTCATAGTTATACCTGTAGCTTTCTCTAGTAAAATGTATGTTTGGAGGTACGCACATTCTCATCGCACCTTCTTCCAGTACAACTACCAGTTTATGTGTTGTAAAAGGCGTTTTTGTGCGTACACGTCCTTTATACATTTAGCCTTGGTCTTTAATATAGACCATATACCAATACTGTAGAAAAAAAAATGCAGATATTAATATCAGCTATTAATATTGTTTTTTTGCAATGATTCCTCAAATCATGACTCGTATATTGTGACAAACATATGTAACTGAGGCAGTTTAACAAGATACTAAAATGTGTTTAAAATGACATCAGCGCACTGAAGATGTAAGCGTCACTGGGAATTTAATCATTTTAATTTACCTCAAGCATCTGGCAGTGTTTCCTGTTTTGTGGTGGCAGGGGATGAATTCTGGTGTTTGTTTCTCGTCCATCCCTGTTTATCTAAGTTTTGGTTGTGGTGCTTTAAGTGATTGCAACATGATATATTTTATATTTAAATGACAGTTGATATTATATAAGTAAGCTTTATACATAAATCAATTAAATTGTGTTTGGTCATCATATGGATGAAATGGTTATGTTTTAGACTGCAGACTGATTAACTGCTAATGTTACTCTGCTGAAAGCATGTTGTCTCTATAGTGCTATCAGCTGTAGAGTTAAATGCAAGTGTGTGTGTGTGCGTGTGTGTGTGCGCGTGCGTGCGTGTGTGTGACTCCTGATAATCTAAAGTAAACAAATTGACACACACTTTGGTAACTGCTGTAATTTAGTGGCCACAGATGGGTGACAGACTCAAATTAATGTCATGTTTTCGAATATAGATTAAGAGAGACTATCACTTTTTTTTATTTATTCTCCACTCCACACATTACTGTGGCAAAAAGTTTTGAAAATATGGGCGAATGCTAAAACTTTGCAGTATGCATATAGAGAACAGTGGCACAGAAGCATCATACTCTTTCCATTGTCTCACTTACAAAATGTTTATAGACATTATCATGCAATTTTAGTCAAAAAAATCCAAGGTCTGTGGGATTTCTGAGACTGAGCAAATACAGGTCAGTTTATTAGTTTGGGGATTAGTTTGTTTTTCCCACTTCAGTTTAGTCCGATTATTTCTTCACTGAACATGCTGTAAACTGCT
>CAEMYA010000074.1:3906344-3931157 GCA_903131615.1 Diplodus sargus | reverse complement strand
TCTCTCTCTCTCTCTCTCTCTCTCTCTCTCCCACACACTTCAAACGATCCATGATCAGATATGATACTTTCATGAGTAATCTAAAGATGATCTCATCAATGTCTGTGATTTTTAAAATGTTTTTGATTTAATTTTTTCTTTCATTTCTTATTTCAGCTTCTCGGGAACTGGGAGGCACAGATGAGGAGAGTAATGAAGATGATTGCTGGCGGGGGCCTATCGATCACAGGTTCTCACACCATGTGTGGAGACTATCTGTACAGTGGCCACACTGTCATGCTAACGCTAACGTACCTCTTCATCAAGGAGTGTAAGTTCCACTGTGTTTTTACGACAGTTTAAGTAAGAACATACAGGAAGGTTTTACCTCTACACCACAAATGACACTCAGTTTATGTGGTTTGTTTTTAGTCAAATGCAGCAGATAATTCTGACAGAATCATCTACTGTATTCTAGTGCACCTTTCTTTCAGAAGGTCAGGTGTCATGAGAGGGATACAAATCAGAAATGGTGATTGGGATGTTTAACCATGGGCGTTTTCCAATTTTATTAGTTTTGGTTTTGGATACAAGAAACAGTCATTTCCACATTGTGTAGTACTGTGTGGCTTAGTCAGTGCTTTTCAAAATAGTGTCAGGAAATGAAGACACAAAGGAAATGAGTGTGGGTTTAACCATGTGAAGACATTGTTCTGTTACATAACCCCCCGTTCCTCATTTCCATTATCTGGCTCACTCACTTGGTTATTCGCCAACCTCATGGGTCATAAGTTAAAGCACTTTATCTGTTTTAGTCAACAGTTGTTTCTGTCTGTGACTTCACATGGTTTTGATATTATTTTCCACCAGGTTTGTGCTGACAGACCTGATTGATATAGCAGTGACATCTAGTGGTAAAAACAGAGCAGTGGAAGCCTAGTGACCCATTTTAAAGAGTATTAAGCATCTTATTTAGAGTTGATGCCGTTGGGTTTAATCTGTGCTCGCTGTCTCTGATTGGCAGATTCCCCCAAGCGGTTCTGGTGGTACCACTGGTTTTGCTGGACGTTGAGTGCTGTGGGGATTTTCTGCATTCTTCTGGCACATGACCACTACACTGTGGATGTGCTGGTTGCATACTTTATCACTACACGCCTCTTTTGGTGGTACCACACCATGGCCAACCAGCAGGTGAGTTGTGTCTACTTATGTTGCATAGAGCATTGATTTCGTGTTAATGTCCAGTGCTAACCAGATGTTTATAGAAAATGAGATAGACTAAAAATCTTTAGACTGGGGAATAGGTTTTAGACGGCATGACTGATATTTGCCTCAAATCTTTATTGAGTGTGTTTAGTGTGTAAGAGTGTGTTACTCTGTGGGGTCATGACTCAGTAAATCACTGACATAGAGTATGAACACAGAGGATGGTCCAGGTGGGAAAACATGGTACGTGAGTTCCTGCGTTTTCAGCCAGTTGCAAATGATGTGGAATGTTGAACCATCTCCACAGTCCTGTAAATTAGCAACACGTATTTCAGTTTTTTCTGGAATTATCATGTCTTAAAATTCTGTGCTTGTAGTCGGCAGAAATTTACTGTGACTATCTCATACTTTAAAGTCTTGTTGGGCTCCAGTGTGTCATGTGACGTTGAAATGAAATGGTTTCGGACACTATGAAAGTTGGCTTCAAAGTGTGGCGCTCTTCCCGGGGGCTCGGTATCTATACGCTTGGATTAAAAGCTGCAGCTGGCAACTGAAGATGATTAAACTGATTAGCTTAGTTAATGACTGGAAATAGTTTGGCACAACTAGATGACCTGACCTTTTGCTTTTGTATGACGCGTCAATAAGTGAGCTTGCAGGCGAAAAAAAAAAGGCCATGAATCTCATCAATCTTCTGTAACTCGTGGCAATAAAGGCAATAAGCACATATGTTTAAATGTATATTCTGGACAAACCAGTGAATATTTATATTCAGATATTTAATTTGCTGGATTATCCAAATAAATACATTTCCATCTTGTTGTTTTCCCTGTAAATGATCTACCAAGTACAACGTCGTATCTGGATTCCACCTGTCCACTCCCGTCACCTCACCGTTTTTATCTGCACTGAAACGAGTCCATGTGAAAGTTGACCCTGAATAATTTGTATGGAATTGTTTCGAAGCAATAACTGTCAATTAAATGTGCATCAGATATTTAACAATCTCACTAACAGTATCTATGTGTTCCGTTTCAGTCACTGAAAGAGACGTCACACAGTAACCCGTTCTCACGGGTGTGGTGGTACAGACTTTTCCTATACTTTGAGGAGAACGTCAACGGCATGGTCCCTCGCAACTATCAGGTGCCGTCGTCGTTGCGGGCGTTGCCTTGGAACCGAGGTGTGAAGTACAGCAAACTGGACACTCAGTGACCCTTATTGTGTCAAAGCGGAAAAGGACTTTGACTTCCATAAGTGCTGTTTTTACCCTTGGAAGATGGCACTGTTCAGTGTAGCGCGCTGTCCTTTCACCTCTAGTAACAGACACATCCCTGTCCAAATGGGTAGCACTGTGACCCACCTAGTATTTTTTTTTTCTCTGTGTGTAAACATATATTATTTTTGTTCTCTCTCGTCCTCTTTCTCCTCTGTTATAGTTGTCAACACAGAGCACTAATTTATATTTGTTTTGTGTCTGTCCCTCTTCATGGGCCACGTGACAGTTTCTGCTTTTGTAGCAGGTCTTGAACCATTTCGACAAACTTCTAAAACTCAACTTGTTTTTGGCCATAAGGACTCAATAACTTTTTTCCCCTCTCTGCACAAACCATAGTTAACGTCTTCATGTTATTACAAGCTTTTTAGTGCAAATGGTGTCAATCAAAGGCGTATTTGATAACCAAATTGCCATAAGCTTTTTTCTTCTTCTTCTTCTTTTTTTTAATAGATTACTTTTTGTAAACAGTCCTTGCTAAAATGAGTCAAAGGTGCAAAAAATACTTTTTTTAAGTATGTCAAACTTTATTTTTCAAAAACAAATGATGTCCAAGAAAAGATTTTTAGATTTTTACCTTTTTCAAGATGGATAACTGAGAGCATAAGAAACTAATGTGGTTTAACATTATTCCAGTGCCTTTCTTAGCTTGATTGTAAAACAGTTCAAGTACTATGTGTCTTGTGTCCCCCTGCCGCGGCTGTGACCACACCACAGTACGAGGTGGTACTTAGTTAACAGTCTCGTTCCCATGAATGTAAAAGCAACTACGCCAGCCTTACCAGAAAATTGGTTTTCTCAAAATTAAGTGCAGTGAGTGAAATGTCCCTTTTTATTTATTGATGCGTTGAGATGTCAGTTCGTGTTTCGTTGGATAATGTTGTTCTAACAGGAAAAAATGATGACTGTTAATTGTGTTTTATGTCCATAACATTTAATTATTTTTTTTTTACCAATCAGTCTTTAACCAACACCAGCCATGTCCAAAGCCCGGTCATTGATGCTCAGACATCAGCTAGCTTTTCTTTTCAACAGTATCTGCTAAACATCACTGCCTGATTGGAGACTGGGTAAGACATTTCTCCGAGGTGCAGAGTCAAGTTATTCTGGACCTCGGGCTCTTTTGCATCATTGTTGCATCTGTTTGCTCAGGAGATAACACGCCCCTCTTTTGCTCCCCACGTCGGGTCCGATTTTGAAATTGGAATTTTCCTCGTCTTGTAACATTTTGTTGTGACGAGATCTAGATGAAAATATGCCACAAGTTGTGGAAACGAGGCTTCAGGCAAAGTTTCTGAGCATGTCTGTGATGAATCTTCTTTTGTTTAGTTTGTCTTGTGCTAAATCAAGCTGCTACCTTACGGTTAGAGGTCAGTGTATCTGCTATGCCACCACCTCGGTAGCTCAACATGGTACATGTGTGTGGGGAACAAGCTGAAGCATGATGCACAGAGCTCCTGATATATCTGGACGTATGTGTGCAAACAGGACTTTGATTTCCATGAATGTGAAAAATGCGTCCTTATTGATGATCCTAATCATGAAGATGTTTTGTTATTTTTAAATGCTTTTCTTTGTATAACTATGACTGAACTGTAAAAAAAGAAAAACGTATTGCACAAGTTCATCTATAGCAAAAGATTAACTCATCATGTGAATTTTCAAATAAAACGGATTACCTTTGAAGACAAACTGCACTAAGCTTTAGATTATGAGACATCCAGATAATTAATAGTATTGATGATGTGACTAATTCTTTAAACCAAGGAGGAAGTGAGGATGTAACATTGTTTTCAGTGATGAAGAGTCTAGATGTGTGAGACAAATTACTGCACAGGCTTTACTTCCTTCCTGTTCCAATCATTTCACCCCTACAGAGAGTGGTTAGTCGGTCTTTAAGAGCACAGCAGGTTCCTCACATGCGGCCATATTTTGATTCGAGATTATGTTCGAGGAAATGGCCCAGATGTGGCTCTCTAATGATGCTCGAGGGCTTTCATTGTAGTTAATGTTCATCTTCTAGTTTGCCAATCATGTTCTTGTTTTCATTTTTTTTGTCTTTAAGAAATGAAAGTTGTCTGTTTCTCTGTAAACTTCTTCTTTGTCCCTTTTTTTGTGCGTATACCAGACGTTTGTAAGATATGATAAAGGATTCTACTTGGGATGCTTTTGAATAAAACATTTTACAATAATGTACTTGATTTACTGCGAGTCCCTTTCATTTTTCATTGTCTTTGTGCCTAAAGATGACATCATGGCAGACCCACTACCAGCCAGCAGATGGACACATTGAGTTAAAGTGAGCGGTGGCTTCTTCTTCTAAAGAGTGTTTTTCTTCCAGTATGTATTTGGTTTTAATGCAAACAAGTCCATTTTTGGTTTCTTTAGATCCACTTGGGTGTTAACAGTCAGCTAAGCATAAGGTTTTCAAATAAACACACACTGCCTACACACACTTGGACTCATTCACAGTTCTGCTCTCTAACACATACATCACAGTAACGACTAAAAGTGGCTGAACTCTGCCCGGCACACTGAATATTCATTACTATATGTTGAAGTGTGAAGAAGGGCATGGCTGGGTGTTTATTATTCATTTCACATTCAAAAGCTCAGCATATCTTCATCATAGTCTCCCATTACATTTTGATTCAAGTGTTGTTTGTCCTGTTTGTTTCAATGATATGTGGGGCACCACCTCCAACAGACTGTCAACCACTGGAAAGCATACAGACGAGGGATGCATGATATGGATTTTTGCAGATATTTGGAATTGCTGATGCTGATATATGCACATTTTATCTTCCACCTAATTGCAGAGAACATAAAGTCTCTGCTGCTGCTAACATATGTGTTACTTCCCTCAAGGAGATTGTTTGTATTATTATAGTTATCATTATTATTATCATTATGATACTTTTATTATTATTGATATAAGTGCTGCTGGGAAAACTGCAACGATCAGTTAATCAGTTGTCATTTGTAATACTAATCGCCAACTATTTTGAAAAATGATAAAGCTGCTGGCATCGTTTTCGTCAACTTCCTGATTAACATTTTTCACAATCTTCTGACATTTTATTGAAAGTAACTGCCACTGAGAAGAATTGTTGGCTGCAGCTCCCTGATACATCCAAGAACAAACACAGAGCATCTCTTGCGTGAAACATCCAGAACAGTTAAAAGTTTGTCAGAAAAGTTGGTGCTCACCAGGACTGTCACTCAAAGTGAGACGCTGAGTGAAAAATAATAGGTTTTCTGGATCGCCAATGTAGCCAATGTTTAAAGCTGGCATCTGACTCTCTCTCAAGGGGATACAACTGTGAATATACACTTGGAAGCCAGACAAAAAAGTGGCGAAAAATGTTTTCAGCTTGCAAATGATTAGAGGAGTGATCCGGTACTGATTATTGTCTAGTCTTACTATGGCAGCCTCTAGAGATCCGGGAGATCCAAATAAAACTAATTAGATCATGACCCCAGCTGCTGATAAATTGTTGCTGAGGGGTTTGAGTCACCTCTGGCATTTCCTGCAGTTGCCTGCTGAAGGAGAAAGAGGGCCCTCACCCTCCCTTGGATGAAAAGGGGCATATATTTACCTCAAGTTGGTTCCTCGGCCAGCTGGAGAATTCTCCGGCACTCTGGAGAGCGTCGGCCAGCCAGCCAAGACGAACTCCCACACACTACTACTGTACACAGTCAGAGGAGGGAGGAGGGAGAGGTAGGGGTGAGTCTGAGCTTTAAACATCTTCCAGTTTCAGCTGACTTCATTAAATAGGCCAGAGTGACGGTCTCAAGATAGTTCTCAGCTTAATGTGGCTGAAAATATTTTAATTATGCAGGTGTGCAGACTGTACTGTGGACAGAAAACAGACAGGGTTCTTAATAACCGTCACCCTTCATTGGATTTGAGAGGTCGAGGTGGTAAAATACTCTGTGTTCTGCACTTTCTTCTGACTCAGGTAGTTTCAGTCATCAGATATAATTCAAGTCATATTGTGTTAATGATTTTACAGCGTGACTAATGTGTTACTACGTGGATATGCAGCCTGTTTTCCAATCTGGTCACTCTGTTGTTTGCTCTGTTGTCCGTCAATTATTCTCTCACGGAAGAAATGTTCTACTCCATCTGTGAAAATACATAATAACTTAATTTTTACATCACAATGCACAGTCTTCTGCTGACCCCCCCTCAAGGCTGTGAAGCCTAGAGAAACAAGTCTGATTCATCGGTTCGCAAAACAAATTCTCTTCTATTCTCAGCAGTGCTGGTCTTTATCCGTAATACCATACTTAGTCTGTGAAGATAATGTTGTCGGAGTGCAAATCGAGTTTCGTCTATTAATGGATGCTTGGAAAGTGGGTGGTATGAGAAAGACGGATCTGGGTAATAAAACTGCCATGGTGTACACAATCATGTTCTGGACTGTATACTTCAGCCCGTCCTGTGCTTGTACTGGTGATCCTAAATGGAAACAAAGACACATTTACACACATAAAGTCCATTTATTGTTATATCAGTTATATCAGCTCGTCTCTTTATGTTCAATCATTTTTTGTGCCGTGGAGAGTTTCTGCAGTACATATGAATAAGAATACATCCGTGTTGTGTTTCTGACTACCTGGCAATTAGTAATCCATTGCTGCCTTTTTGCTCTGTTTGTGGTCTGCACACTCCTGAGGGAAATATCTAGCTCTCTAACTGTTCTACTTTGTTAAACAGTTAGCTACCAGTCAAAGGTGTAATTTGTAAAAAAAAAAAAATGGCAAGGATTCTAAGGTAGCTCCATTGCTCACAAAACTGGACTTGCCCCTCTCTGCTGTAGCTATTATCTTTGGCTGTAGCAACAAGCTGCCATTAGCAAGTATGCTAGCTCAGTTAGCCGTGGAGCTCAGTGGCCCAATCAGCAACCTCATACCACAGGAATCAGGGCTCATCAACTGGCCTCCCAGTGAATACACCAGCCAGGGACTGGACACAGCCTCAGAGATACCAATTTGAAGACAGGGGACAGAGGCGATTTACAGCGGCTCTGACCAAGACTATGACTCCAGGCCAAGAAGACAGGGGAGGCATGAAGTGTCAAAGGAGCGAGAAAGAGTCAGACACCAACTGCATGGGAAAATTGTGTCTAGAGTTGGAATATTTTCATGTTAGTTGGTGAATTGGGGATTTATTTCAACCAAACCAGAGGTGATTGTAGAAAGATAAACCGAGACTGCTTCAGTGAGTTTTGTTTCTCTTACGTTGAGTTTGGATGACGTGTTTGTTTTTTGATGAGTCAAGTTCGTCTGAGTTTGGTAAAAAGGATTCAGATGGTGTACAGTTGTATTGTTCTGTTTAGCAATGAAATTGTACATGTGTAACAATATTTCCTCTCTTGACATTTTATAAGTTTATTTTGTTTCTTTATTAAATAACCAGCTAGTCGCTTTTACGTTTCACAGCTGAAGCTACTGGTTGCGGCTGGTTGGTTAGCACGCTAACTGATATCACTGCAACTCAAGACATCAATGTCTCTGATGTAACACTGACCCTGTTGTTTCTTTACCCTCTGATAATATAAGTTCATTTAAAAAAAGAAAATTATTTAACTTACAATTTTGAGAATTTCTTGCAAATTGGCCCTTTGACTGTGTCTGTCTGCTGTTTGATACTGAGCAGGTAGTCTACAGTGAAACAGCTAAATGCTGCAGCTGAAAATGATGCTATGAAAGCTGCGAGAATGAACCAAAACTGTAGATCTGTGGCAAGGACAGCTGAACAATGAGCTGAAAGTGGAGCTGCCAATTCAGGTGAAAAACACCTGTACAATCATGATGGCGGGTGACCTGTTTCACATTGTCATTAAATACATACAATAACAATAAAAACACAAATCTTGTTTATAGCCATTTTTCAGTGTACAACAGCTTGACATTCTCTGTTGTGATCCCATTTGCTGCAAGCAGGGATTTGAAAGACAGCAAAAATGCTAAAATAGCAGCTTCAAAAAACATCAAGAGGAGGTTTTTATATCTTTAAAAAAAAAATTCAAGGTCTATAGAGAAACAACACTGCACAGTTTGGAGGCCTCTATTCATTTCAAGTTCCCTCTCAGAGGCTTGATATGATCGAAGCACTCCAGGCTGAGTACAAACGTGGCTGCTGCTGCTGAGCACGGTGACGGTTGTAATGATGACAGTTATTTTCATCACACCCGCCACTATCAGGGCTGATGAGATGTAACGCCGCCCACTCCACCGTCAGGGCTCTACAAATCTCAAGAGGCGATGAAATGGCCAGAGCTTGAAGAGGTGATCATGTCACCCTGCTAACCGCTGGAGATAATCCTCGCTTCAGAGCTTGCTCATCTCGCCACGCTCTGCCAGTCGGACCAACACTGCTTTACAGTTTCAGTTCATGTACCACTGGAGAGGTGACTCAGTAACTTGCAGTCATAACAGCCAATCTGACATGGTGGTGATTTTCAGTGGGGGAGGTCACCCCCGAGCCCCGTGGCACTCTAAGAAGGTCTGAGGCAGGAAGTGCAGCTCAGACTACCTTCTGCAATGAAAGAAGCTTTGGACTGAATCCCTGTCTGAGCTGGAGTTACTTGGGAGAATGACATACTGTGTGATGTAACAATGTCAAAAGTCAACTCGCACCAGCTGAGGGGACACTCTCATGACTGATGGAAACAGTTTCTGTGCCATCTGTCCACCGTCCTTTGCCACTATTGCTGGCACAGCAGACCGAACAAGATGTCGTCAGTCATCCTGCCACTGTACCTGGAGGGGCGATTTTTAATGCATCATCATCCTTGAACAAACACTCCGATGTCTGGCTGCTGGGTAGTTTCTTTTCTTTGAGAGGTTTTGGAAATAGGCCACATTGCCTGCACGTTTGGCCGAGCAGACGGCAGACTGACTCCTGTCAGATTCTGGTTGTCAGAATGTAATTTCGATTATTTAGAGACCACACCGCTGCTGAGCTGGGACTCAACTGGCATCTTTTGATCAAAGTAATGTGGGTTTTGTTTGTCCTCCTATTTCAATGATTACACCAATGATTGCTTTGTTTCAATAAGAAACTCATCACCAGGTTGTGGTGTAGTGTTGTGTGGATTGGTTCACTGACTGGATAAAATATAGACAGAACTCTAGAAAGTGAAGCCAATCTGGAAGTGCCTTAAACCTGCATTCTTCACTGAGCGGTTAGCAGGGGGCGACTGCAATGGTTTAAATTTGATGTCAAATTGTATGTAAGCTGATGAGCAAAGTAATCTACTTTTCACTTGATTTATAATCCCAGTAAAGAGCTCTTTAAGAAGTTTTTGGCCTCAACCGCTAGCGTAAAGTGCTCTTCAACACAGCATGACGTTCATTTTGTAATTATGATCCCGCTAAGAGTAAAATAGTCACTACCAAAGTGTGTCTGCAGGTTTTCAGTCAGATCCAACCAGAAGATTCAAGTCCACAAACTGATGGGTGGCATCACAGTGGGCACCCACCAGTGATGTCTTAGCGTCCTGGAGTAGATCTGTACATCAGTGCATCAAATTAAAATGCTGGAGGTCAGAAAAAAACAAAAAAAATCAGAAGATGTTCAGTCATGAAGGCAGTGCAACGAGCCTATTATCATCATATTATCACCTTATAAAGTTTATAAATCTGAACACCACACATTTGGAACAAACTCCCTGAAAATTGCAGGTCTGCTCCAACACTCACCTCTTTTAAATCAAGACTTAAAACATTTCTTTTTGCCACTGCTTTTAGCTGAAGCAATTCAAGTCTTTGAACTGCATTATGACTCTGACTCTACAGTCTTGTTTCTTTTAAAGCGTTTTTACTGGTCTTAAAATGCAATTCATAATATTTTAAATGCAATTTTTAATGTCTTTTAAATGACATTTTTATGTCTTTTAATGTAATTTGTGTGTGCCTGTAAAGCACTTTGAGTTTCCTTGTGTCTGAATTGTGCTATACAAATAAACTTGCCTTGCCTTGCCTTACATGCATGAGCGTCGCAGCCTTATGATACCTTCCTGTCAAAGCCCATGATAAAAAGTGAATCTTTCTGAATCCAGAAAATATTTGTTTTCCACTCAGTAATTGAGTCAGAATCCAGACCTGAACAGGCTCTGAAAGGCCCATCAGCAGAGAATCAATCAATATAGACAGATTTTGAAATATGGCAGCGAACCTTTGATGACTCTCACTGGGTCTGTGAGCAGCGCTGATGATGATTCTTAGAAATAACTGTGTTCTCATGCTTTGTCTGTCTGTCTGACGGTTACATGTGGACCATTTTCAAACAGCCGCGATGTCATAATGACTTTTTTTTTTTTAGCTTTGGGGTGGCATTTGGACGCTATGACAGATGAACTAAGTTCTGTTCAGCCGATGGGGAAACAGGGAAATGTCAGCGATAATTACAGACTCCTTACTCCTTAGTCTTATTTAACTCTGTGAGGGGCGTCACATTAGTTCTGTAAATTACAGCATTAACAGGGAGATATAGATATAGATATAGAGATATATAGAGAGCCGGGCTGCAAAAAAACCCTGCATGAAGTGTCCCTGAGCAAAAGACTGGAGCGCTGTCTGCTACACAGAATGCTCCTCTGAAGAGATCTTAACCCATCAAACAATCTTCAAGAGAACAGCTATTTTGAACCTTTGAGGTCGAAGACAACACTTTTTCCGATGCTCCGTAGCTGCTCGATTCAGGGCTTCTAAACACTCAAAAGTAGAGCAGCTTCAGTCGCTGTCTCATCTTTACGGTATTCTATAAAAGCTGATTTATGCAGCGATCCTCTAAAGTCCCCTTTGTTAAGTAATCATGCTCTTACCTTTTGCTCTGCTATTTAAAAGTGGAAGACTGTGTTCTAAATACGAAATGTGTGTTTGACAGGACGTAAGAGAAACTCTGCAGTTGGAAATCTGCACTGGAGGGGGAGCGTGCCCACTGAGTGATGCTGTTTGTCTTCATGAGCATGCACAAGGTCAAAGGGTTTCCATAATGGAGACCTGCATGGCTGATTTACTGCAGCACACGCACATGAGGAGTGATCACGCATGCAACATGAAGACTTGATGTGTGTTTCCCGGCAGCCAGACATCTTCAGGCGCTCCTTCGGGCTGAGTCATCTACCAGTTTTTTTTTTCTTTTCTTTTTTTGATGCTCTCATGTGGAAAACAAGAGTCTGTGTTACGTAAAAGGGCAAAGATTAATCGGAATTTCTATGAGGAATGTTTTGGTGAATAACCCTCACGCTAACGCTCCGCCATGATCTCCAAGAAGAGATGGCCACTCAGCTCGTATATATCACACTGGCGAGCAGTCGCCTCTGGAGGCTGGTCCAGTTATTTCGGTTGGGCTCCTCTGGCGCCACGTGATGTGGATTGAAAACGAAGAGGGCGTCGCTGGCTACTAGGCAACTGCCACGCAGCACAAATTAGCAATAGAGATACTGTCTCATTCTCTCTCAGTAAAAATCACTCTTGTCTTTGTTATGCAAATACAGTAAGTACATTTGTGCGATCCGCAGTGAGCCAGCAGCTCCTTCTTGCTGAAGGATGGTTTCTGGATTCAGACATCAAAGCAGATTGGAGCGCATTCAGCTGCCAGAGAAAATTTACTATGCTTTTTTTCTTCTTCTTCTTCTTCTCCAGAACGACTTGGGAAAACACTCAAAGTTATTCGGGCCGCGCTGACTCAACATCAATCTGAACGAGACAAAGAAGCGAAGGAGGAAAACAAAAGATGTTCCAGTGTGGTGGTGGATGGGGCAGCTCAGCACGTGGATGAGGCAGAGAGGCAGAGTGTGGGCATTGTTTCTCATGTTTCTCCCACTATGGGCTCCGGAGTGACAGCTGAGACAAGAAAACATGCCTCTCCTCCCCCAACTGTTAGCGCGCACTGCTATGGGCTAATGCCAGTCAGAGACGTCAGCCTTTTGTGTTGAGCGTTAACTGTGTGATCTGTATCCGCTGCAGCTCTTGATCTCGAACGCAGTCTAATTTCTTCTCTTTGTGTTGATGTTTATCTTTTCCTGATTTTTTCTTGTTTACATTTTCCGTTACTCCTCTCTTTGCCTCTCATGGTTCGATCCTTCCACTTATCACCCGGCAGTGTTCACTAACAGCTCAAATGAGTGCTTTCAGACACTATTTTTACAGCACCTTCCAGTTAGGGTGACTGTAAATAGTTTTATAGTGACGGCGGGGGTTGTTAACCCTGTGTAGTGTGTTGACATGCTGCAGGTGGTGGCCTGTCGAATGTCCAGCTGAGACAGGAATGTGGAGGCCCTTTGGGTGCAAAGCGGGCGGGATCGACCATGCAGACAGATCATGGCTTTCCTGGTGAAATGACTATGTCAAAAGAATAGTTCATCCAGAAATCAAAAGTGCATAATATGCACGATCTATATTATAGATGGCCCTCGGCTTGTAGTGCAATGCCTCTCTCTAGAAATCATGACTCTGTTTCTCCAGAGAAGTTGTACGTAGGAACTGCTTTCTTTTTGACTGAACTACACTAATCAACCATATGGGCATGCAGAAGGAAGCATGCATTTACTCATCAATGAGAGTCCAGTTTGCTGAGCTAGCTAACATAGCCTGGATGTTGGTCAGTGTTGGGGCTGTTGTTGAGCGTCTGGCGCTCAGGTTGTTGCTCTGTGTCCTGCAGTGTTGGCACTAGTCTGCCCTTGTCGGTGACTTTTTGGGACATTTAAGCAAGTGGAGTCAGCTGCTTAGCCTGACTGTGTTCAGCTAAGCAAATGTGCGTGAGAGCATAAACAGCATAAAAGAAAGGGAGAGCCCCTTGAGCCTGTCGCTTTGGTATCCACTATGTCACCTTTTTAGTGCAGGTCCTCTTTGGGTTTTGCCTCTGACACTCTGCCGGTGCCGTTTGCAACTTTTAATCAGACATATCTTTGATTAGAAGTTGCTGTAAAAAAAAAAAACTCTCGTTATCATAACGTTTTTTTCTATCCGCAGTCCAGAATAAATCATTTTTGAACGACTAGCACAGACTCCTGTCACCTGGTGGTGTGCAGAGTTATTCCCTCTCTTTGAGCATGTTGGCTGTAGTGTGTTCAAGTGCAGCTTTTTGGCTGAGATGCAGGCGACCTGAGGCAATGTTCTTTGATATTGGTTTGGTGTGTCTGCACTCTCAGAGCAGAATGCCAAATAAAAATCAGTGTGTGATTTTGGGGAGAACTGTCCCTTTAAAGAGCTCTCTTGATTTATCTTCTTTATCTTTCAGTAATTGTAGAACATTAAGACAACTCAAAGGCTTCACAGTATTCAGCTACAAATCAAAGACAGTAGACACCCCAGTCTGTAGGTCACATTAGAAATCGTGAGAGGGTTTACTTGAGTGACAGGCTGAGGATCATCTGAGGACCCTTTCTCGTAAGGCCCTGGGGGTCTCCTACTGATTTATTGCTGTCCCTCGGACTGCCTGTGTCTATCTTTAGCTTTGCAGACTTTTACAAGCCTGTTGAAGTGAAGGCGTGCTGTGGCTCTGTTCTCGGGGCTCGCTCAAGACTCTTCAACCAATCCTTTGCCGTGACTTGTTCCTCTATAGGTTGTGCAGAGCTTGCTTACTTTACTGGGAACCCTGCAGAGACAGGCATGTGCCTGAGGAATTCAGGGGTCCAGTAGCTGTATGTTCAGGCTTCTCTAGCTCACAACTGCTACTGACTTCTAGATACTCAGAGGAGGAATTGAAGTGCAATTACTCCAGTGCTGCACTTATAATCATTTTCAATTCTTTACACTTGATATTGCTCTCAAATCAGGTGGAAATAATGCCATTTTTCCTCCTATACATGTATTTGGCAGCTACATGTAGGGTTGCTGTTTACGGAGTTAGGCTTTGTAAACCTTAACATTGCTAAATAAATGGTTTACAAAGCATTTTATAATTTGGCAACAGAGAAATAACAATAAACTAAAGTTTTTATTAGCTGTTAAATTAAGTGTACCATTTATTAATGATGGTTATCACTAAGTGTCACTGGGTTTCTCTCCTCTCTCATGTATACCTTTATCGTCTTTGCATTCTAATGAAGACATAATGCAGGGAGCTATTAACAGTAACAGTACTAATGATGCTGACCTCTTGTATTAAGTGGAGATGTTGCTTTTAATCTCAGGTTGGGGCTGGATTGATAAATATTCTGAGAAAACACTCAGAGAGCTTTGAAGTGATTCAGGAACATGTCCAGGGCAGCGAGGAGCTATAGGAGCAGACACAACCCTTTATCTCGCTGAAGAGGTGTGACGGTCCAGTTCAGACGCTGCCATTGGTCAGATTCTCAGCTCGCATCCTCTTCTTGTGTTCATAAGCTTCATTTGTTTTGTTCCTCACTGCATGTATACTGCGTCACCATTATAAATCAGAGTGGTAACTTTGACCGTTTATCATCTGTGTTTATTTTGGCAGTCTTTTTTGAACATAGCTGTTGAACGTGACGTTATGAATTCCCTTTGAAGTATTTCAAACCAGCTGATTAAAAGGTGTCAAAAAGTGGTAAAAACCTATTTATTAATATTCTTCAACATTTCAGGTTGTTTTAACATCTGTTCTTACCATTCTGTTGTCCTGTTTTTGGTTTGTGCTCATTATTGTTCCATATTCATGTTATCTGTATGTTTGTTATTCTAATAGTAAGTTTTCCATTTTAATGTTTACTCTGGCTGCCATTCATCCTGCTGAGAGGTAAAACAGAACATTTGTCTGTCCCCAGCTGCCTGTATCTTTACCCTCTTGTTTCCTTAATAACCCTCCTAAATTACAACAAACAATCATTTGAGCTACATGAAACATCTCCCCCCCTCTCATAAGACTCATTCAGCCGTAGTGGAATAGATTAACTAAGGTGCCTTGTAAAAGCTCTACAAGAGCCTCTTTTATAAGAGGACCTTCTCATTACCTTTGGGAATTGACAACAGAAATCTTATCCTCAGAACAAACTGTTTTAATGAGACTCTAACAAGTGATGTGTGATTAGGCCGAGTGTTTCCTGGACACTTCAATCTACGTTAACCTTTTGTGCAAGGAACCAAAAAAAGTTGATTGTTGAGTCTCATCTAATAATGAAGCTTTGGGTTGGGCACCATTTGTCCACTGTCAATGTGCAAAGATTTAGCTTTGTTAAATAATAATCAGCATTATCATCAGTTTCACCCTGTATTTACCAGGTTAGTTTCATTGAAAACTACTGAAAGAATGCCTCTAAAAACAAACTGACAGAATAACTTAAACAAATATACGTTGAAACGACATGATACTGACAAGATGCACCTCAACATCCACTCTATTCACTGGCTTTTAACTGTATTTAATCTGGCTTCATTTCATTAAAATTGTGGTTTATATTGTTTTCTTTGTATCTTTCTGTATTTCTTTTACATTTGCTTTGCACTTAAATCTCTTTATGCTCGCCTGGTTAAACCTGCTTATATTTGAATCTATGCTATGCACATATGTATCAATATTATTAAGTCCCCAGGATATAAAATTAGCAATTAACGTTTCTGCAAACCACTGATATGTCCAAGGTTGACATTTGTAGCCAATGTAGCATACCGCATTTATTCACACTGTGCTTATGTGTGCTTATTAGCCACTTGTCTCACCTGTCGGGAAGTTGGTGGCTTATCACATTCAGTAAGGCTCCCAAATTGCAAGAGGCATCAAAACCATCTCCAGTTGACTTTGTAGCGACCAAAACAGGTATTTCAAGCCAAACCATGGTGCTATCCTAACCCTAACCAAGTGGTTTTTGTGCCGATGCTTAAACAGGGTATAAACACAGCCTTATCACAAAAGAGAAAAAAAAAATCGAACCCACTTTTAATGTTTCCTTTTTGCACAGAAACTTGCTTGGCTCACATTTATTCTGGCGATTGCGCTGATCACATGTCTGTCTTTGTGAAGCACTTGGGTGCAAAAACCTGTTTGCATTTAAAGTGCCTTCATAAACGAGATAAAAATAAAAAATAAAAGATTTTTACTGGGGCGGTGAGTAAAACACAAGTTATTTCAAAGTCATCAGACTTTTGTTGTTTCTAAGTTGCAGAATCCTGTTCAGTAACCCCTCTTAAACCAAACTAAACTGAACTATAAGAATATAAACAGTTAAGGAATATAAACAGCAGAGAGGGATTTTTCTGCTGCAAACTTCCTGAAATGAAGAAGCCTGAAAGTAAAGTTTCATGTTTTTTTTGTTTTTTTAATGCAATGCTTTTCTTTTGGGCCAAACACACTTCAGGTTTGAGCTGAGTGTGAGAGAGGATCGGTCAGGAGTCATTTTTCAACCAGGTATCAAAGTGTGCTCTGTCAAACACTTGAGAGAGGACCAAGGAAACTTCCACTGGTAGAATCTACCATGTGAAAGCTGTGTGAACACTATGTTATCCCCTGACCTTCACAGGACACACCCTGGCACACAGCCTCCATATGGTGTGCTTTCCACCGGGGGAGGAACGTGCTCTCTCAAACCAGCTTCCATTAAACGCATTCCTTGTTAACAGCCCGATAAAGGCATGCTAGCAGGCCCCAGCTCTGAAATGGTGTGACTCATCACTCAGGTGTGTTTACAGCTTATTACGCAAGAAAAAGAGGCTACAGTGGATAGCACTAACCACGCTTTGTAGCACATCCAAGAAAAAGTCAAAGCAACCCGTCCTCTCGGGCAGTTTATTCAGCGAAATGTGTGGCAGGGGGATGACCTTTTGTGCTCTCGCTAACACAAATGCGGGGAGGGATGGAGAGAGTGAGACGGCGTTCATGTGTGTGAGAGGCCGAGAGGCTCGAGGTGAGCTCCAGACATCAACGGGGTCATTTCATTTTCACACAGAACCATCAATTACATCCCACCTCCACCGCGATATTAGTTTGTTGCTTCAGTGCAGCAGCTGGGGAGGGAAGATGGCTGTTTGTTGTCTTACAGCCGGAGAGATGAGAGGGTTTCTCCACAGCTTATGTAACAAGTCTCTTTTCATGCGATTACGGCTGGGGGTTTTGTCTATTACTCTAGGTGGGTATCAATCAGGTGATGAGTGTTGGGATTTCAATACTTCAGGTTTTTAAAAAAAAAAAAATATTGAACAGATGTGGCACCAGATTTAACGAAAACATGAGAGCAAGGTGAAGAGGTTCTGATCTCTTATCTTCATCCCGCAATTTAGGAACAGTTTTGTGTGTAAGCTGGGTACCATACCACTCGGGTTAACCATTTTTGAATGTTTCTGTAATGACAACATCACAGCCGCTCCTTACTGCTCCTTCAGTGTCAGAGTGTCAGAGTGTCAGACGGCGTGGGACAAGCGTGAAAAGAGACACCTCGATTACACCTACGAATTAACGGAGGAGCAGATAATAATCCTGTTTGGAGAAAGCGGGCGCAGAGCGGCACAGCCTCCATTTTCTCCACGAAATAAGCTGAAACAGGAGCAATGTTGAGAGGATTCGGTGGAGTGACGGGCAGAGGGATCAGAGACCATGACACGGTCCCCCTAGGCCAAGATTGCAGGCCACTTCACTTTACATCAGCAAAGGGCATCCAAAGGTCTTTTTTTTCACCCCTGTTTCTGAATGAATTATTATTTTGTTGAAAACAGATGCCATTCTGAGTCAAACCAGTGAATGATGGAAAACATGAATGCAACATAATAAAACCAATACAAATCCAGAAAACAATCAAATAGAGAGAAATCCTGCAAAACTATGTTATTTTGTCAGTTTGGAGGCTCGTGCTAGAGCTAGCACCTTCAGCGTCTCTTCTCTGTATATTACTCTGGGCTGCATGTGTTGTCAAACTGGGCATTTTGTCTTCTCAGTTTTCCTTTTCTGTGCTCTGTGCATCTCGTGGCCACTCGTATGGTGACTGGAGTCATTAACTATGTTTGTCACTCTGCACACCTGGAAGATGACAGGAATGCAGCATTCCAGCCGGTGACCCCTGACCGCCTGTTCACCTCACAGACACATTTCTCCTCTGTAACACCAGACCCAGGATCTGTTCTCACACCTACTGTCATGTCATGTTTGGATCGCAGTACAGTTTTTTTTAATTAGACCTCCCTATCTGGACTGGGTCTAGTGCAGAAATATACTGACTAATTGATAGAAAACAAATGTTTTAAATCTTTTATTAAAGGACAAGTTTGCCCAAAAACAAAGATTCAGTAATTTTCTACTCGACCCCTTGTCGATGGAAAGTCGACAAGGGGAGTCCACAGAACATTTCTGGAGCTTTACAGCAAAACAGAGTTGCAGCATTCTCAAAAAAGCAACTCTAGAAAATGGCTTCATACATTCAGCCTTCTTGGGTGAACATATCTTTTAAACTATAAATGACAAGCCATCACAGGTTCCAGCTCCTCGAATGTGAAAATTTGTTTATATAATGTATATATTATAGATTTTATGAATCAAGGTTAAAACTGTAAAACCAAAACAATACGTTAAAAGATGCTAAAGTGCTTCGTAGAGCTGAGGGATGGATCCATTTTGATTAGAACAGGGTTGCCCATGTCTCAAAGGGCCCCCTTTCAGTGCCGGGCCCTTGGAATCGTCCTAACCTTTACCCCCCTGGCGTCGCCCCTGTACCATAGGTCCACTTGCCTTACTTGGAGAATCCTCATGGACAGACTGACTGTTATGAATAATGAAAACAATCGTTGCTGCAGCCCTCGCATTGGTGCAACAAAGCTGAAAAAAATCTTCACCATCTAAATTTTGACAGTAGCAATGTAGGAAGGCAGGAAGGAAGTATCATAACTGTGTTTGCTAAGTCAATTTCCTGAGCTCTGCTTCTATCCATCTCCAGTGTGAGCTGAGTGATCAGTCTACAGCTCTGGATATGATATCACGTTACGATGTGAGACTACATCGATGCGATGTGAAGTCGGCGTATTGATATTGATGCTAAAGTGCAGGATTTGCCGCAGTTTTTTTTTTTATGGGACCAGAGAGGCTCAGAAATAGATTGCCCTGGGCTGAATCTTCTCTCCTGTCCCAGTGATGTCTCCCTCTCTCTCTCTTCTCACCTCTCCTGGGATGGCAGGCCCAGGCAGGCGGCCAGCTGGTGGTGCCTCACTGGGACGGCGGCAGAGACACGGAGAGCACTGTCAGATGTTGTATCAAAGACAACAGCAGCTCACGGGGGGAAAGCTTCTCCAGAGACACAGCAACATACCTCTCCTACCAGTGCACTTACTTTAATCCCCTTTAAGGTTTTCATGCTGGCATGACTGTGTTTGTGTGTCTGCTGGGATTTGAGCTTTGTGAATGGTTACATAAAACTTTATATGCAAGCGTGTGCGTGGGTGATAATGATGTGCAAGCATATGTCTGGGTATACCCTAGATACCTCTCTCTATTTCTTCTCTATGTGTGTGTGCGTATGTGTGTGTGTGTGTGTGAGTGTATTACAGGAAAACAGTGACTAATGTCTGCCCTCTTCTCTTCCGTAAGCTGATCTGTCCCTGAGGCGAAATAGAGGGCACCGGCTTCTCTCTTGCCCGGAGACGCTTTTGAAACACTGCAAAGACAGCACATGAACCCTTTATTACGGCACAGACGGACTCAGCAATCATGAAGTCAACGGCACCCATGAGCAGCCACGCTCAGGGCATCTACCTCTTGGGTGCCGCGAGGTTAACTTGTCCATTACCTCACCCACAACATCCAAGGGAGATGACCCATGTAGAGCTCAGACAACACAAGCTGAAACTGGTAGTGCAGCATTACTCACTCTATGTAAACATGGGGATAGTTGAGTGTGGGGGCAACACAGATACACCTTTCAGGCCGACGCTGCTGGTATAGCGGTGGCAATTGCGTAATGAGTGTGTATAGGTCTACCCAAGCACCAGAATAAAGGTTGGAAATGTAGGTTTCTGCAAACCACGGATATGACAGCAGATCACACCTCAGCTTAAAATCTCTTTTTTGGTCATCACAGACACAGCCGGAGTCATTGTAAGGTCTCATTAAAAATATCTAGTGGTGTCACACCTGTCTGGCTTGTCATCCAACCACTAAACCCTCCGCTCCCACATTTAAAAGGCTGGTCATACAAAGTAACGTTGTAGCCTATGACACGTATAGATGTGAACATATCAGTGGTTTGCACAACTCAATGTCTAATCTACTGAATAGGTTGATTGCCAGTCTGTTCCCAAAACAACATGAGCATTGCAGCGTACCAAAAAGCATAGCAACCATTTCCATGAAAAAAACCCCAAAAACATTTCATTTTGTTCGTAGCTCATCGGTCTCGTTCAGTCAGTCAGCCACCCTTGGCTTGCCTTCAATACATGTCAATTTAATGTCAAGGTGAATATACACATTATCCACTGTTGTGTTGTCTAAAGGTACACATAATCATGAAGTTGCATCTATGTATTTGCCTTGAACTACAGTGTTATGTTGACCGTAAGCACCGTTGTCAGTGACATGACAAACATGTCAGTGTTTTTTTATTTGTAAAAGTTTATATGATGGAACGGGACGGTTCAGTGTGTGGTGGTTTGAGCACTCTTAAGGATAAAGAAGAGTAGGATGGAAACGGATCATTTCCTTAAGCGGCACTTTACGTTATCCCGCTTCTCAACAACAACAACAACAACAACAACAATAACAACAACAACAACACTTCCTTGTTCTGACTCACATGTGACTGAACTAACCAATCAGAAGCTAGAAGGATTGAGGTGAATGTACGGTAACCCAAAAGGTACCGTTTATTACACATTATTGTAGCTGTCTTATCTGTGCTACTGAAAAGATTTAAACTTGAAAATATGTAAATAATAACTGCAAACATAAATAAGTAAATAGCTACCTGTGTAAACATTAACACATTTTTTTAAATAAATTAACTCAAGAATGAAATAAATATGAATTAACTTAACTTCTAAACTTTACAATAATGATAAAAATAACATGTTGTCTGCTGTTTTAATGGACTCGTAGTGTGAAAACAGAGTCTGTTTGGCAGACGCTGTAACTGACATGTAAGCGGAAGGAAAAAGTTTATTCCTGATTCAGACAACAAATCCTTATCATCAAAGTAAATGTGCAATATATAACCCTCGCATACAATGCTTTACTTTCCCAAAATAAAACAGACACTTAAATATGGGTCATAATAAGCTGCTTTCATAGTCGACTTTTATTGTGTTTTTTTTCTGGTGAGGATGGGTTAGGTTCGACAAAACATCTTTTTGTCCAAATGCATGAATGCCCTTCTCTTGAACATGATGTCAGTGGTGCTTTTTCAGTGCAACCGTATCCTCCTCTGGGGCCACAGAAGGTGACACTTAATTTACCACTGTCATAATGGGCACAGTCTCTGCTGCATGCATAATTAATCCATCGCTGTATTCCACGTTGATAACAGCACGACCCAGTCCTTACCTCATCTTTACATGGTGATTGCATTCACCGCGCTGCTCACATGTAACTGTGAAACACACTCACAGAGAAACACACATATGCCGCTGGATCATATATATTTCATGATGCAATCTGCACTTGATAACTGAAGCCAGATGAGTGTTAATTTGGTCATCACAAGTCCTACAACCAGTTATCACGGTAATATTCTCCTTCAGGTAAAAGGAAGAAAAATGTGTGTTTATACTCTGCAAAAACACCTTTATGGCTATGCTTTTCAGCACCACGCATTCATCTCTAACCCAATAAGAGGCAATTAGAGAAATAAGACGGCGAGCAGTAGACAAGGGTGAAGATATGTTGAACTAAACCAGCAAAGGGAAGATCTGTTCACTCTATTTTTAACTCTGAATCTTAATGAAACATCCCCCTAGCGCCATGAGCTCGCTTTTTTCCCCCTCAATGAATTCATTGAGTAGAAAACAGATTTAGGCAGTAGAATGAAATACGGTGCACAGAAATGACGGGCTGGGTTTGGACATAAATATTACAGAGAGAGGAGATAATGTATGACTGAACTCTCCTCAGACCGACCGCACAGCTTGCTGAGGATTAAATGATGAGCAGCACTGTTGATGCTGAAGTGTGCAATTACTGATTAGCCCGATCAGTAAGATAACACACTCTGAACGTGTTGGGTAATTAACTTAACTTTATGTTGGAAGCATTCAAAAACAAGCACATTTTATTTTCTAGCAACTGTGAGTCTTACATTTTTTCTTGTTTATAAGTAGAATTCTAATTAGATTTGATTAACTTTGTTTAGCAAACACTTTATTTTACAAACAATTTAATATTCAAAGTGAAGATGATGAGTCATATCCTGACTATCATGTTGTTTTTCGTTACCAAAGTTTTTTTTTTTTAAATTCTGTTATGCTTTATTAAAAAGATGAAACGTGAATTAACTGGCCACCTCTCAAATTCATAAGGTGCTGCATATCACCAGAGTAACTGCCAACTGCTGCTAACTGTAGCTGCCGTTAGCTAGTTAGCTCAGTTAGCCGTGCAGCTAACAGAGAGGCATCCTGGAGCAGCGGGCAGAGCTCTGCCAGGCAACACAAAATATTCTATCCATTGAGGCTAATGTTGCCTCGCATAGACTGCTGTTGACGTCGCCATATGAGTCTTCTGGCTTCAAGGTTTTCTTCCTGTTTATGCGGCCCATTGAATATGTGCAGAAGAGTTTCCCCCACTGCAGATTCTGCCTGGGCCCATAGACTTAACGTTGTGATGTCATCACCAATTTTTAAATAGCCTTTTTTTTCAGCTTATGGGAATTTTACAAAATGTGAAACCTGCGCTGTGTGCACCGGGGAAAGTGTTGGTGTCAAGGCTACACTGCTAGCACAGGAGCTTTGGACCGGGGTGGGGCTAGTTGGTTAGCACGCTAGCTTCAGTGGTTATATCTGTAATAGCCTTAAATGGACCTTTATCACCGCGGACAGTCTGACATGTCAAAGCAAGGGAGGCACAGGTGTGACCGGTAACGCTAACGATGGCACCACTCTATGAAGCGGCCCTGTCAGTCCTGCCAGAGAGCGAACATGTACAGCACAGAGGTCAGGACCAGCTCACCTACATGGTAAACAGCCATCATATACGATGGAACTCCACCTGTGTTTTCCATGAACATGGTCTACAGACTTACACAGACACAATAACAGAAAAACTTATTTCTTCACATTCTGTTGATAATTTGAGTAAATCTTTTGTATGTTTTCAACTAAATGTCTTGTTGCACGTGTAATATAGAGCTACCACAACCTTCACATGTTATATGGTGTAAGTGAATTGGAAGTGATCTCCTGTCAGGCTAACGTGCTTCCTCAGCTGCACCTCAGTGTGATTGTGAGGATTTATGCATTTTACATTTTTTGGGGGGTGAAGACCTTTTCCTCTCCATGTGATTATTATGGGGATTAAATCCAATCTTGTTTGAGCTCTTGAAACGGGCTCCACGGTCATACTGACTCAGAGTTTGGTGTTCTTACAATAGCCGGGCCGTGGAGGTGATGGGTCTGTGCAGACGGGTAGAAGATACATGTTGCCAGCAGCAGCAGCAGCAGCAGCAGCAGCCCTGAGCCTCCTCGCTGTGCTCGCAGTGTGACGGGCGGTGGAGCGCAGGAGTTGTCTCGACTCTTCAGTGGCCAGTCTGACGGCCTGCCCGCGTCCTCGGAGAGGAAGAGCTGCTGTAATTGGTTTCTCAATGAAGGATCATCAGCGGCTCCCCGGAGGCTCGGCGCTGCTCTCTCCACCGTCCGCTGCCCGCCGCTCCGCACCGCTCCCTGCTCGCTGCTGCTCAAACTAACAAGTGGGCTGTGGAGGGGACCCTCGGAGCATCATCATCATCATCACCCTGCGCGTACTTCAGAGGGGGCCGAGGTGGGGGGGGGAGGGATATTTGTGTGGTTTTTTTTTTTCACGACCCGAGCGAGTGGCTGGCTGGGAGTTAGCACCGCCTGCGTCCGTAATCGCGGAGAAAAGTTGAACGCAGATTTTTCAACATGAGTGAGCTGGAGGACGACTTCGCCAAGATCCTGCTGCTGAAAGAGGAGAGGATACGGGACTTGGAGAGGCGGCTGGCGGACAGGGAGGACGAGATCCAGGAACTGAAGAGGAAATTGCACAAATGTCAGTCCGTTCTGCCCAGCGCGGAACTTATTGGACCGAGGACCCGCCGGGCGCCGGGCATCTCCGCGGAGCCGCAGACGCACCAGGACCTGTCCAGGCAGGCGTTTCGGAAATATGCCAAGTCCGACTGGTAAGACTCTTTCAGCCGGATACTTCATTGTGTGCCCCGACTTTAAAAATACCCTTTCTTTCCTCCCAGAGTCAAAGCTGGTCATTTCAACACAACTGTGATTTAAACCATGCATTCACA
>CAEMYA010000074.1:3877881-3900791 GCA_903131615.1 Diplodus sargus | reverse complement strand
TTTTTTTTTTTAACCCCATGAATTATTTGATGCCCTGGCTATAATCATCTGTCAGCGGTGAAAGGGTCATTTGAGCTATGACAGTGAAAGTAATGAGTGGCAGCGGTTTTGAATGATTGCATGATTCCTGATGATAATCCTCACAGGGAATCTGTAAGGAAATTACATGATGGCACTGAAAACTAACCAAGAGGCTGTCTGAACTTCCATGAAAGCCTCTTAACAACAGCTTAAATCTTCTGCTGAGCATCCGCTGCACCTTTTCACACACTCGGTCTGACATAGGGCGATAATTGCGTACAATACCTCTCCTCTAATAAGCAAAGAATTACGACTGAAAAGCAGACAGACCGCTGAATGCAAATGTCTGGAGGTCAGGAGCAGTTCTCTTATTCGTTTGGATGTGTGTGCTTCAGCCGCTCGCAAAACTTCATGTTTTTCTCTTGATGTACCGCAATTCCTTTTGAAGTTAATTTGTAGTTTTTTGGGACTTTTCAATTCTTGTTGTGTCTCAACTGAGCATAGAGAGTATTTCTTTAAAAAAAAAAACATAACACAAGTGCCCTCCTGGGATGAAAAATAGCTCCATTACATTTTCATTTTGTTTTGGTTACTGAAGCGTAGCAGGACTGCCTGTTGGATTTGGCCAAATGTTTATATTTTTCTTTCATTCCCACCCACTTTGTCTTCTTTACAAGGCCCATAGAGCGTTCATTATACATAAGCTCTCCCTCTTTCTGCTTCCTATTTCTGTTAGCCTCTCCCACTTCTCTGCTACCCCTCTTCTTTTTTCCTCCTAAAAGAGCATATTTTCTCCTTTTAAGGAAGGCTGACCTTGCTCAGCCCCAGACTTCACTAGAGGATGAAGGCAAATATATCATCCTCACAAAGAAGAGGCCGGCAGATGTTTTTGTAAGGGTCTGGTTGGAGCATATTGCTCACTCAATGAGGCTCAAGTCGGGGTGATCCTGAAATCTCCTGGGTGTAAATATAACAGAAACAGGGTCAAGGAGGCAGATTTCCACACTGGAAACTAATCACAGTTTGTTCCTGTTTGTTCACTCAGTTAAAAACACAGAGCCCTGCTGTCTTTGAATACAATTAAGACAACTTTAAAGCATCACTAACTCAGAATCATTCCAGTAAAAAAACAACAACAAAGAAACAACATCATTTCACACCTTCATTAAAGTTTGCTCCCAAATACCTAGTGAGAGCTGTCGACATTAAATCTGAATCTCCTCCTCCAGCGGTGTCTGCTGAAGAAAGGGAAGGGGGTTTGGGAAGCACAGTGCACATCTTAATATAGATTGAGGGGTGGGAATTTAAAAATAGGTTCAGCACCTCAGTCATTTCTTTTTTATCCCCAGGAGTAGCTTGTTCCGACTCTCATGGGCAGAATAAAACATATCTAGTGAGGCACCTCACGATCGTCAGGGTTGCTCCGTTGGTGAGGCAGCGTCTCTGTGCTACAGGAGGTTTAAATCGGTTCAAACTCTGAAACTTTGTAACCCTTTCATGTTTCTCATATCTGTAAAATGTCTAACAGAGGAGAAATTCAAAAATGACACTGCAATACGAAGCAGTCCAGTTGCCAGAACGATGTTGGCTAAATACGGTTCTGCAAAACTACATGTAAGTTCAACACTAATGCTTATGTTTATATTTGATTTTTTTTATTTCTCACTTATCACAATGCTGTGCTTGTGCTCTGCTTAGGTTCAGGTACACATATCACTTTGTTAGGGTTAGGAAAACATTGTGGTTTGCCTTAAAATACCTGTTTTGTACGCAAAAACAAAAACAAATCCTGGAAATGGTCCAACTATAGCCGTGAGATTGATATGTCAATCCAGAAATATAATGTGAAACGTCACTGAGGAATCAAGCAGGAAGTTACTATGTCTACTTTGTACTGGTTTTTTGTCATCCAATAGATTGTGACAGCTAGCTAATGCTGGTCTGTAGTAATTTAGTTCATCACTTTGATCCACAGACAGCACTGCTGTCAGTAAGAGCATCCACAAGCCTCGAAACTCTGATTGAGAATTCATCACACTGTTGAATGCTAAAGACCAACATGATGAAGTCCATAGTATCTCAACATGCTATGAGACCCACACCTAAACATTTTCAGCTAATGGTGAAACAATGATGCACTTGAATGATCTGTAGTGCAAAGATGAGCAAAGTAGTGAAGATCCAAATGCAGACACAGGCAAGGCAGGCAGGTAAAAGAAGAAAAGGTGAGATTTAATGATAAATCTAACGATCCAAAAGACCAAAAGAGTGATCAACAAAAGGCAGGCAAAGGAAAGTCTGAGAAAAAACTGAAGAGAACAAACCAGAAGCACTGAGGGCACATGAGAACTGGGGACAGGCATAGGAATACGGGAATAAGTAACAGATGTGTTCAGAAATGGAAGGAAAAAAAGACAGATTTGATGATGGTCTTTGGATTTAATACAAAGCATGCAAGTGTCCTTAAAAGTTTTAATACCCACATATGCCTATAGAACTCAGAAAAGGAATCTAAAAAACCCTGGGCACGGCTGATATGGTATCAGGGCAGACATTGAAGTTTGTTTGTGTGGTTGTGTTTGTGCAGGTTGTGTAGGATGCTGCTGCAGGCTGAGAGCAGGGCAGAGAAGTCTGTGTGTGGTGGGAACCCTGCAACGTAAATGCCCTCCAGGTTATTTGCTCTTTTAGCTATAAGCTCCTCAGGTGATCAGTTTCTGAAAAGGGCACTGCGCACAAAAAAAAGGCAAGAGGCAGTTCACCAGTAGCTACTATCAGGGGATGGAGAGAGCTCTATGTTGTTTTTTTTTTATATATGAATTAGTGTATAAAAGCTCCACTACTACTCAGTAGGAGGGGACTCCTTGTGGGATTAACCTTGATACATATAATTAACCTCATTCATCCAGCTGACACTCTGTCAAGACAAACCACGCAGCACTCTAAATCTGCTGATGACATGCTTTCACTGTATGAGTGATCTCGACTCACTTGACATGGAGTCCGTGCAGATTTCTCTCCCATCTCTTGATACTTCTCCTGTGTCCAAATAGATCCGTACAACTCTCGCTTTGACGTTTTTCAACCCTCACTGCGTCTGGCCTTCATTTACCAGTTGCTGTCAACTCATGGTCACTTTTTAATGGATGATAGTCCACCAATGGTTAAAATGATAATTTTACATAATGTCCCCTTTCATAATGTTGCCTACTTTCATTCGCCCTTGCTTTTCTTTTCAGCCCGCCAGACAAAGTGCTCTTTCACCTGCACACAGAGCTGCACCTTGACAATGGCACATTAGCTCTACGGTTAATCATGTTTTCTCCTTCCCTTGCATTGGCATTGCATAAAATACAAGGAATGCCCTAATGATTCTGCAGTCTGAAGGCTGATTTGGCTTTCAGAAAAGCACTTGTGAGAGGAAAGAATATGTTTCCATTAGGCATGGATTTTTGCAATCTATTGACTTGTTGGAGCATTTGCAGGGAATAAAAAAAGGCTTCACCTTGACATCTTTGAAATGGAGATATGTTTTTGAACACCTACTGTGCAGTTTGAGTGAGACCTTGATTGCTTTGAAATTAGCAACATGCCAACCTGTTGAACTAGTCAGCAAGGAATATATATATTTTTATCTCTGCCAGGCATTTGTGTCACACCATATTTGTTTTACCTTGTCTCCAGGTCTAAGGATCTGATCAAGGAGGCCATCTTGGACAATGACTTCATGAAGAACTTGGAGCTGTCTCAGATCCAAGAGATCGTGGACTGCATGTACCCTGTGGAGTATGGAAAGGACAGCTGTATCATTAAGGAGGGCGATGTGGGCTCACTGGTCTATGTCATGGAAGGTAAAAGCACACAGTAGAAAGAGTAGATAACCCCTAAAGAAGAAGCATTTAGTTACATTAAAGAACATAAAATACGGTATGTGTTAATATAGTATATTATTAAACTGGCAATAGATACATTTTTTGCTCTAAAGGAGACATATAAGGCTCATTTTCAGGTTGATGATTTAATTTGAGGTAGTACTAGAATACGTTTACTTGCTTTAATGCTAAACAAAAACGCACACCAGTTGTCTCATACTGTCCAGTGCTGCGACTCCCTTCGTCTGGAGCGCTCTGTTTTAGCTCCTGTCTCTTTAAAGCTAGGGTCTGTAATGTTGTTCAGAAACACATTTTGTTATACTGGGTGAAATGATCCTGCTATTCTGAGAGTACTCAATACATTATGTATTTAGAAAAAGGAACGAAAATGATCGGACCTCTGTGGCAGCTGCAGGACTGAGAAAAAGCTGACCAATCCCTACTATCCGGCCTGAATAGCACGGATTGGTCAGATGCCTTCACGACTCGTTCTGTCCCTCCCTCCTCTGTGCGTGCACAAGTTATGTTTCACTGATGCCGGAAATATTCAGCACACTCCTCTGCAGAAATACGAGTTGCAGGAGAAGACGTTCATTTGGTTACAATGGCAGAGAAAATGCAGCCAGCGTTACTTGTAACAGCTCACCCCGCTAAAAAGGCAAGGAAAGGAAAACCTGAGGCTGAAAAGGCTGCAACAAAAAAGGCTCTGGACAAAGAAAGAAGTCAGGCCGAGTCGCGTTTGAGTGGTGGAGACAACTGGGGAATGTGAAGGGCTTGAAAAGTGATGCAGAGGTTGCTCTCTTTCTGTTGGACAGGTAATTATTTGTTGTGTTTCAGGGGGATTTGTTATTTTCATGAAATATGTTTGTGGCTTCTTTGTGTGTTGTTTTTTAGCCATGAGAATGGCTAATGAGTCGGCCCAATTTCCACTGGATAGGGGTCTGCTGCGTTGCAGCTCCGATCTGGTTTTGCTCCGCCTTCTGGCAGCCCCCCTTTGGTTGCGGTTTGAGGACTTAGAGGAGGTGCCACTTTCAAATCTTGCTAGCTCTCTTGCTAGCTCTCCAGGATTGTAGACCCTAGCTTTGAGGCCCACCTTCCCAAATATTCAGTCTCCTCTGATTGGTCAGCTCACACATGCGCCACTGACAGCGTTGCTTAGTCAACACTTACTAACCATGAGGCCTAAATTATGCTAATGTGTGACTCTGGAATGTAGTGTGATGTCACAAAGTCACAGAATTAAAGGTGGGGCTGCTGACGAGGCATTTCGGGAGCTTTGTTTCCTGTGGGAGAGAGGAGCTTCTGTTGGTGTTTTAACCTCAAGATATTTTCCATGCACAAGAACACATACCAAACACTTTAGCAAAGGAAACAAACTAGAGTGTCTGGAGACATTCAAGCGGACTGCCATGACAATGAAGGAAAATAAATGAAAGAGCATTATTGATGAGTTTCTAAAGGGCTATGAGCTTAAACTCAAAACTACAGCTGTGTGATGCTGTATGATTCACTCACATCCCATTGATTTTATTCTGAGTGATGCTGTGGGCCTGCTGTGTCCTTTATGTTTTAGCTGAATTGTTTCAGCATGTGGTTTTTGGATTCCTTTTTCGTTTGTTTTTTTAGATTTTTTTTTTATAAGAGCATAGATGATACAGAGTGCGGTAGCTCTGATGACAGGAACAGCAGCACAACGTCCTATCTCCCTGGAGCTGATGGGATTTGTGGAAAGGGCATTCTTGCTCCATGATTTGTGACAAGGGACAATGGCATAAAATGTTCAGAGATCCATTTTCCCTGACAATGGATCTGACCTCAGGGAAAATAGACTCAGTCAATGCCTGCACATTATAGTTGAGCATTATGTAGAGGTGAACTTTGACATTCAGAAACAAAACACAGATTGAAATATAGAAATATTGAATGTATAAATCCTCAAAAGCTAAACAGCATGGCAGAACAAAGTGAGAGAGAAAGAGAACAAAGAAAGTGTGATGAAAAAAGCTGGAATCATTTGTTGGTATATATTTTGTTGGTGGCATTTAAAGGTTAATATTTTTCTGGGAAGACGACCGCTGATATTGATTAATCCTCCTATTGTTTCATTTCCGCCATTTGATTATGGGGTGGGCAAGACATTTCCTGGAGGCCCCATTTGGCTAAACATTGTTAACAATAGATCTGTGGGACTAAAATAAGAAGACAGCAATTTTACCAAACAAAGCAACACTTTTTTTTGTTTTCTTTATTTCTTCCACAAATCTATAAGTCTATGAGAATATACTCTCCAGGCTCTCGATATTTCACTTCTGAAAGGACTCCAGAGAGGTAGCATCTCTATTGGATGCCCATAGAAGCATTATGGATGCTTTATGTCTTCATCCGGTCTTTAGTTAGTTACTGTGTCTGGATTCAATGACCTTTTGTAGCACATATAAGATGTGTGACTTTAAAGGTTATTGTGTTAGGGACATGACTCAGTCATATTGATCACAGTAGCTATGGTCTTTTATTGTGTTTTTACTATGACTGAAATGAATACCACTGTCTTAGAGAAGGTAAACTTATATAAAGTATGCTATGAATAAATGTTTAGTTTAGTTTGTTTGGATCAATAAAAGTATTTGACAGTTTACTCAGAAAGTTATGAACAGTCATGGTGCACCAGACCGCTAGACCAAAAGCTAATTAATAAACTTAGTGAACTTAATGGTGCATTCAGATCAACTCAGGCATAGCTTAGTGTGAAACTTTAACCTCCACCCTCAAGTTGCTTCAACTCAGTGTTGAGTGGCGGGAGAGAAAACGTTAGCATCATGTTGATGCTCGCAGCCTACACCAAGTATGACATGCTGGAAAGGCGTCATGAATCCTGTGGTAATCTCATGACCAAATACAAACTAAACTGGTGACATTCCCATTAGTCACATCTGCATGTTGCATTCCATGATAATATACAAATGCGTAGCATCTTACAGAGCTGCTGGGATGGCTGTAGACGCTTGCATTCAGTCCCAGTACCCGTGTGTGTTCATGCGGCGCAACAGTAAAACGCTACTTAGTGTAATAAAAGTCCCCAATGTTCTGCACTTGTAGTTACATTTTGCTCCCAATTCTGCCCTTCTAACATTTCACTGTGTAATCACTGTATGAACCTTTGTTGCTAGGACAGCATTAGCAACATGGGTACCGCTAGCCATCTGGCCACTAACCGAAGCAAAAAAATCCCCCAAAACATAGGGAAACCCAATGTGTCCTACAATCCCATATCTTCAGGTTTTGTTTATTACTGATGTAGTAGAAAGAATAGCTATTTATCTTGCAGTATATATTGTAAGGGCCCAAGCACTGACCTGGGCGAGGACCTATTGAATCTGTAAGGATTAGTTTTCTTCAGTGCATATAAATGCAGTTTTGGAGGCATTTGAACATTTGAACATTATCCAAAAAATGTACGACACCATGCCTTGTGCTTTAACGAACTCCTCCTACACATGTAACATCACAGACTTCACATTCAGTCAGTATCATCATCAGAACTTGTAGATGAAAAGCTATCAAAAGCTTTTGCCTCCGTCATACCTGGTGGGCGTGGTGGTGCAGTCCATTTCGATGCTCTACCATAGAGCAGGAAGTCCTTCTAACTTCAACATACAATTTCCCATCTACACCAAATTGCTCACACATGTAGGGGGTTTGGCCCTGAATATGTCTGCGCATCAATACTGTTATGTCCATCCACCCACTGGACACAGGAAGTCACACAAACATCACCCAATTTACATGACATCATTCAGTACAACATGACACACTAGTAACAGGTGAGCACGCCCTCCAACGGCGACACAATCCGGCGTGCATGGAGCAAGGGCCCGTTCATCACTGCTTGCCACTTTAATTTCTATTTTTAACTATTTTCTGTACTTGTTTATATTAGATATTTATTTGTCAAACTAAAAACTGCCATCTATGTTTAATTGTTTTTCCAACAATGTCAATAAACATCTATTCTATTCTATTCTATTCTATTCTATTCTATTCTATTCTACTCTATTCTAGTCTATTCTAGTCTATTCTATTCTATTCTAAAGAATGCCAGTTTTGAACTTTCTCAAGTTGTGGTGGTAAACACATTTCAATGTAGGAACAGACTGTGAGTGAATGTCTGTCCTTTGCGTTCCCTCTTTTCCTTCATCTGCACGGATTCTTTTTCTTTAGCAGTGTAGCATTTCCACAGTTCTTCCAGTTCCTCCAACGTTACCTGCAGGATAGTGACCGGGGAAAACAATGCCTCTCCCTATTTTGGTTGCACAGTGTGCACTTACACTTACTTCCTTTGTGGCAGAATTCAGCCACCATATTCATTTAAAAATACAGCCAGGTGGCAGACTGAACAGCATAGGGAACACTTTACAGGTAACCAGTAAATATGTGGATGGTGTCATTTTTCTATAACCATTACACTGCCAATCAGTATTTACTTCAGGATGATAAGTCAAAGCAAAAATGCTATGCAATGCCAGTTAAGTAGGTTTTTACTTGTATTGAGTATTGTTGGGTACCTTCACTTTAGAACAGGATCTGAGCACCTTGTCCACCATCCTTTACATCCCTGTTGCAAGAATGATGTCATTTGTTGCCTTTATCTGTAGTCTGCAGCGAGCAGACAGATATGTAAAAAGTCTAACATATAACTGGCATTATGCAAATGAAATGCAAATTACAACTGTGGCCTGTACAACAGTGACTTTTGGAATTTGTGGCAGTGTGGAGGCTGTAACAAAATGAGAGATTGTATTTTTATTTCAGTGATAGCCAAGGAAAGAAATTATAAACCACATCTTTAGTTATAACATCTCTGTTTACTGTTCTGTAAAAAGAATCAGGTGCAGGTGTCACAGAAAGCCCGGACATGAACAAGCAGATGTTGACCGATGGCCTACTCATTCTGTAGGTATTATGTTGATCTGACTCTCTCCCTGTGAAGAAGGCTGTGAGAAGTGGGTTGGATACCAGAGGTGACTCGTCACGTGAGGTCACAACTGAGCAAGTGTCACTGACATGATGAATAGGTTCCTCTTGAGCTCAACAGAAAGAGAGGATCGAATGATAGGAATCTGTAAGAGAAATGATTGTTGAGGGGCTCTGTGATTTCCTTTCTGACAGTGATAGAGGAAAGAGCTGTAGCGTAATTGGAAATGTGGCTTTAATTCAACAGTGGTCATATGCCACTGTTATCAAATGTGTGCTTTATTATTTCACATTTTCAAATTCTTAGTGAAGGCTTTACATATTTATCTCCAGTGAGCATCTTTGGCTCCACTTTCTGTTCGCCTCCCTTTTGTTAGCTTCCCTCTTGTGTCCCCGTGTGTCCCTTGTCCCTTTTTACCCTAACCATCCTTGGCCTTGGCTCGTTTTGCATAAAAAACAAATGTTAAAAGCGTTAGCCTGAGGGGTGATGACTTTGTGCCAAGGTCTGTGAGAGCCCATCACAGACTGTGTCTTTTTAATCCACAGTGCCAGTACGTCTGACTGAGCCCTGCCGCATCAAACACACACTGTACATCATTTTCTGAGCAAATGAAATGTTCACTGCTCGGGCAATACAGCCATTTTTATTGAGGCTTGGCAGGCTAATCATTAACGTTTTGCCATGGGGCTGGCAGTGTTTATCATGGATATTGTAACCATATGAGGCATAATTAAACCACAGTAGTACAAAAAATATGATAATAGTCATAACTTATTCTCTCCTACAGAGAGATAATGCTGTTATTACTCTTAAGAAACAACTTCAATGTAGTAAGCTGCTGATGCAGATGCACCTGATTATTAAAGATCTCACAAAACGGAATGGATCCTGGCACTGGCATGCTGCTATGATGAGGCTGCCTGCTTGGCCGTCGCCGCCTTAATGAATGTTTGCTGTATTATCGTCGCATCCACTGGGCTGTACCTGACACCGGCCCTCCTCAAAGTATTTTGCAACTGAGCCAAAAAGCTCACGTTTCCATGGAGATGAGTGAGGAGTAGCTTAATCACATCCAATTATAATCAGTTACTTCCATGCCAGTAAAACCCTCATGATTTCTTGCATAGTCATTCTTCATCTTAATCTTATAAAGCTATGTATGCTAAAACAGCTATGCAGCTTTGGTGCTAACTGTCCTCTCTGAACATCACAGGAGTGTTGGTGACAATCATGAGTAAGCCTGTTAAAGGTGTAACAGAGCCTAATCCTCAGCTTTGATAATAGATGTGAATAGAGAATAGAGTATTTGTTTGGATGGCATTAACACACTTGGAACTGGGCCTAGACCAAAATACACATTTACTTGGAGCATACTATAAGTTTAGTCTGATTTTTAATTAGATGATTACTGATCTTTAAATGTTTGTGTTGTCTACCAGAATAAGCTCATATGTAAAGACTGTACATGAATCTTGGGAAGTGACTGGCCTATCAAATCTGAAAGCTCTAAAACGTTTATCCTTAGGGCTGCAAGTAAGTTGAACTTATTCCAATTATTACCGTTTAATCTACAAAATGTGCGAAAAAAAGAATAATAATAATAATAAAGTGAAACCTTTGCCATCACAGTTCCCCACTGCCTAAGCAGAGGTATTTAAGTTGAATGTTTTCTCAGCAGTAGGCCAAAAACCAGAGACTATGTTGTCACTGTCTGAGAATGAACCTGGACACTGTCCTATCTGGATCCAGACCTATAGGTTAACTAATACATTATAGAGAATTATTACATTTTGAGGGAACGTTTCTATGTCAACACATGCAGCTTGTCTAGCCTTTAAAGCATGAGCGAGCCAGGAAACTCACAGACCAATTTATTCCAGTGATTTGAGACGGACAGATACACGCTGAAGAGATACGAGGAGAGATAAAGAACTCTTACGTGCTCATTATTCCCAGTTCATAATCACCTGCCACCCTCTTCTCATTGTATGTAAAAAACAAAGAGAAACAGAGTTAACATACTTATGGTTTGGAGTTCCATGTGATTATCATTAAAGCCTCTGCTGAAAATTAAATCATCATAAAAAACATTCAATTTACATTGATAGAAGACAGAATACTAGAGAATTCGGGGCATTTGGGTTACACTGCCCAAATGCTTTAGTAAATGTGTTGATTGATTAATTGATTGTTTGACCATTTATTTCTCCTCTGCTTCTGTTTAAATATTGCCCTTGCGACTGTGAGGTATACTTGTTTGGTGTTGCTAATATAAGAGGAAACATCTGGGCTGTATTTCTGTATCTGCTGTTGGATGAGAAAGCTTAAGCGAACAGGCTTCTACAGTTTGACAACTTTATTGCAATAACAGGATGGATTTGGAGGGTCTGTGTAGGTTCCCTGTTGCTGCCTTTCTGTTTATATTTGAATATTTACATAATATTCCTACTTTGTCTCGCACCTGCTGTCCAGTATGAGAAACAGGTGCATTAAAAGAAAATAATAAACCCCGCCAGGACGATGTGGGCATACATGAAGCTGACTGAATTATTTATGTTTTCCTCCATTTGTTATCTTTTAGGGAGAACTACACGTTTGGCCTCCCTGTATATGTCATTAGTTTTACTTAATGCACAGGCTGTGCAGACTGAGAAGTGAGGTGAAAGAGTGGTGATGTTACAGTGTGTGTCAGCTCCAAGCCGCCAGCGCTCACACTACATTGACAGTTTCTTTGACAGGTTACACTCTTAAATGCAACCATTTTGCACTGTGGACCATTTCATCCACATGGAGGTGTTCAGGGGATTGGAGAATACGCCCAGGATTTGGCGTTTTCTCAATACAAATTGGTTTGAGTCCCAATTATTTTATCTGGCCTGCCGTTTGATAAGGCAAATATAATATTCTGAGAGATTTCTCCAAGAGGACTAGACGTCTGAAGTGAGGCCTAAATAGCATCCTTTAATGTGTGAATGACAGAAAGCAACAATATGCTGTTTGGAGGCTCCTTCATTTATTTTCCTTTACTGAGACAGAATAACAATGAAGAACAATGTTTGCCTATAGTGGCTCAATATTTCTTTCTTAAAGTGGAGTATCTGATGTTTCCATGACTCTTTTCATGAGACACTCGAGATATTTGTGTGTGGAAGCATCGGATGCTGATTTGTTTGTGTATATGTCTAATTAAATATGAAACAATACTGGGAAACGGAGGCACAGGTGTCTGTTTGCATATAATTTCATGGCATAATTTATCCTGTGATAATCCCCTTTAGCGTCTACTAGCAGCTTATCTCCTCTCTCTGAGCTTGTTCTCTACCTTACAGGTGGACTTATTAAAACCTGACCTGAAAACTGTTCTGCTTCAGCTTTCACCATTTTATTTGTGTTTATACTTATTAGGGAGCCCTTGGTTTCTAACAGCTCTTCAACCCAAATTGTCTTCATTAACTCGGCTCCGGCCAATATTAGCAGTGTCATTTAAATATGATATTTCAACATGAAATATACGTAATGTATTTATTTTCTCTTCTTGCTTTGTCACGGCTTTCAAACTTGAATATAGTCCCTCTCCCCTGTTTCACCCGTATTGTGACTGTAATTCATTTGTCAAAATAGGAACAAAACACACGATAAACAAAGTTAAGGATGAATAGCTGATGGTTGATAGGCCAGAGAGACGGGATGGGGGTAAACACACTGCGGGGCAGATGCTTTTGTCCAAAGCGACTTACAATAAGTACAATTGTCAGAAGAAAGAAACCCCAACAAATCACCGTCGATAGAGTAAAAAAGAAAATTAAAAACAATTTTCAGAGAAAGTAGAGCTCACAATCTGCTGAATCACCACTGCTGCTGGCTGCTTGTTTAAGAAACTAACTGCATAAAAAACCGAATCAGTGAATAGATTGCACAAGCCAGATACAGTTGAAACCCTCTTTGCTGAAATCTCTTCAGCGCTGCTGAATTGATTTTTTGAGTATTGATTGACCACTTCAATCGACTTTCAAACAAAAGTGTCAAAACATTTGCTGGCACCAGCTTCTTAAATCTAATAATTTCCTGCTTTCATTTGACATTTATGATGAAAAAACAAGCAATTTGAAGACATGTAGTTCTATGAAATGTTGGTGGGTATTTTTCCTGATTTCTTTGACGTTTTATAAACTACAGTAAACGAATCGATTAATCGTGAAATTCGTGATAATCTCAGATTAATCAATATAAATCAATACTCATTACTCAGTACTACTGGTCCAAAAGAAACCAACTAGTCTACTGGCTGAGTATCGAACCAGTTTCCCAAATAATCTATAAGAACCGATTTGAATGAATGTCTCTATCTGAAATTTTGACAGCAGTTACGGTTTGAAGGACTCATGCCCCTGCTGTGCTTTAGGCTGGAGTCCCTCTGTGCTCACTGACCAATGAGGCAGGAGATGGGCTCCTCGCTCATCTCGAGCAGAGCACAGAGATGTAATCAACTGGGGCACCTGAGTGTGACTCAGTGTGAGAGGTGTAAAAAGTCACAATACATAAAACAAATTAGCCTAACTGCTGCTCCTATTATTGCTACTCCTACTGGAACTAACGCAGCAACCGTTGTTAATAAATGAAAGCTGATCTTGGTCATTATATTGATATGTTTGCATATTAATAAGCTGATATGAAAACAGAGAATGCATCAGGTTACAGAAACGTGAGTGCACAAACCCACTGCACTGCATTGTTGCCTGGCAACTTAACTAATGTGGCACAGCAAAGTAACATGTTGAGGCTCACAGATTTTGGTTTGATTAGCCCCGGAGAATACAGCATGTAGCCAACGTTCGAGACACCAATTGTTGCTTATTGTATCTTGACGGCACTGTACAGCCGCCGATTTTATGTTAATAATCAACCCTCACGACCTCCCGCTGAGGCTCAGACTCACCACTGCAGCAGAAAAGGCATCTCAGGGAACTCAATTTCAAATACACGGACTGAAATCGAATGTAACCTCGGCTCTGTATGTTTCTTTGTGTTCTGTCTTCTGTAACATGACATGCAATACAATTACTACCACGAGATTGTTTCGCATATAGCTGCTTCACTTCAAGGCCATCGGCTCTCATGATAATTCTACCGTGGTTCCAGGAGGAGGTTTATTAAGGTGTCATCTGGGGAAAAGGTGAGGGGTCTGTAATTGGATTGACATTTAAACACTCTCCAGTTACCTCACACACATACACACATCAAAAGTAAGTCAGGATCAGGTGTTAAATGTGGTCACAGTGAGATCCTCCCACTCTACTCTTCCTGCTATAATGATGAAGAAGCAGAGACACTACATTGACCAAGCTGCAAGATACTGAATTTAATATGTCCGCTACCTCAAATGTCACAGAGGGATATATCAGCATATTAATTCACTTACAGCTTTCAGAGTGTATACACCTACAGTAAGTGTGTATGTATGTATGTGTGTGTGTAACAACTCATTTTATTCACTTTACTGGTAGCATTGTTGATGCAAAAGGCATAACAAATCTATAATCATGATGTGGGCCTGCACTATATGTGTGTATATATATATATATATATATATATATATATATGTTTTTCTTAGCTCTGCTGTAAAGCTGTTCGCTCCATCAGCTGTATGTTATAAGCTCCGCTAGCTGCTAAAACACTCTAAGTCTATGCTGCTTACACGTATCTAAAAGCTGACTAGCTCTCCTCCTTGGTGTAAACAGAAGTAGTCAGTTCAGTTCTGTCACCCCCAAACGTCAGCCTCCTGAGTGGCTGCCTGTGCTAAATCTTGGTTCGCACACATGCTCTTAATTCCATTTTACAGTTCACACACATCTATTCTTAGTCTCAAATGTGAATGAAACGCTCGCACTGTCGAGCCCTGGCTTATAGATCAGTGCTATACCAGAAATGTTATTCATGAACAGCAGTGAAGAGAGACAGAGAGCATGGGGGGCAAAGAAGCAGGACTTTTCTAGACACATATTCAGGTGGCTTATTGATTCTTAATACGTTGGGTAAACAGCCGCCTCTCATTTGCTATCGCAGACATAGCCTGATGATCCAAGATGATTCTGTCAAGATGAATTTTACTAAAGTCATTTATGTGCAAATAGTGTGTACACGTGTATTGCAGGCTGATAATCTAAAAGATGCAGGTTTAAAAAAACACTCTTTCTGACAGTGTCTTCTCTCAGTTGTCCTCGTTGCCTTTAACTTGCTCCCTTTGTCACTTTCTCTCTCTTCAGACACACATCTACAAGTTATCAATGCAGAATGCTCAAATGCAAGACCAGAGGCATGCACGCTCACTCCACTTAGAGTTTTACAGACTCTGGCCCCAATCTCTCCTTTTGTCACCTTCTTTTCTCCACTTGCTCATCACTTCTTTTTTCCTCTGCTCTCCCCCCATCAGTCCATTTTGTTCTGCTCCTTTTTCTTAATATCAACTGCCTTTGCTTTCCTGTCCACCCCCCTCCCGTTCACTGGCTCTTCTTTGATTAGCGTGAGGGAGGCTTTGTTTTTTCCCCCTGAACCCTGGAACAAGAATTGATCCTCATTTTCCCTCCACAGAGGCAGATGAATACACCTCTGAGCAGAAATTAATCAGTAATTTGTGAGTGATCCCTGAGCCTTTGTCCCCTTTTTGTGGTTAACCTTGCTTCTGAGAGTTTCTCATGTGTAAAGACAATGAAAGAGGTTAGTGTGTGTCTGTGTGTATGTGTGTGTGTGTGTGTGTGTGTGTGTGTGTGTGTGTGTGTGTGTGTGTGACTTAAGAGGAACAGAGGAAGCACAAACAAGCAGAATAAATAGGGTTTACTTAGGTAGGTATAAACTATACTATGTTGTATGCTTGCTGCAAAGTAGAGTCAGATATACAAGGTTTTTAGAGCAGAACGCAACAGACCATGAATCTATGGTGCACCACTTTGGTTCATACTGAAATTTCTGAGCAGCTATTGACCACATTAACACAGCGGCCAGTTTCCTCTGACATCACACTATGGTGCTGCTGTGCTCCAGATGGCAAGCCGTATAAAACATCGGGAATCTGAAAAATCGTTATCATGTCACTGCTTCAGATTGATCAGCAACTGAAAAGACATGGATAGTGAAATCCTGCAGAGACACCAGGCCGGGCAAAACAGCATATCTGATGACCTGTAGAGTGGTGTAGTTTGTAGTCCTAAAACCAGGACATCAGTTGTAATGGTGATACACTGTATCACAACCCCCATGAAGTGACTTGTTTCACTCTAATAATTTGATCCGTTTGGGCCAATAAAATGTCCACATACTTCCAAAAACAGTACCAGCATATTAACATCTCTCATAGTGGTGCGCACAGCAGAGCCGCTAACATTACTGCGGTATTATTGTGTACATGTCTCTGATCGAAATCTCCTTGTAGATGCCGTCTCATGCCTGTTGTGAAACAGCTGGCTATTGAAATGAGAGCAGGCTGTGTAAATAAGACAGGCCCATTACTGTAGCACTTCAGATGCCATATTAATCTGTATTCTGATTTTGAAGCTGTCTAATTAAGTCTGGTCTGTATGAAAGAAAAGCTACAGTACGTGCACATGACATGGACGCTAACTGCTAATTACGATGCAGTGATTTGGTCTGTGAATACAAAATGATCATTGTCACTGACCCCTGCTCAGGCTATCAATCACATTGTCAGCGCAGGAGCCATAATCTTTGTTTGATGACTGGGAGAGCAGCAGGGATGGAAGCAGGCCTATTATATTGTTTTAATGAAAACACGGACAGGAGAGCCGCCAGACAGGGAGTTTAACCGTCGTGTCTCACCTCACATGTCCTGTTACTCCCACTGAATGAAAGTAACCTTCAGTGTGCAGCTGAGAGGCTCTAAAAGCTCGGACATATGGTACTACAGCATGTTCTTGCCGAATTCTTGTCTCCAAGGCGAAATGATGTAAAAGGGATGAAACCAGCTGCCCACCGTATCCCATTCACAACACATTATTTAGTATCCTTAAGTCGGATGAAGTACTCGTACAAAACTGCAGTGTAATAATATCACACCACGCAGATGGCAGGACGCCCTCCGTCAGTGCAACTGAGAAACATCTGAAGGGCTCTTATCTCAAATGATGTAGTCACCTACAGCATCAGGTGGCCTTCCTCATCTCTCTCCCCCGCTGTCCCTTTTCAGCTCTTATCCTCTTTTCATCGCTGACTTCTTACATTTGTCTGCGCCACTTATCTTGCCTTTTTTTTTGTACCTTTTGTTGGTCCAGTAATAAATAATGGCACATGTTTAAGAAGGCTGTTCGATGTCAGCTAGTTTTCACTCACAACCAGCCCGCAGAGCACTGCAGATGTGCATCATTGCTCGCTCTTGTCTATTTAAAAGGAGTGTCGGCCCCGATGTTTCTTGAAAAGACCCCAGAGAGAGTAAACTCCCAGCCTCCACCTTTAGTTGGTAAGATTCCTGAAATCGCAGAGGGCGATGAAGACTGCTACACAAGTTAGTTTACAGGAAAGTTGATCACGGTTAACGAGCATATTTTTGGGGGGCGATGACACAAACATGGCGTTGGAACAAGAAGGATGGAGGTCTCAGGGCAAACATCTTGCAAACTGTCTTTCTGCTCACAGGCTGCTGCTGTCATGTCATCACATAGCTAGTTGCAGTAGTACTGCCATAAGTGCATTGAATAGTGCTACTAAAGCATAGTTCTCACCACTTACCTTTATTAAAAGGGCTATGTGCAATTTTTGAATGTGGATGTCTGTATGGGTGTGTCTCCTAAATGTTTTTAGCATTAATATGCATACAGCAGTTTTTATTTATGTATTTATTTATGCATATACTACCTCAAATAGATGTTTTGCACTGAACAAGGACTGCACTTAATTTCATTGTGTCTGCTACAATAGCAATAAAGATATTCTATTCTATTCTATTCTAAAAAGAGAACTGCAGTATGGAGAATGGTACCTTTAGTAAATAGAGAAAACATTTGATATGAAAATGAGAAAGTTTATTTGTATAGCACTTATGAAAACCAGCTTTACAAAGTGGTTTACAACAATAAAATGCTGTTTTGATTTAGACAACAAAAGGACCCAAACAAAAGACATGAAAAGGCAGGTTAGTGGGGTCAAAAAGTGAGCTTTAATGATGAGCTGATTCAAAATTCAAAGTCCAAACTAAAACAATATATAACACAAAAAACTAACATGCATGATACAAAAGGGATAATAACATAGGCACATTCAGGAAATAAAAGTGCTCCATCCTCATCCTGATCAATCACAGTGGGATGAGAGGTGAGAGAGAGGCGTCATGGGGAAAATGTTGCTGACACCACCTGCAGCGACCCTCCCACAGCAGAAACAATCTCTACATTTGCACAAAAGGCACGGCTGATAAACTTGATTGTTTATTTAAAACGCCTGACTCCTGACATGTTTCCTTTGGAGAGTTTATCACTACAACTTTTAGTTTTGCAGATTAAATGTGCCACAACATTTGTTACAGTAACATGACTGTGTTCATGGAAATGTTTGAAAAAACTGAAAGCAGCCTCTCTAATCATAAAATCACGGTGTATAAATGGTATGAACCTGCCTGTGTGGGCGTATGTAATGCATCCATTAAATAGCAGGAAACAGACTGCGCACTCCACTTTAGGCCAGCTTTATGTTGGTCCATATCACTCTCTGCTGTCTCAAGATAGAAATCTGCCATCAGTGCACCTGACCACACCTCACTGTAAGACCAACACGCCCAGGGGTGCACAAGTGGGCACACAAGTGGGTGCAAGTACATTTGCGATTTACACTACCTGGGTGCTGGGCATGAAAATGTCAACTGTGTCCGTCTGCAACTTGCAACGACACTTGCGTCGCTGCTGTGCGCCCAGCAACGCATGAGGGCATGACTTAAAAATAAAACAGGAAATGACAAAACCAAAACTCGAACCATAACAAATACACAGTAATGTATGTATAAACAGGCTAGCACAAGAACTATTAGAGAAATGAATTCAAATTAGAACCATGAAAACAGTAGCTACGTTAAAAAAGAGCAGTCCAAGTCTGAAGTGCAATGTCAATAATACCCTGTAACTCAAAGAATAAACCTAAAAATGTATACATTTATTGGAAGGCCTTTAGATAGAAATAAGTCTTTGAACTTGATTTTAAAGAAGATGCTGATTTAGCCATCTGTAGGCAAGTTGTTACACAGCTCCCCTTCTGTCATCAAGCATGAGCTGGGAACAGAAGAAGAATCTTTAGTTAATCACACACAATCATATTCCCTTTATTGACTGCAGTCAGCCTCCCAAGGGAGCAGTTGGTTGCCAAAATATGGCACCCAGAGACCAACACTCGTTTGGTTGAGGGCATTTGAATTTACCGAGTCTAAATGTTTTCATGGTAAGGAAATGGGAGCACCGGGAGCAATCCTATGCAAGCATGGGGACAACATGCAACTTCCACACAGAAAGGGCCTGCTCCAGTGGGATTTGAACCCACAACCGTCTTTCTGTGAAAACAACAGCTAGTTGCAGCAAGTCCCAGTCTGAGGATCTTGAGCAGTATGTTGGTTGGTAAGGGGACGGCACTTCCAATATATGGTAAAATCTGTGGCCAGGCCATGAAGAGCTTTAGAATGTATAGTTATAATCTTAAAATCAGTCCTAACACAAAAAGACAGCCAGTGTACAAGGTGATTAAAACTGGAGTAATGTGTTCTCTTTCTTGGTTTCTGTTGAATGCAGATTGTGTGAACCACTGATAAGGATCTCTGTACTAAATGGACCTGAAAAAAAATATGACATTGAAGCTGACGTTGCTTGAAAATGTTTTTGTTAATGGGTATACACCCAGTCAAACAGTCCTGCAATACGTAAGAGAAGCACGACTCAAAGGTTGATTAAACCGTCAGGGCCAATAAACGTTGTTATTAGTGAGCTAAAATTGCTCACTTAACTGTGTTACACTGCCAACCATCCTCTATATGTGAGGCTACAGCATGCTCTATTTAGCTTTTAACGTGATGATGTGATTGAGGGAGGTGAATAGCAGCCGCCTATAGCTCAGGATGGTGTTAGGAGGCTGGATGTAGCTGTGAGCGGTGACAGCGGTTTCACCCTGCTGCTGCCCGTTCAAATACAGAACACCCTCATCGCCGGGTGGCAGGCGCAGAGACTAGCTACTGACTGTCTGAAAATGTCGTCATATTTGCATTCCACGAGTCAAAACCAACACATGTTTAAATCAGACTCTATTGTGGGCTCCATTGTGGACCCTGCTTATTATCCCGCTGCTTGTATTCCTCCAGCCTGCAGTGATACAAACAGGGATTCTATGAAACAACAATGCTCAGTGTTTGTTACTTCTACTGCCGGGTTTGCTCTGAACTTAATACACCTCTCATCGCCTTTCTGAGCCTTCCTCCCTGCTTAATAACGCAACAGAGATCTTCCTCTCTTCCTCTCTGACTTTCTCTTCGTCCTTGCTGTTGGCTTCAACCCACATCCTTATTTTCTTAAACACTGGCATTCATATTGTTCTGATTGTAACTGGTGAGAAAAAAACTTGACTTGTGCTGTCCCAGAACGAATCGTCCTCATAACGTGGTCACAGTTCTGTCATCAAGAGGAACTGGTAAAGCTTTATGCATGAATCTTTATTTAAATGCAATGTTAAGTTTGTGACGCAAATGAACATTTCCTCTCCAGCGCTAATCGACAGTCAACATCGCAGATCATAAACACCCGATAATGGATGTCACCTCTGCCGATCGCTGCTGCAGTCAGGTTCATAAACGGGAGTGAAGATAAATCCACTTTTTAGTCCCAACGGTTAAAAAGTAACTGTGAGCTCTCCTTCCATCAGTGAGTCGGATGTGACTCTGGGTGTTTATAATACATTGAGCAACTGTGGCCTTGCTCTGCCTGCCCCTCCACACAACAATTGGCAAATGTCTTTCATGTTGTGAGAGCCCTAAATATAATGCAAAGCATCACCGCCGCAATAGATTGACCTCAAATTCAAACATCTTGCAATTTGAATACCTTTTCAATTCATGTGGAGAGAGCGCCGCATTCACCTTAAGATCTATTCATTTAACTTTTTCATTTTCCACTCGCTATGTTGATTCATGTGCTTCATTTTTCAGAGCCGCATTGTGCTCTTTGAAAAACAAGGTAAAGCAGAAATTACTGCTTGGCGATCAAAGGCTGTCATTTCAAGCCTAACTAAGCAGAACTTTTGAATGAATGCTATTTACAGGATCTTTCAAACTGAGTCTTTTTGTTAGCAAGTAAAGACCAGATGGTGAATTCTAAACTCTGGATTGTTCTGAACCCATTTGAGTCCCTGTTGAATAGATTCCATGCTCAGTCATGTTTTTCTCATGGCTTTTTCCTCCACACAGCATTCAAACTGTCAGACAGGATGAGACAGTTGTAGTCACAGACAAGGACAGCAATGATTTACTGACCTGAAGTCAGAAGTGTCAGTTTGAGCGTTGTAACACCTAAAACTTTCAGTGCTAAAGAAAAAAGGAGGTAGCGAGATGAAGCAATGTTCTGCTTGATCTAATATCAGTGTTCCTCTATTGCTCTGACAGATTGGTATAGGATTGGCCCATGAGCAGTGGCGGAAGTACAAGGCCTCTCAGGGTGGGATGGTGGTTGTATATTATCCTCGAGGGGATTTCAACTCCCCCACATCCTGTTTCTTGATGTCCGTTTGTGCTGCTTGAAAAAACATAAAAAACTAATCAAAGATGAATTAAAACGGCATCCTGCTCTTGACCCCTGAAACACAGCTTTATTTATAGGCTCAGTTTAATGGCCTCAGTGTGAAAGTCTCCATGTGGAGGTTAACAGATGTCCTGTCTCCTTATATGTATGTTGGGGGTTAAATAGAGCCTTGTGTTACAGGCTGCTTAGTAGACTCATCACAAAAACTTCTCTATCATTCATCAGGGTTTGTCTAAAATACAGATGTCTTAATGAAAAATATCTTCTAATTGGATCAGAATTCAGTCTGGTTAGAGGGTTCGGTGGAGAACATTTATCCTCTGTTAAAAAAAAAAAATGCATTTCTTTTCACATGTGAAGTCTTGAGCAACAATGCGAGTTGCTCCAGCCAAAAAGACTGGTTTCTAATTAGGACTGCAGCCAGAATCACATCTGATCTTGAGCCAGAGGCAAGCCTGCTCCGAGGTCCGTCCAGATGCCCTGCTATGTGGAGAGAGTGACTCGGGAGTGAATTTTCATTCCTGTCCCAGACAATTTATGGTGAAGCAGGGGAGCTGAAGGGGCTGCAGCAACCCACAATGGAGGCTTTATGAAATAACTTCAATTGAAAAAAAAAAGGTGTGATGCAGATTTGCAGTAAAGAAAAAGAAACAGACCGAAATGGCTGACTGGAGTCTGTGTTAAGGCAGATCTGTATGTTGCTCTTCTGTGTAAAACATGTGTCTGTGACAGCTTGTGATTGGATCTGTCTTTTCTGCTCTGTATACTAATACCCACATACATCACTGGGAAAAAAGGACACAATGAATAAAGAATAAAGAAAGAAGTTATTGTGTAACATTTTACACGAAGGCCCAAATAAAGAAGAATCAGAATCAAGAATCAGAATCAGAATTCCTTTATTTGTCCTGCAAACAGGAACATTTCTGTGTCACAGCAGCCCAAGGACAGTAATATTACAATAATACAATAATAATAGTACAAAATAAGCAATATTATAACAAGGTAAGAAATAGAATAGACTCGTATATACATAATATTATACAATATGAACAGTGTAAATGTAAACAGTGTGGCAAAAAAATAGAGGGAGCAGAGCTGGTTGCACAGTCTGACAGCAGCAGGAAGGACCTGTGATACCTCTCCTTCACACACTTGGACCTGTGATACCTCTCCTTCACACACCTGGACCTGTGATACCTCTCCTTCACACACCTGGACCTGTGATACCTCTCCTTCACACACTTGGACCTGTGATACCTCTCCTTCACACACCTGGAC
>CAEMYA010000074.1:3849445-3877542 GCA_903131615.1 Diplodus sargus | reverse complement strand
TCACACACCTGGACCTGTGATACCTCTCCTTCACTCACCTGGACCTGTGATACCTCTCCTTCACACACCTGGACCTGTGATACCTCTCCTTCACTCACTTGGACCTGTGGTACCTCTCCTTCACACACTTGGGTGTATCAGTCTGTCACTGAAGGAGCTGTCTAGTGCTGTGATAGTGACCTGCAGGGGGTGGGACTCTATCACCAGCAGCGAGGACATCTTATCCATCATCCTGATTCTGTCATAGACAAGTTTAGAAAGTTTCTTCTAACTCAACAACTCAGAAAACTCAGTGATTTATGTAAGACTCTGGGGACTGAGTAGCCTTTATTGGTTATTGTTTATTTTATTCGTAAAATCTGACATGTTTACCGTCCATACAGTGTTGTCTTCTTTTCTATATTAACATTATTCGACAAACTGACACTTTTAACAAGGACAGAAATTAATTTAACATTTTGCCATTAATGTCAATTTTACGAGAAAGCTCAGATAAATAAGAATATGTCACGGACAACTCAACAATTCGCAACATGGAGTGACTTTTAAAAGTCAAAGAAGTAGCCTTTGTTGGTTACTGATTGATTTATTTGTCAAATTTGACACGGCAGTGCAGTGCCGGCCCAAGCCTTTTGGGGGCCCTAAGCATAATTTGATTTGGGGCCCCCCTCCCCCTATCACGGAGTCACCTGTGCTTGACAATTATTGACACAAATGTCATGCTATAATGTTATATTATAAATTGTATTAATACAGTAATGGATTATGAACTACTGTCCCCCAGGGCCCAGATGCATAAGTACCCCCCCACTTAGCTGTGCAAAAGTGGGTTCAATTGGGAGAACGTGGGTCTGGGGGTCCTCCCCCAGAACATTCTGAATTTGGTAGATGTGATTTCCTTGATCATCTTGTCTTGAATTATTAATTCTTAGTTTTATTTATGTCACTTGTTTGATTTATTTAATATGTAAAAAAAAATAGCCCTAACCCTTACCCTAACCCAACAGCCGCTTTGTTCACTTATGCCTCGGGCTGGCCCTGCGGCAGTGTTTGGTGGTGTTGTCGAGTCTGTAGTTGGTACGACTGCTTTGACTTTCGAGAATGTTGGCGTTCAAGTTTGCTGTCTGGTGTAGAGCAAAACGCTTTCAAATGGTTGTGAAATTACTGTGAAGAACAAAAAGGATGTCGCGTAACAACATTTTGTCACACAAAATATGATGACGTTATAATATAGACAGACTTTAGGCAGTCCTCAGGCAACACAATGATTTTGAGCAGACAATAAGGGGTGAAAAAGAATTGAAAAAGAACAATAGAATGATTTTGTTCAAAATGAAGAAAATAGCGATGCATGATATCAGAACTGTATATTTACTGTATATATGAACACCAACCTATTGTTACTACAATTCCCTTCCTGCTCAATCACGCTGACATTTTCCTCTGTGCGTCCAGTCTTAGTCACAAAGTGAATCTTTAAATCGACTCCCATCCTGCTAGAATCACAAATGAATCCCATGACCCACAGGAAAACAATGCTTGGCCTGTAATGAGCGTGCCACTATGTGCATTCAAATGACATGCTGTGCTATCTCCAGTGAAAACGCAGTTCACAACATGCATGCTGTATTTTATGCAATTTGATTTTTTCTGTTTTGCTCTCATCAGATTTCTAATTTGCCCTTAGACAAGACAGTTCACTGCTGTTGTTAAATGGCTCAGTCAGATGCAAATGTTCTCTACTTTGATATCAGTCGGACAACATGAGAGAGCGTGTATTTGCCTGCCGAGATGTTATCTGAATAAGATTTGAATGGCCCTCACATATGAGAGGTGAATTTCTAATGAATTTGGAGCTGCTGTGATAAAGTTAGGTCTTACTCAGAGAAAGGAAAGGGAAATGAGCAGGTGTCGGCATGTGTAAATGGATTAATGTGAACCTCTGAATAACAAGTATTAAAGGCCATTCGTGGAATTCAAATTACTGCATAATTGGATTACTTAATTTCCTTGCAATTCCCTCACAGCCTGTAGTGAACAAGTTGTCCAAAACAAGCGCAGAGCTCAGACTACTCACCCTTGTCAGGAATTAATTACATTGCTAACCACAGGAAATGATGAGCTCTGTCTATAGTTATGTGTAAAGGTATTTCTTTAGGTCTCTGACGAACCCATCCACGAGACACTGCCAAACTAAACCACAGACATTGCGTTGCACGTAATTAAGTTCTTTGTCATGTGTCCTTTGGAATAGTAATACAGACATATATTGCATCGATTTCTGTCCAAACATCGCTGAGGAGGCTTTCTTTGCTGGCAGTCCGCTTCTTTGATGATGGATCAAAGCTTCCCAGCAACAGTGAGGTGATGAAGCAAGGCTCAACAGGCTCTTCAAATAGGGTGCACAACTGATGCAGCTCCGGATTATATAAAGGCGACAAACACACAGGGTTGTATGGTATTTGGCTGTTGCAAAGTCATCAGCAATATCTCGTCTGAGCTATCCATCAAGCGTTTTCTACCTGTGACAGGCAAGCTTGATAGCTAATGACAAGGTCTCAGGAGATTTGAAAGATCGTTTGAAAACCCCTCACAGTTCATGGATTAGTCTGACACATATTTTTTGGGATCAGTCGATTCTCAATGGCTGTTCTTCAGACTCAAATTGAGCTGACTAATTATAGTCTTTTTAGACACTGCAAGGCCAGACTGACGCTATAAACATTAATTCAGCCATACTCAGTCCAAGAAAAATTTCACAAACAATCATCGGGGGTTCCCTCTTTCCTGAGAGAAATATAGGAATATAGAAAACAACATGTTTTGTGTTTTCACATTTTTTTTCAATTTACTTTGAGAACCACATTTCCAAAGCATATTTATTTACTTGAATAGAGTTGAAAGTGAGCAGTCTGTTGATAATGTACCTTTATTACTAAGCTGAAAGAAACATCAGAAATATTTATTATGTGATTTTATATTGAGATTTTAAGTTTTTTTTTAATCAATTTGAGAAAGCCCTCACGAATACTGATAATGATCCAAGATGTAGAAGGCAACTGTTTAATGGCATCTTATTTATTTCTTCATTTGTGTGGAGGAAGAGAAGAGTGTTAGCTCAGACACAAAAGAAGGCGAAGGAGGGGCAGTGGAAAGGAAAGTCTGCAAGTCGAGGATAGTGACGCACGTTCAGACCTGAAGGTTTTCTCTGCAAGTACAATTTCATGCTGGGTGTTAATGGATAATGTATTGTTCACCCTGGTGAAAAAGTGGAGAAAAGAATTAGTCCCTGAACATGGTCCGTTTGTCAGAGGCATTTTGTAAGAGGGGTTCACTGCCCTCTCCAACACGATAACGTGTCACACTGTTTCCTCTGTGGACGACTCGCCTGATCTTATCATCTTTCCATATCCCATCAGTAGCCTGGAGCTGACTGTAGATGTTTTTTTTCTTGCTGTTTTTTTTGGGTCTCTATGAATCAGAGGTACCATCCCGCTGAAATGCTTAGATTCCAGGAAAACATACCTGCTTGATGGGGTTTGTCTAAACACAGTGGTGGCAGCCATCCCTCCAAAGAGCCTCTTATACTGTTATAGAAGAAAAATGTAGATTTAATAACCATAAGGTGAAATGATGCTTCTCTGAGCTGTGCATTTAGGCAAACGTACAAAGGTGTTGTTCAGACACATCAGCTGTTTTTCTTTTATGCCTTTACGGGTTGAAGGCAAAGCATAAAGTAATGTATGTACTATATACATGAAACAAACATGAATGAATTTGGATTGATGAACATAAATGGGAAGCCGCTGTGCCGACATGATGTGTTCATGAGCTTTGACGTCATAATGCGGACACAAAATGGATGCTACGACGAAGATGTGCTTTCAATGCATTTAAAGAACATGTGGATATGTGTTTGACGGTTGAAGGTTTTTTTATGGAAGTAATTTTAGTCCAGACTTGTTGCTTCACCAGCAGATCCCTTAAATCCCTTATCCCCTTCTTGCAGTCAGGGATAATGGTAATACATCTCTCAAACTGATCTTGGTCACTCTCTGTAGACAGCAATTGTTAACAGCTACTACCACATTATGAATTACATGTGAGCAAAAATTTGATATGCAATATTTGAAGTAAGTAAACGTTTCTACCCGCTGACCAAGCAATATACTTACATCCACCAAGATGAACTGACTATTCAGAGAATTCAGAGACATGCACTGTAAGTGTGCTGGAAAGGAATCTAGATTCATTTATTTGGGTAGAATATCACTTTCTTTTGTAAAAGTGCTCAGACGTTGTACTACACCGGTTCACCGCTTTATCTTTGCATATGCATTATTTCAGCATCAGTGCTTTTTTAACCTGTGGTTTTGTAGGCAATGCCTGTCTGAAAAAAGTTGCATTTTAATATGAAGTTTTGTTTGGACTTTAGAAATAGATCTGGACGATGACTTGGGGAATCCATTCCATCATTCCCGATGACAAACACATATTCTCTCATACAGTGTGTTGCTTTTACAGTTTTGATTTTCAGGTATACCATACTGCATCTGTATGTGGAGTGCTGCACTCTAGGTAGATTCTTCTCACGTTGCTGCTGCAGCATTGGACAGGGCCATGCACATGCCTCGTCAGCAGCCCTTGGAAACTCCAAATTGCAAAATAATCTTATTTTTTTCCAGCTCAGTGAGTCAAGAGCACCCTTGGCTGGGTACCCCCAAAAATGAAGCAAAAGCACTCAAACGCTTATCATCCACTTCATTTCATCACTGAAACTTTGTTTGCTGCACATGTTGTGGCAAAGGACTCGCACACTTGGCTAATCAGGCAGGAAAGTAAGTGTGTGACGTGAATAACATTATGCTTAATGGTGTACCTGTATTTCTGTGCATGTTTCAGACGGCAAGGTGGAAGTGACGAAGGAGAGCCTGAAGCTCTGCACCATGGGGCCAGGGAAGGTGTTCGGAGAGTTGGCTATTCTCTACAACTGCACCAGGACTGCCACTGTCAAGAGTGAGTCTCCACAGACACCTGGAAAAACATCCAGAAGCGCTCTGTGTTGAATGCACACAACACACACACACACACACACACACACACACACACACACACACACACACACACACACACACACACACACACACACACACACACACACACACACTCAAATCTGCTCCCTTGCTGTGGAGGATTAGGGGTCTTTCTGCCTGTAAGATATCAGAGCTACATTGACACAGAGAGAGGGATCACATCACCACTGTATGAGCGGTCATGATGAAACAGTACACATCACTGCTCCGTGTTTTCACAACACTCAAGTCAAGTGTCTAGCGAGACCACCGGTGAGATGAGTGTCAGGGTCTGCTGCCTCGACTCCTTCCTGTGTCAAAATGCTCCGGCTATGAAGGATGCACAGTGGGTGAGTAGGTGGTCTATCAGACTGGCAATTTGAATAGGCAGCCTAATGGAGTAAGAATAGGAGGCTGAGAAAGGACAGGACAGATGGTGTACTATGCACATTTGAGACCTAGTGTGTTAGAAGAGAGTGTGTCAGGATGAAAAATCTGTGTTTATGCGAGGAAGGATATAGGAAATAGCTTGGGATCTGTGTTCTGGTGGAATAATAAATATGCAAAAGGTGAGATGAAATAAGGTCTGGTGGGTGAGAGTGTTTTTTTTAGCACATCAATGCAGTTCAAATTACAATAAATGAATGTAGGTCAGTGTCTGAGTGAGTGCTCCACTTGACAGCAAAGAACATACTCAATCATAATTCGGTGTAATCGCTGGTGACCAGGTAAATAGTTCCATTCACTGTGAGCTGGTTGATTTTTTTTGCCGTTCCCGATGAAGATCTATATGTGTTCCAGTTATGAATGAATGCATGAAGGGCAGAGGGTCCCTTGGGCCCGCAGACAAGAGCAAGGAGGCCTGAGTTCAAGTATGGAGGAAACAGGGTTGATGATGGTGGCACGCCCTCTTACTGGCCCCCTTTCACATCCCATGATCCCCTACCACTGACCAGACCAAACTGAACTCCCAGTGCAGGTTGCTACGGCAACAGGTGCCCACAGGGAGACAGGCCAACTCCTGTGGGATAAGATATTCCCCTTCCCACAGGCGACAGAGTGTCTGTCTTCTTCTTTTGTGTATTCTTTCGTCTGCCACCAGCCCGACTGCCTTTACTTGGTGTCACGATCTTTTCAGGTGCACGTCATTGCTTTGGCGCTTAATAAAAACTCTGCATGGAACAAGTGATGTAATTGTCTACACTGGCAGAAGTGTGTTTACAGCTTAACAGGGTCACTGGCACTGTCTCTGAGGGTGGATGTCTTGGTTTAATGAATGCCTCGACACAAGGATGTGCAGAGGAATTCAGCTATAACATTAGATTTTAGAGGTGATGGCCGCGGCTGGAAATCATCCAACTACATGCGTGGACGGGGGTTCAGATACCAATCAGCCAATTGAATTTAATCTGTGTCTCTGTATGTGGAACCCTTTCGGACGATATGTTTTGGTGGATTGGATGGCATTCTAGTTACATTTATCAGTAATTACTTGTTGGAAAAATGTAGATGTTGAACCCTCCATCCTTTAACTGTAAAGGTAACCCATATTTTAATGACATTATTGCTTACTGTGATAATGGAAAGATTAATTGAGTTTGTCACCTACTGAGAAAGCTCACAGAGACAATTACGAGCCATTAAGTGCAGTGATTTGAAGACAGTCAGACCAATTCAGAATTCAAACCACAAAGTCTTTAGGGAGTTGCCATAATGATTACATTTCCAGCATTTGTTTTTCAAGAGCTGTAGTCAGTGTAGTGTAGAGTTGCGATGATTAGTTGATACATTGATCAAAAGAAAATTAATTTTGGTCATTATCCAAGCAGAAATTTCAAACATTTGCTTTTTAGATTTAATGTGCTGCTGCTGTCTGTCATTTCTGATAGTAATGAAGAGCCTCTACTCTCAGACTCTCGGTCAGAGAAAAGAAGCAATTCAGGACGTCACGTTGGGATCTGGGAAAATGTGATTAGCTTGTTTTTTACTCAGTTTTTTGGCATTTTATGGGCTAAAAACTCAATTTATCAAAAATGAAAGTAATTGCTAGTTGCAGCCCTCATGCAGTGCTTGACATGTTGTGTTACTTTCGCAATTAAACAGGCACTAATGTTCAAAATTGACTTGAATTTTGAGAGAGACTTCAGTTTCAGTGAGAGGAAAATGATCTTGAACCTGACTGCTTTATGCAACAGTGATGTACCATATTCAATCCTGTTTACTTTAAAATGCATTTACTTACAAAAAGCGTTTTAGATTGTTAACTGTGTCTTTACTTCCAGGCATCATTTGGTTTTCATTCATTTCTGAACATTATGAAAATCAAATGCTTAAAACCAGCTTTATTTTGGTGATTCATCACAGCGAGCATTGCGTCTACTGGCTTTCCTGATCAATATATACACTTACAGCCGTCTTAGAACAAATATACATGACTCTGACAACAATGAAAGCAGACATTATGTTCACTGAGATGAATCTTGGGCCTTTCACACACTTAATTTTCAATTCTCTGCGTCAAACCAGACTGGTATAAATAGGAAAGTGCCTGGAAAGAAGGAAAAATTGGAAAAATAGCTAGCAGTGTTGGACTGAACAGTGACTGTGATTTGAAGTAAAATGTCTAAAATATGCTTAATTACCACTGTAGTCTGTTAAATTATAATGAAATAAAATATAACATACAAACAAGAGGCTCAGTGAAACATGTTGACAATACACATTTGTTAGCTTTGTATTGGACCATTTTATGTAGAAGTGCCTTTATTGTCAGAATGTGCAAGCAGCTATCCAGTAACACAATTTTATATAGTTTATGTATTGCAGGGATGAGACACAATGAACCTCTCTCAGAAAATAAGAGAATTGGTTGAATTTGTTTTAATCTCTAATGGACTGATAAGGATTGTCGTTTCCATTGATCGCCCTCCTTTTTCAGCCTTTAGGTGGTTTCATGTGTGAGCTCTCGCCTGCAGTCTCCCAAGAGGAATTGATCCTGTACAGTATGTCTGCCCTGACTTAAGCATTTCAAGTAGCACTTACTCCCAGGCTGTGTAGCACTCCCAACGAGCTCCAGAAATCAATATGTTATGTTAGGTTTCAGAATACAGAAACTTACGACTAGAGTTATGATCACATTTGGGGTTTGGCCCTGCCAGTCTTGGCAAATAAGATGGAAGTAGAAAAACAACCTTGGAGAAAAAAACCTAAGAGACCTGAAATACATATCACACCATTTTCACATGCCAACAATAAGGAAGATGTTGGCTGAAGATAAGAAGAAGAAGAGGAAGAAAAGGGTAGGAGTGAGAGACAAAAGAGATAGGTGATAAATGCCTGACGGCAGCGACAACAAAATGAGGCAGCCACCTCAGGGAAAGCAAGACAGAATTGCTATTTTTTTGTCTGCCGACAGAGGAGAGAGAGGGAGAGTGGCCCTCTACTACAAAACATTATTTTCTAGCATCAAAATGTCACTGGTTTATGAAGACTTGGACAGCATACAGGATGCAATTCAGCATTGTGTGACACGAAGCTGTGCAGCAATTGACAGCGCTGCCACATGACAACAGCAGGAAGGAAATCATTTCAAACACCACTGACTGGTGGCTCTGCTTATTTCTTGAAAATATATAAATGTATATTTATTATATTAATAAATATATATTTGCATATTAACATCGGATTCATTGTGCTTTGATTCAGGGTTATGGTTGTGATTCATTTTAATGAATTGACAATGTAAGCCTAGCATGATAAAAACACTATCACTACTGCCGTACTACTCCGTAGATCCATATGTTCATCTAAACTGACCAACAAGCAGACACTAGGGCCTAATCTCAGTAAACTTGCTCATAATTTTGGACAATGTTTTGCAGATTCACACTTTGGGGTAGTGTGTTCTGATTCTTATTGGGATAGAGGGGTAGAATGAAGTGTCAGTGTAACAGAGATTTATCAGAGGCACACTTCAAACCATGCCTTCATTTCAATGTAAAAATGGCCCTTTTCTTTATTACAAGTCAGCTGTAAAGGGTTACATTGTTATTGCTGATTTGCGTATTGAAGTCCTGTATTTTGACATATTTCAATATCAACAGCAACAGTTCCCCTCTGATGGTATATGATGCCAAAATTAAACTAAAGTCCAGCAGTGAAGATTCTGCACTTGGCACTCCTCTACTATCAGTGCAGACTAGCTGGGGAAGAGCGTGTGTTGCTTATGTTAGCCTATACTGCTAGTAGTCAGGGTTTTTAAATTTTTTCAAATGTTTCACTTGATTGACAGCGTGAAGTAGTGAAGAACTGCAAGTGTCGCTGTATTTCTCCATCGGATAAATGGCAATTAGTTTTGTGATAACACCAGAATTTCCACAGTAACACAAGAGAGATGACCACAGCTGAAGGCAGGGTAGACATGTCCAGTTGCGTCTGTTTACATAAACAGCAGCATCTAATGATGTGTTAGGGTCTTTAAGGGTTTTCCCAATTCATAGGAGGAGATTTTAACCACTTCCTCTATCTAATTCTGTTCTGAGGGGCATGGGGGAATTGGAAAATGAGGGATAGCGGTTGAAACTGGAAATGGGACCAATCTCGAGGAGATTCTGTTGTGGTCCTTATTAAAAATTCTATGATAGACAAAAATACCTTCGAAAAGAATCTTTATTTAAGGTCCAATTATATACTTACTTTCAAAGTACACGTTGATGGTGGTGTTTCTTAGCCACTGTTCCCAAGCTAGTGCAATTTTGAGCCATTTTATTATTAGCAAATAAACACAGGACAATTAGCCGAAACACACAAATCATATTCTGCAGCCTTTGCTGCTCTAAACGAGCATCGGGAATCCTAAAGTTGTTTGAGAGCACTCCTCTCTGAGAGAGTGATGTCACTGCCAGTCACTGATAACATAATCAGTGAGACTGATTGTCTCTGTGCTCCATCTTAATGATAGTGCTGGAAGAAGCAGCAGCCTCAGACGTCATTGCAGAAACTCAGCTGTGCTCTCACTTTGGATACTATCTAATGCACATGAATAGTTAAATATATGACTGTCTTGTAACACTTTTCAAATAATGATACCACAACTTATTTTGGAAAGTACTGGGCCTTATAGGAAGCAGGGCATAGAATGCCTTTGACAGGAAATCCCATCTATGTCTAGCCATCAAGTATACCGCTGGGTATTTTCCAGCAACAGGCAGGCAGGCATTTACAAGCACACACACACACACATTTCTCACTTTCTGTCACTCACTCGGTCAGACACAGAGAGAAGTGACAAGCATTTATTTTCATGATGATTTCTGTCAAACAGGGGTTGGCCATTTTCTACACTGGCATGCCTTACCCTGCATGCCCTCTTGCGTTTTGGAGAATTAGGTTTCAGGTGTTCAAAGGAGCGTGGATCTGCAGGTTAATGGGAAAAACAAGCATTAAATTGCCCGGAAGACGGGGGGTTTAAAGCTGCTGCATAGCAAACCAAACAAGTCAAAGAGGAGATGATCAGGCTGAATTGTGCTTAGTTAAAAGCTTGATTTGTGGATTGTAGTATGATTAATATTTAAATACTATCATTTGTATGAAACAATATGAAGCAGTATTGAGCAATCTGTCACTGGAATTATTGCAGACAGTAGTCTGCACTTAACTTCAGAGCACTTAACTATGTCTCTCGTTACCCCCAGAACTAAGCCAACCATCACTGATGGCTAACAGGCTCCCCACCAGAACATTTCAGAAGGTTTATTGCTGGTCAATGTTAAGTTATGTGGGGCTGAAACTATCACACTTTTAAACTCGACATACAGGATGTATGTCACTGACTTAACAGGCAGGAATGTAAGAGTTGATATGACTCCTTTCACTGTTAATGGGAGACAGTTTTCTCGGTTGGGTGACAGCGACAACTGTCACTATAGGTAGTGGTGGTGTGCTAACAAGCAAATCCTGCCTTACAGCAACTCTCAGGGGTGACAATATCGCACATTTTAGAAACACAAAGTAACTCCACTCCAACAATGATATCATCGTCCATCTCAGTGTTTCACTATGGACATTATCGTACACCAATTCAGTGATCATCACCCAAGTCCAGTTTGTGTCAAGGTTACATTTAAGACACAAATCCACAATCACAAACAAACAACATTAAATACATTAAATAACCCAAATCAAGTTAATGCCCATTACATAGATAGATGATTAAATGGTTAAAATATCCGGCTTCTGCCACTCAAAGTGGTAGTAGCAGATCTAATCAAAGATACTGAGAAGGAGGCCTGGCCTAAACAATTCCAGCGTCACTTTGTCTTTTATACAAACAATGTTGACACAAAACCCACTTTCATAGAATTGTAGAAACATAGAAAATGTTAGTTTTTAATTAAACATCCAGTTTAAAATAAACTTGAAAAGAGCACGACTGATGACTGGGGGTGTTGATGAATATGGAATGCATGAATGTATAAGGTGCATATTGATGCCAGCCAGTGTATGGGTACATGATATATTCTGTGCACCAGATATTCATCTCAAATTGACATTTCCTCTCCGTTAATGATTCCCACTATTTGGCATTCATCCTCTCCTAGATAATGTGGCCTCGATAGCAAAATGAAAACACAAGCCTTAATTGATATGATGGAAGATTTTCATTTCCTATGGATGGCAGCGATCCGAGCCATGGCAGAGTCTTTCCTTTAAGATTTAGGGCTCTATTTCCACGAGGATGCATGTTGAGCAGCAGGGTGAGGGCACCATGCACCATTGACTCATAAATACACAGCCAGCCTTACAGCCAGGAGTTGAAGGTTAACTCGTCATCTTTCCACAGCATGGCGTTGAATTCACCCTCAAACCAAACCTGCATAACTATATGCTCTATGATGTATGCACACTAGCTTTGACAGGTGCAGCTTCATGTTCAGTACATGACAGCTCGCAGAGGGCATCAGTATGTGCACACGCACACACACACACACACACACACAAATGTCTAAAAACAGCACTTCATATCATGGTATCACAGAAAGAAAATTAAGCCACAGCAGCGGCATTGTTCTGGAGACTTCTGAGGATGGCCTTTGTGAACAGAGTGATAGCTCGGCTGTATGAAAACCCTTCCTTCCGCTTGGAGTGTGCAAACACTTGTCTCTCTAATCTGTCTGAGGGAGGAAAATGTCCATGTGATCTTGTGTGAATGTGCAAGTGTGTGTGTAGTACACTGCGTCTGCTCAGTCTCAGGGATCACCCCGTCCGCAGCGGGTGACTCTTGTTTTGGCAGAATGGGATAAGTTACAGGTTGGACTCCTTGGAGAACCAGGCACCAAGTTAAACATTATGACCAATGCAGAATGCAGAGCTTGTTGTATATAATAGATGAGAAAACAAGTTGCTTCTAAGACTGTTAGTGTGCTCTCTAAGTCTCCTCCTGTCTTCCAGTTCCACTTTTTGTGTGCACACGTCTCTTGTCTCCTCCATAATTATTTTCCTGATTGTTATTCATCCGTCCCAAAGAATTGCAGACTACCTTGCAGACTTCCTCCTACATTTAAACATTTTCCACACATGGCTTGATAATGACCTTTTGAGATTCCCTCCAGCCTCTCTTTGACCGAGCAGCACAAGTCCTCAAACATCAGTGCCTTGTCTTGGCCCCCTCTAACTCCTGGGCATTCCTCTAATGTTCGACCTTGTGCAGAATACCAAGCACCAGCTATTTGCCTTGTGAGCAGAGAAAAACAACAGTATTTCATACAGTCAGTTTTCAGTGTGATTAAAATCAAGTGAGCGCGGGATTTGAAGGCACTCTCGTAACAAAAGCCATTACTTCTGTGCTTCTGTGCCAGAGTGAGTACTTTCAATTTGCACTCCAAATAAGACATTTCCTATAAATTCAGCAGAATGCAACATAGGAAATATGCTGGAGTGAGCATTAGCTCTTGTCTATTAATTCTAATTACTAGCAGCCATTAGCCACATTTAGCATCAAAGCAAACATCATCATCTCACTGATGATTTAATATAAGCATAAGCTTTAGTTGCAGATACCTAAGTAGCAGTTAGCTCCTCTCTTGGAACACGTATTAAATGTGTGTGCTGGATTTGTGCTGCTCAGTTCTCTTCAGTCTGCTGGACAGTTTTATAGCAGAAAAATGCAGCCTTTCTTTGAGGTGTATGGTTTCTTACACATGGGGCGCATCCTTGTTCTGTAAATACAGACATACTTGACAGATGAGTTGTGGTGGTGCCAGCTCACAAATACAAATAAAATAAAAAAGTATTTCTGCATCCTAACATGTTATTCCAGACATAAGCCTGCCTCAAAATAAATCTCATTTTTCAAAGAACCATAGTATACTTAGAACATTATACCAGGTTAATGCATTTATATTATTGTAGTTTCATCTGATTCATTGTTTGCAGGTATCATATCACATCTGTATTTTGCTTGTGCCTTACCATTGCAGCTAGATGAACAACCTTCACCTCACCCTCCCCTACTGTGGCCTATTAAATCGTGACAAACACGAATGATCTAGAACAGTGTTTGGTTTGTCCATTCTAGTCTACTGTAGAAATATGGCGAGCTCCCTGGAAGAGCTTCCACTCCCTCTGAAGATATAAAAGGTTCATTTCAGGGGTATGCATGAAAACATAACAATGAATACTATGTTTGATTTGTGCCCCTACATTCTACAGACTTGAATCTTGGAAATTTGAACACAAGTGGAATATTCCTTTAAATTTAGAAGCCATTCGGGCCCTGACACACCGCCATTGTTGGGGACATCTGTGAGCATCTGTAGCTGTGTGTCCCACACCAATGGCACTAGTCAGCCCTTGCGCAGAATGTACAAACAAGTAGTTTTTGGTCAGGCAGCATGAAGCGATGCATGTCCCCTTTCAGAATCAGAATCAGAAATCCTTTAATGTCCCGCAGACGGGGAAATGTGTTTGTCACAGCAGCGACAGAATATTACAAGAACAGAAACCAATAGCAAAAATAAGCAATAAAATTAAAAAGGGAAGAAATAGAACCGACATATATACATATATACTGATTGACTGATAACTGACAACGACAGGGCTATGTCACAGTCATTCATAAAGATATGTATAAAAATGTATGGAATTCTAAATGTTGTACTAGCAGGTTGTCTTAATATCTGGTGGCATGTATTTCCACAATCAAGTATTTTGATCTGGGAAGCACACATTGTTCTCTTTGAGTACTGTAAATGGAGCTTGGAGATTTCAATCTACTGCAGCTCTAAGGAGAAACAACACATTATATTAATGTTGTGAATGGAGTGCAGAGATAAGGGCTTTTAGAATCAGTGCGAGTGTTAAGTGCTCTCTTAACAAGGAACACAGAGGCACCACCCACTGTGTCTTTTCCAATCTTAGGTTACCCAACATAATTAGATGTGCAACCAAGGGCAGGACAATGCCAGAATGATGATGTGGCCATGCAAATGCATCAAACTGTAAACATGCAAATGCAAGAAAGCAAAGATATGGGGAATGGACTGTACAGTTTGTGTAGGCTGTCACAATTATATTTCACCAGGCACTTAGAAAAGCAGAATGAATAACACAAATATCTGAAATTGCAGCTGCAGGAAGTACTAATGATTGAATCCATTACTAACAAAACAAAGCTCAGAAATTGGCCTCTTATTTGATGTATTATTGCTGTGTTACTGAAAACTACACTGCCATGAACATGCCGAAATGCAGGGAGAGAGAGAAGACAAAAAAAGATGACTTTGGTAGATATAATTCCGATAGGACAGAGTGGGGAAAATCTTCTCCGTTTCCATGGCTGCCATGGTTACCAGAGTGCGGCGAGAAATGTGGTGGTAAAATGGTTATGGCGGCAGGGATGTCCTCACCCAGCTGTTAGAGTCACTGCTCTGTGCTGCTCACTGTGTGCATTTCTGTCTGATGTCTGTGCTTATGACTTGACAGTGTGGCTTATTTTAGTTGGATGAAGGCATCTGAGTTGTGATGTGCCTTTGTGTGCGTTTGTGTGTGTTTGGACTGAGGGCCCCTGTTGCTGTTGTTGTCCTGATTCTCAGTTAAGAGCGCAGGTGTGAGCCCGGAGCAGGAGGCTCTTCTGGGGCTCTAGGAAGCTTGAAAGGTTAAAGCACCCAGAGAGAGGCAACCTCAGACCGCAACAATATACAGTCAGTCAGTCAGTCAGTCAGTAAAAGAAACAGCCCTGCGGGTGTTGCTTTAAACAGCTGTCATTCCCTGACAGGATGTATACAAAGAGTCTCATGTGACATAGACAGACTAATAATATGAACATGGACTTTTCTCCTGGGGAATGTGAGGAGAAAATGTGAGGAAACTGAGGAGAGCGTTCTGTGTTTGCACTACCCAGGGGACAGTAATATTGCTTGTCTTTATTTAAAAAAAACAAAAAAAAACAATTTTGGGAGCAAAATGTGCTGGTATCAGTAAGAGAACATGGCTTAGAAAATGTTCTGGAGATCATAGCCAGACTTTGAGTCAGGTATTACTTGTCCAGAGTTTTGTACACATTGACAGTGTGCCACAATGTGTTTGTCTTTCATCACTCATTTTGTCACATTGGACCACAGAGAGCACAGAGACGAAAACTAGCCAAATGTTTAGAAGGCATATCTAGATACAAGGTACGGAACACTGTAAATGGAGTCTCACATGCTGATAGTGATCACTGGAGGATATTTATATATATTTAAGAGGAACATAAAAGCTAATCCTCCACAGGACAGACTAAAGCACGTATGACTCATTCCCTGTATTTTATGGGTTTTACTGATTTTACAAAGCTGTTGATTTCTCTGTGAAAAGTAAGTGAGCAGTCTCATACAGAGTGTCGAAAATGTAGCCGCCGAACAAAATGCCTGTTACAGATTTAAATGTGGAACTAAGCATTAGCAAAGATCTGATAGGTGCAGTCCAGGATGTACAACCATGTATGCACATTAATCTGTCAGAAATGGAAGCAATTTTGTATAAGACTACAAACAAGAACACGTCTGAGTAGTATTTACCAATCACGTTTAGAGTGGGCTTCGAGCAACAGAGGCGGAACGCATCGGCCGAAATGCAATCTTGGAACGACTGAGCGTTTTATTAGCTTTTTAAAAATGTATTTGCATTCATTTGCAGATAAATTGAGAGAGTATCTCCAACTTCAAGTCCTTTCAAACTTCTCAAACTGTTAATCGGACTGTAAAGAATTGGTTGGCACATGGATGAGCAGGTCTTGGCCTGGATATCTGCTGGTGACACGGCAACCCCCGAAACATTCTCACAGTCAAACCTGTTGGGTTCTGAGATTGATGCCTTATGGCTGGTAAGAAGATGGTGCTTTAAATACAGTAAATGGATCCATTTTAATTTGTGAAATGCTCATGTAAGGTTCTGTTAGCAATCTTGCCCGAAAATCTATCCTTTCCCACCTGCTATCATCACAGCCTCCAAATAAATGGTTTCTTGCCAATTCTGCTAAGGCAGTGAAGAGACCTCGATGTTTGAATCATAGAAATACAATTAAAGTAACTGACTGATAAGCAATAGAATTTCTATTTTGTGGCCTTCACCCCCCAAAACCAGGCTTAATTTCATGCTTCATGAGACGTGAATGATGCATAAACTGGGATGTTTCCTATCATTTATACATTTTATATATCATTCTTGTGATCTTTGCAGCAAGCTCAACAATCTGCAATAAATGATGGGACAGGGGATGGATAGACTGACAACGATGAAAACAGTAATTGACAAAACTAAGTGTGTTAATAATCAATGTATAATGTAAAAGATAATCAGCATGATTACGAAAACAAACTGGTAACAAAAATTGCAAATTGTAGGTGAGCGGATCAGGTACGAGTGACTGAGTACTAGTAATCTAGTACTAGAAAATCAAAGAAAACTGCTTAGATAATGTTACATTTGAAACAAATAGGTCATGAATATGTAACATAGGTAATAGGGCCAAACACACAGAAAGTGTCCAAAACTCACGTTTTGAAGCCCAACTATTGTTGCATTAAACGCGCTCTGAGCATTGTCAATTGTTGTCCTCGGGCGAGGTCACCTAAGAGAAATATAATGTATAGTTATCAGCCACTCTTGCTAATGCAAAAGCACCCCCTCCAACAACACTACTGAGGAAAGGAAGGCCCTCTGAGGCGAGATCCTACCAGTAGCTACAAAAAGAGGGTTATAGAGGATAAATAATATCTGCATTGGGGAGACAAAACAACCTCTCCATAAACGCATGGTACAACACAACAGGGCCAACTCCTCATGTCAAGACTCAATCATTTCTTCGAGGACAACAATGTGAACATCTTGGCCAGAGGAGACAGATGGTTTGAAAGAGGAGTAAACAATCCATCCATCCATCCAGCCATCCATCCATCCAGCCAGCCATCCAGCCATCCAGCCATCCATCCTAACCAGATGCCTGAACCACCTCAGCCTGCTCTTACCGATGCAAAGGAGCAGCAGCCCGACTCCGAGCCACCCTTGGAAGTCTGAGCTCCTCGCTCTATCTCAGAGGCTGGGTGCGGACACCCTATTGAGCAAACTCATCTTGGTTTCTTGTATTCACAATCTCATTCTTTCTGTCACCACCCACAGCTCGTGACCATAGGTGAGAATCGGAAGGTGAAGGTCCATGCATATGGAAAGTCAGGGGAAGTTTCGTAGTCCACAAAACATTTCTGGAGCTTCACAGCAAAACAGTGTTGCCACTGTCTCATAAACAACTGAGGTGGACGGGCACTTGTTTTAAAGCGTATTAAAAGAACTGGAAGAACATTTTTTTAAATGGATCCATATAGCTTGTCCGATTATATCGAGATATTATGAATAGATCTGGCTGAGAATGTGCAGTGCATACTTTTACATAGTTCTCAGGATGTTTGACTGCCTGGAAAATCAATAACTTGACAGATAAGTCCACAGTACCAGCTATAAAGAGAAATGTGTCCTCTGACACAGCCTGGAACACAGCCTAAATATAACCTACTGGCTGATTCATTGCAAACACACTTAATTTCCTCCATTTGATTTTCTACAGCTGGACCATTTGAAATGTATCAGGTTACTCAAACTGATTTCCTCTGGGGCAAATAGTTTCTGGTTCATTGTCTATAATGACAAGAACAAATAATTAAGATTTATCCCACAAACCAATGCAAAAGCTATTTATGCTAAAAAGGTCATTTTTCATGCTGCAGGAAGTAGCCGAGTGAGATGTTTTCCTTGTTATACCGATATAGTAGCAGTTGTTCTTATCACTGATGTCACCCGCTCAGGTGGCAGTACTTACATCACTGGCAGAGATGAAATCTATAGAGAAAAGAAGAATGCTTCTTAATGAAACATGTTTTAACTGAAGACAAGAGCCTGTTCAAGGGATTAAAAAAAAGGCTTTTTAAAAAGAATAACGTTTCATCAGAGTTTGCTCTGTTTTTCTTTGATGTAACTCAACGCTCTTTCATTCTTTCATTTATCTCTTTATCGTACCAGTTATTAACTCCTCCTCAAAGAGAAATGCAATTTTTCTTCTTGGCCTTAAACTTGATGCATGTCAGTGCTAATTAATTATGACTCATTAAATTGGATTCCTCTTACCCCATTGTATTCTAAAATGTATTAATAGTGCTGTAGAGTACTCTCCAAATGTCATCTTTTCTTTATATATTAATCTGCAAAAGTGGATTCATCTAAATTAGGACTTCACAACATACAATATTTTAGGCTTAACTTGCCAGTTGTAGGCTACATTTTCATCATGGCTCAATAACTGATATCCACCAAAAGGTATGATCTGAGCTTGAATTGACAGGAATACACACGCTCAAAAGCAAAACAAAGCTCTTCAAGTCATCTGATGAAAATGTCTTTATTATTTCATATCACAGAAAAAAAATGTAGTGTCATTTATTTCCAGTATCATGCAGCCCTAGCCAGCACAGACTTCCTGGTTGCTTATTTCCTCCTACTCTGTCTACCCTCTCATGTGACAACAGTTTTTTAAAACAGCTTCAGGTAATGGAAAAATGCAAATAATCTGTTTTGTGGCCATGTGGTCACCCATTATGAAAAGACAGCACATTCCATCTACAGAATCTACACCTTGAATGACTTCAGTTGATGCTGTCGGGGAGTATGATGAGGTCCAATATTGACTGCTTTGCTTAAGTTATGAGTAACATTAACAGACGGGCAATCTCAGAGCTAACTACAGATGATCCTTTCAGGATAATGACAACCTATCTAAACTGACCAAACTCCAGTCTTCTAAAGTGTGTGTGTGTGTGTGTGTGTGTGTGTGTGTGTGTGTGTGTGTGTGTGTGTGTGTGTGTGTGTGTGTGTTTATAAAAAGCTTTCAAACGAGATCAGCTAGAATTGATGGATGGAGGTTAGGAGTGAGGTTTGTTGATGTTAGAGATGAAGGGTGACTGTTCTTTATATCTTGGAACTCTAAGACACAGTGAGCTAAAAGTACGCTTTTAGTCAATCAGCCTCAGACAGGAAGTTTTCAACTACTATCTTTTCTGTGCTCAGGGTTAGACTTATGCATTTAAATATGATGACTCCCACATGTCTCGGTGTGTGTTTCATTTATCAAGCGTGGTCCTTGTTGGAATTAGATGGTTTTGAAATCAGACTCTTTTCTGCCTGAATAGAAACACCCAATACAACATCAATGCGATTCTCTAATATAAAAGTTGTATTATCCTCTGTTCTCTACACAATATAGTGCAGGAGAGAATGGTGGGTGGATGGCTGGTTGTTCAGCTCAATATTTCTCAAGCAGCTGCTGCTTCAAGTCTATGGTCTCCCACATGGGGCGAGCATTGGCAGGACTGGCAGCTGGAGAGTGCATCTGATGAAGCCAGCTAGTTTTCTCTGTTGGGATTCACTGAAATATGACGGCTGTCATAAGAGCACATGCTACAGCCCTAACTACAGACATGCAATGCCCCAGTTCACAATAAATCATGTGAATCAACGCTTGTCGTTCTTCAGAATTAGAATTTTAGAAACAGTCTTCTCTTCCTTTAAGCCTCAACAATAATAATGATTAGATCCAAATTTATGAAGGGAATTCCTCTAATGTTTTCCTTTTCTGTCACTGTCTGATGTAAATGACCTGTCTTGCTTTCTCACGCTCTGAAGAGCTCATCCAGATGTAATCAGACTTGGCTGATATTATTAATGACTTAGAGGGAAAGCAGATTACACTCTTCCACCGTGCAGCACCGACTGCGTCGCTCTCTTAACGCTTTTCGAAAAAACAAGACATGTAGGAGGCCTCGAAGGAGTCGAGTTCACGTGGCTGTGTGATTTTAAGTGTGTGTGTGTGTGTGTGTCCCAGAGTCAGTGAGATGTGAATAGTTCATTTGCTCATTTTCTCACACATTGCAGGGAAGGAAAAAGAGAAATTAAGAGAGAAATTCATTTGAAGGAGCAGGCAAGTTACAGATTTTTCAGCTGTAACAGTTGTAGAGGGTGATGGTGAAAATCAATTGAAATGCTCTGAAACTGCAGCATGACAACAGTGGTCTAGAATGAGTATTTTTATGGGGGTTGTTCTCACTAATTACTGGACAGCATAGTTAAGCAAAGCTGTTGCGACACCTCTTGAGTGCAACACCGTCAAGGGTAGGATAGGTTACTGTCTCTAAGCTACATCTGCATTCAGATTTTGAGTGTGATTCTCTTGTTTTAATTTGCACTGCCTCTTGTCTGCAATCAAATCAATGCTCGTTCAGCGCTGCAGGGAGGAAATATATTTGTAGGCTAACCCAGAAGTCAGCATGGCCCTGGTTCTCTCCACAAAATGTGTATGGCTTTTTTTATTGGATATTGCAGAAAATAAGCTCTGTGGTAAAGTTTATGATACTTACACAAATTGTTCAGCAAGATAATCTTGACAGATGAACACCGCTTTTACAACTGTGGAAGTATAAATGTTCATAATGATAATAATAAACACTATAAACGAACACCACTTCAACATCACAAACACTAAGATTCCTACTATAATATATTATACACACTTGAGTGTAAGGTGACCAATCTATAGTCTGCCATAATGACCTTCATTGTTCCCAGCAACATTTGTGCTCTCATTTAGCCTTAAACACATATACATGCTTTAATTCCACAAGTGGGGTGTTCGCTCATATATTTTATGTCATAGAACAATTCTCCCAAGTTTGTGTTAACCAAAAAACCCACTCATGACATTGAGTTGAGGGAACTGGTAGTAGAAAAATGCCAACTTATTTCTGGGTTTTAGGACTCATTCTCGTGGCACTCTATTATTCCAGGCAACCTGAGGCTGCCATGTCTGTGACCAGCCAGCCATGTCTAGGCAGCTGGCCATGTTGTCTGACAATAATTCAACAATATTTACCAGCTGCAACAGTGTCGGCTGGTGATGTTTTCGCCTAGTGAGACTGTGTGTGTCATCACGGGAAAATGTGTTCCTGGAGACACCTATTTTAGCAGGAACTGCCACGGAAGCAGTTCTGAGCACTTTGGTATTTATACGTCTGTCCGTGGAAAGTCGAGGGAGCTGTAGTCCACACAGTAGCATATAACATTGCTGTACGGTGCAAAGTGTATTTATGCCTTAAGGACTTTTCAACTTCATCACCCAGCTCAAAACTTTTGTTAGAAAAGATATCGCAAGCTAAACCAATATAATAAGTTCCATTACTTTGCACAGTTTACTCAACAAGAAAATGACAAGTGAGAGAGTAAGCTTTTCTATCTGTATATGTACACAGTAAAATATATAGAGTCGTGAATTATACTTAGTTACTTTTCGATATATTTCTTATCATAAGGGTGTACGCGTTTTCCTGCACACCTCACTGCTTGTGGCTCTGGCCTAATCTTTATTTAAGTTCCACTGTCATGTGACCTCATGGTGCATTTGGAGATGTGGACTTGCAAATGTCAAAAGCTTTATACTTCAGATGAATCATCACGGGCCAGACGCAGACCATTTTGAGTCGTTTTAAAACCCCATTAAAACTTATGGCACTCAAAAAAGAAATCAAGGTCATGGTCACAGTGAGGCACAAGGTTTTGATTGGTCCAAACCCCATGCTCTCAGAGTGCAGGGAAGAAATCTCATCCATTCTTATATAATTTAATGAGCAAAAATTAGATTACAAGAACAAATACACACAGAACATTTGCATAATGCCTGAGGCTGCAATTCAGTTACAATGATATATGACGGAATCAAATGAATGAGTGACTCCTTCCACTGCTTACAGGCCTTGTCCTGTATTCAATCTTGTTGGCAACAACCCTGTGCATGTCATCTCTCCGTGTTTTTCTCAGGCTTAAACCTTCTTCCTCCTTCTTGGGACCAACAGAGCTAGTTTTCCACTTATTGCAGAGTTCACAATCAACACTATTGATCTATTGTTGCAAACAAATGGGAGAAATTGATGGGTGGGGATAGTGATCACTGCATCACTGAGGAGGAAAGACAGGAGGAGCACGAGCAAATGGTTATGATAACGTGCTTAGCTGTGGATGTTCGGAGGAGGGATTACAATTCATTTAGAGGAGCTTTCAGGGGTAAACTAGAATTACTGTCGTAGCTGTATGCCTCCAACTGCAAATCAAGTTGCAGTTTACATCCTGTGGTGTCCACACAAAGTTAGGACTTAATTGATACATTTGATTCAAGTGAGTAATTTCCAGTGAGAAACACGCGGTCTTCACTTAGAGACTATTTTTACAGAGGAGCACAGAGGACTGATAAAGCGCTTCATCACATGGATTGACCACAATCACCTCAAGCTCAAAATCAACAAAAACCAGTGAGCTCATGGTGTACTGCTGTTTGCACTGTGTCTGTCAGTGTGGAAGGTCATGAAAGAAAAGCAAAAGAACAGTCCAATTCTTTGCAGGTGTCAACATGTTTGGCAGATAAAGTTTGTAAAGTAAATAGAATATAAATACAATATTTTTCGGCCCTTTTTCACAGCTTTATCAACATGAAGGCTTGAGAGATGACAGGAAAAGGGATGAGAGAGAGGAGTTTATGTTTAACTAAGGGCCACAGGTCGGACTCAAATCCTGGGCCGCTGCAGCAAGGACAAAGCCTCTGTACATGGGTCACATGCTCTACCAACTGTGCTACTGGGACACCCTGGCTGATAATGTTTTAAAGATCTATACCTTCACCACAGTTCAAGGTGGGCGCCCAAGATAAATTTTTGCTCAACATTATGATGTCACAATTAAGCTGACCTTTGACCTTTTGGATATAAAATCTGCATCTTCATCATTTTCTCCTGTTGGCAATTTGTGTAAAATGTTGTCGCAAGTAGTGTATGAACTCTTTAGTTAGGGCGAAAACTGTGTTTCGCAGGGCCACAGTGAATCAGCTCATCCTTAAGTCAACTTAAGTCAACAAATCGTTATTTTTGCATACCCAGATTGATTTTTGGAAGTCTGGACAGCAAATAAAACCCACATGAAATGCTTTTTTTGCAAAACATCTCCGAATCAAATTTGGAGGTGGCTTGATATGCGATTCAAATGGATTTCTACACGTGTCTTAGTACAGTGCTCTGGCCGCTCATACTGGATTTCAGAGAGTCTTTTGTATCCCTAGCAGTGTGACACTATGGCAACGTCAAATCACAGAGACGGAAGTGCAGGCCAGATGTAATGAAATTCCCTCCAGGTGTTCCTCAGACTGCCTTCACAAGAACAGCACAAACAGGACATCATACTGACCTTTGGCCACCATATTCTAATCAGGTCATCCCTGAATCCTAATGATGTGTGTATGTGCGAATTTGAGGCAGTTTCCTTGAGCAGTTACATTGATGTTGTGTTCAGAACAATGGGATGGACCTGAAAGCGTAGTGTGTAAATGCAGAAGGAGTTAAACATTGATCGGCAGTGATATTGAGATAATCCTGATATTAAATTAAGGAACAACAGAAATTAGCACATGCTACATGCAAACTGGCCATTGTGAAATATAAAGGAATATGATAATTGAGAAGTAATGGACAATAAAGTGCAATCACCATCGGCACATTGCACATTTACAAGCACCAAAACACCTGCAGCCAGTATTTTCCACGCGAGCCCACACACCAATGGACTGGTTCTCATGAAGAGGGCATTTTCACGGCATACACAAGAGCCAATTTTTAGAAAAAGCAGCAATTTTGTCACATTTGCTCCCCTTGGATCAGCATATCCTGGCTCTGTAACTTAATTACCCCTATTTGCATGTGTGCTACAAGTGTCGATCAGTGCACATCAAGAACCTCGACACTCTGCTCCGCTGCCCGTGTCTGATGTTCTGCGCCCATTTCTTTTCTTTCCAAATTTTTAAAAGTGAATGAATACATACATTTGAAACTTCTCACTACTATAGTAATGCATTTAATTCGTGTTCACAGGCCAAGGCTGTTGCTAGAACAATCGCAGATCTAATGTAATGCACCTGACATGTACAGCAGATGATGTTATATTAAGTGGGCAGCTTGTTGCAAAATGACAATACAACGCAATCTGGAGCAACTGGCCCCCAGGTAGTGCTTTCATTCAATTTCACAGGTGTTCCTGTTTTATCCTGTGAACAGAGTACACTTGTGGGTTTCATGTTGAATTAACAGTCCTCCACTGCGTCATCCCACTGGACAACACATTAACCACTCCCTCGATACCTTTCACAGACAACATCCCTGCATCTTTCCAGCGGTTGTGATGAGTATCCATAAAGCTGTGGAGCTAATGGTGTGCAGCCCACGTGCATTAAGACAGTTATCTGCGCCCTCTACATGATAACTAGCTCCCTGAGTCTCATCGCAATTTAGTCAAGCCTCTGTATAATATGCCTTCCTGCTGTGGTGTCCTGCAGGCTCCCTACATATCTTATTTCCCAGCGGCCCACACTCCCCCTTCCTGGCACTCCCAGTAAACACTACATTGCTCACTGCATAGAGGGCAATGACGTCTAACCTCCCACTCTTGTTGCTTGGGGTCATATTAGAAGGCTAATAATTTATCTCTAGATCTATCTCCACATGCCAGGTTTGTTCAGTTTACAGTGGAAACAACCATTTTTGATGAGATAAGACGTAACCCGACCCAGATGTGATTGTAATTCTTTCTTTAAAAATGAGGAGAAATAACATATTGCAGAACATGCGTGTTTGGCAATTCACTGTGCTTGACTCTGTGGATCATACATTTTTTAGCTACAGTATTTAATTCTACTACATTATTGTTATTGAATATCTCGATATTTCCCGTATAATATCCAGTGTCATGTCTGTCAGCACATAATCTTTGAAGAAATATTATAAAGCACAACCCTCTAAGAAACTTATTTTTAACCTTATAAATACATATGAGCAGCTTTTTACATCACTGAAAATGGATCTTTTGGAAAACTTCTTTCAGCTTAAAGATATTCAGACACTCAGTTTGAAGTGCTTACAACTAGAGGGGCAGGAACTGAGATTTTGGAAATGATGAACTGAGATTTTTGGAAACAATGACACACATTCATCAGTGTTTGTAGCACAATTGCAAAATGTGAACTTGAATTTATACGTTGACGTAATGGATGTTATATTGTTTGACGTTATATGTAGAAGAAAACGTTTTACAAGTAGATTCTTTAAGGTGCAAGCACATTCCCCTGCCTCACTCATACAGTAGTATTTACTGTAACTAAGCAACCGACCAGGTGTTGGTACAGACCAGGGATGCTCACAAATCATTTTTTGCAAGTCTCGAGTCTCATGTGGTTGTAACGAGCGTTCAATCATCTGCTGCGTGCCATCTGGCCTGATTAAAATACTAAATAGTTATATCTAAGGAATTCAAGGCGTGCACTGTGTTATCATCACTCCTTTATCTATTAGCATACTGTATTATCAGCACTCATTAGTTGTTTGGTATATGATCACTTTGAACAGACTACTGCAATGCAAATTATCTGAAATATATACTACAAGTCCATAAACTGGTGATATTGAAACATTAACAGTTTTGTTCAAAAAGATCTACCATTTGCGAGAACATTTGATTCCATGCATGAATATGAAACTAGTGGTGAAATATCATTGGAGTTATTGGCTATCTCAAGTTTTCCATTTTTGTGAATTCAGTTCCCTGTGTTGTTTAAACCAATAGACATCAGCTGACTTTTATTCCTGGAAGAACTGTCTGTGTTTTGGAATGAAACCCATCATAACCATGCTCTTATCTAAGATTCTTCGCTTGCCATCAGTTCCAGATTAGTAGCGCACTGTACTAAACATGTGTCACAGGCGCTGAGGTTACAGTAACTATCACATTTCCAAGTAACTGACCTAACCAGGTGTGTTGTCAGGTGCCTGATAAAGTTTGAGTGGTCGATCCAGCATCCTTTATATTCATTCAGCAAACGTTGCATTTGCCGATTTGTAGTTTAGTTCCTATAGGCAAAGCTTATGACAAACGGGAGAGCAGCAGCAGTTGTTGTGCTGTTGTGACCAGTGGTTCCATGCAGCACCGTTATGCATGAGGGATTGATGTTCCACTCGTCCACTTAATGTTGATGCGCTGAAAAGTACATAAAAAAGATTGTGTAATTGTTGTGATAAGTCCCAAATCTTGAGTCTTTTTAGGGCGAGTCTCAAGTTGCTGAGTGTGCGAGTTCAGTGCGTCTAGAGTTCAAATCGCAAACTTGAGTCCCCATCTGGTATGGACAGATTACTTCTGAAATGGTTCTTGAAAGCTCAGCTTGACAGAGATTTTCTTTTTTTTGGTTTGAACCCTGTCTCCAAAAATGCCTATATATGTGGACTGGAAGGGTTATTTTAACTGATAATATTATAAACAATTGTGAACTTGATAATTTGAAACTGTGATATTTGCTGCGATGGTGACTGTACCGTCAAAATCTCACACTGCTGCAAACCTAATGTATCATTTTGTGTGTTTACTACTGGGTCAGATGATTCTCTAATTATTTATTTGAACTTATGTTAATGTGTATGTGTATGTGCACACAGCAGCGCACGTGTGTTTATCTCTAAGACTTGTGTGTATCTGTGTATGTGCTCCCTGAATGTGTGAATCTGACATCTGTGCATGCTGGAAAAGGATGTTTGGATATCAGTGTATCCACACATCCATGTCTATACATTTGTATGTCATGCTGTGTGTTGGGGGGCCTCCTACTCCAAGAAAGTCTAACTCTAACTCTAACTGAAGACAGTGTCAGTCTGTGTAATGAGGCCATTCCTCCTGTGGTTTGGCACTATTTTCAAGTGCCGCCAATCTACTGGTCTGGAGTGAAAGAGTTGTTCTGTCTGTAAGGGTGCATTCACTCACTCATGTATATGTACATAAAGACCAGGAGTATATGTTTTTTTGTGTGAGCATGCATGTGCATTTATGTGTGTTATGTTAATTCACGTGCTCATGAAGCCAATTATCACATTGGATATGGATTATTTATTGTCTATTTGTTACTGACATTTAAATTTGAACAATGCCTGTCACAACGAGCCATCATTTCTACCTCTAAGTCATTCCAAAAATGTTCACATGGTACCTTGAACAGCTGGCCTCTAATAACTGAAACTACTGTACTTGTGTAGATGATTAGATATTATTAGGGAATGCCTAATAAAAAGAGGCTCAGCAGTCATCCTCCTGAAGCTATATAATGATTGTGACAGACATTCGCACTGAGACAAATCATTAAGTAGGTTGACTGGTATCTGATGACTTTTTTTTTTTTTTACATGTCCCTATGGCCACAAGGCTCCCTGGGGGTCTCCAGATGTGTTTTGGGGTCAGACTGCTGATTCTCTCTATCATCTTTCTTAGTGAGACTAACAGCCTCCTTATAGTCTACAGCACGACTCCACAAAAGAAACACTGAAGTAGAAATAATAGCAGAAGATAATGATACTTGATTAGATACTTGAACAGATTAGG
>CAEMYA010000074.1:3828370-3849215 GCA_903131615.1 Diplodus sargus | reverse complement strand
CAACCCCATTTCTTCTATGAATTGGAGTCGAATGGGGTAATTTAATAACATCCACGTGTGGGTGAGAGGTCCATTGATCTGATTGAAAGCCACATAGCCTGGTTAGTTCTAACAGAGTCTGCTCTTCACAACGGACATCTATCGAGGTGAAAACATATTCTCATCAAAAGTGGCTGTGCAAGACCCCAGAGAGAGAGATCTGCTGAGGCTCCAAACACTCACAATGGCAAGAGGACAGGCATAAAAATGAGAAAGATTTAGCTTGTCTAGCTTTTCCCCTCTTGAAAGGCTGGGCTATGAAGATTGAAAGAATGCTTTATTTGAATAATATTTAAAGAAAATTCTGCATGCCAACACTTTAACCTCCATCTACTCCATGTGTAGAGAAGATAATAGTTTGGAGTTGCTGCCTGGGGGCCAGCGCAGATTGCAATCATTGAAGCAACAATTAATTCCAAATTGTCCCAGGAAGTTGTGCAGAATAACATCAGGGTAGCTGTTTGTGATTTGAAACGTAACATCACTTGTCACATAGTTTGATAACTGCCCTCAACACAAAGAGCAATCAGTGACTTCAGGGGCTTTAACCGATTAAAAAAAAACCATTGGCATAGTCAAGTCAGTTTCCTGACCTTAGACCAATTAAAATCTTGTAGCATGACTTGAGGCAAACCATCCATGCAAGGTATTCAAAAATACCGTTTAACTGCAGCTGCTGAGTAAATAGTATTTGTCCAGAATGCCAGCAGCAAAAGAAAACATGGAATTATTGCCACTAAAAGAGCAACTAAAACTGAGGGTTAGCAGATTTCTCTACCCTGTTCACTGAGAAGTGATCTTAAAGTTCGTCCAAACATGGAAATTTGCTCATTATCTACTCACCGCTCATGCTGATGGAAAGTCGGGTGTTTCATTGTCCACAAAACATTTCAGGAGATTCACTGCAAAACAGCCTGTCAGCATTCTCCTAAGTCTCCCCGTCTCCAGAAGGCCTAAGATCGTAAATTGATTCAAAAAGATGTAATTTACACCCTTTTTAAAGCCAAAATCTTCTCTGTAGCTGCTAAGCTAAAAGTGTTGAGGTGAGTGAACAAGCTTGACTATGCTTTGAGGGTGTAAATGACATCTCTTCTAATCAGTTTGGAATCTTAGGGCTTCCAGGGAATTGATCACGCTGTAAGAGCTGCATGGACAAGACAAGTTGCCACCTACTATAGTTGTTTTTGAGAATGCTACAATGCAGTTTTGCTGTGAAGCTCCTGAAATGTTTTGTGTTCCCTCAGCTTTCCATCCGCATGAGGATTAGTAGATGAAGACTGAATTTTTGTTTCTTAGTGACCTTATCCTTTAATAGTTTTTTAAATTCAAATGCACTCACAAACGCCACATTCCATGACACCCCTATTATTCTTCTCACATTTCAAGTTCAATATGAAATACTTTAAAGTGCATATGATATTCACTATATTCATATTGTGCATGCATAAAGTATAAAGCTGTTGCAAGGCATGTATTTTGCATAAATGTGCTGTTATGTATTCAGATTGCGTGAGGATATTAGCTGACGTGGCTTATGTATCTCCTTCTTTCCAGCTCTAACAAATGTGAAGCTGTGGGCCATTGACCGGCAATGTTTTCAGACGATCATGATGAGGACAGGTCTCATCAAGCACACAGAGTACATGGAGTTTCTGAAAAGGTGAGGATCCGGCGTAATTTGTCCCACAATGACCGACAAATGGCCCCAATGGGGCTTTGATCTGAAATGCAATGAATTGATTAACAGAATGAATTTCAGGAGAAAATGTGTGAGCTTTTTTTTCACAAGATTCCATAATCTTTCCAGCAGATTATTTATCACAGACTTAATGTCTAGTGTGTCACTGATGGTGTCATTCATCCTACTGGAGAGTAACCTGTGTCATCTTTCTTTTATGGCCATATCTGTATCACAGAGCCCCATGCCCTAACCACTTCTATAGAAAAGCCTATTATCATTTAAAAGGCTTGTGGACTGCAGTCTTTTTTGGGCCTGCATGCAATACAGGATAAAAGAAAGACCCATCAAAAGACAGAGGTAGAGCAGTGTATCGTAATCAAGATGCATGAGATGCAATCACACCATCTCTGTCACTCCCTATCTCTATTCAACTTTCCTGTTTTTTCGGTCATCCACTTTGGTCTAAATCAAGCCAATTATGAAAATGATGAAACATCTCACCACTATTACATGTGCCTACTCCATGTTCCCATCGTTTCAGGAATGATTCTAGAGGTTTCTACGATGTCGTCTCACTTCCTCATGAACTGTATCATACTGTATTTTTCATGCTCTGTCTAGGTTCATTCTGATTTAACAAAACTTCCGACAGTGTTTGACAGATTTCAGGTTCCTGTATAGACACATAGGAAACCGACTCTTCAGGAGACATTTCCAGCAAATAATCATACCTGAGCTCCGAAATGGATTGTATTTCAGTACCTTATAAATGGCACATTTTCTCACAGAAATGACTCCTCTGCAGGTGTCCTGATTACGTCACCCTTTTACATCAAGGTATAGTTATGTTCGTGAAGTTAAACTACTTGGTCAAGGATAAGGGAAAGATCACAACATGGTTAATCAATGTTTACTGTTCAGGAAAAGACAGGATCTAATTGTCATCCCTACAATATTGTCACAGCATCAGCATCGAGGTATTTGGACCAAAATATTGGGATATTTAATTTGTCTTCCAGGCTGCGTTGGAAGGGAAAATTTAGAAATGATGTCCAGGTTGGGCCGGGTTTTGGTCATCTCATAGATATGACCCTTCTATACATTTTTATTTAATTTCTATCTCTATGAATAGAACAATGCAATGCCTTACTGAGTCATGTGTGAGCTGAATAAAATGTTGCTGATGCTGAATAGAATGCCTGTCAAGTTGGGGTTGGGTTGGGTTACTACTCTCTTGGGGTCTGTTAGGTTTGGACACAAGAAAGCATCCTAAACTGCACTCTAGCGCCCAGCCAACTGTACTGCTTCATAAGTGCAGAAGGGTGCACATTTTCAGACAGTGTCTTCTAGAAGGAATCCCGAGAAAAACACTCAGGTATTCACATCAAAAACAAGAGCTGAGAGAGAAGTTCAAAACCTGACTCCTTTATCAACTCTGCACAGCAGGCTAGTCACTGTACGTGGTGGGTGGGAATGCGATTTTGTCGCGGAGTTTCTGAAGCTATTGGACCATTCAACAGGATCTTGTAACGGGGTTGACTGGTACCTAAGACATGTGCAGCAGTATAACAACATAATTCCACTTTTGCCTTTGAGACTGAAAGTGAACAAACATGCATGTGATGGCACGTTAGAGAAACATAAACCAAACACCATAATGACAAATACTTGTGAAGTGAGGACAATCTCCCTGGATGGCACAACAGTCAGGTTAGCCACAATAAAGCCATTTCAACCATTGCTATGTCTACAGGAAGGATTTTGAGCCATCCTGTACAGTATGTCTTCCAACCAGTTAAACAAACCCTATTAGTCTTACTTTCATGTTTAAGACTGAAGCTATTTTGGAAACAAGAAACTTCTCTTCACTGAGTGCAGGCATGTACTGCATGGCAGCTCTTGCCTCTCAGCTGCTCTTGCATAGCGTACCAACAGAAGTAAATATTTAATAGATGTACGCGTTGCTTGGTTTGGGCTCACTCTGTGTGTTTAGTTTCTAAAGTGGGAATCAGATTTATAGCAACATTTGTTAATCCACAATCTGTAGGTAATGATATTGATGCTTTGTTTCCTCAAGCAATTCTAATAAAAGAGCTGTAGTTGCTGGTCCCGATGAGCCTTCTGCCCACTCTTTAACTGCTGTGAAAATATATATTTGCTCTCACAAGTTGTGGAGGAGGAACACAGATGAAAACCTCCCTCTCTCTAGTATTATTCTAAATCAGTCCAACTCCAGGAAGAGTAACAGCAAGGGTGGTGTTAATGAACTGACAAACATCGCCTTGGTTCACAAACGCGTATTGCTGTGAATTATATTATGTTGATGGGCTATTACTCAACCGTCTGTAGCCGTTTTGAAGCCGTTTGCAAGATCACCACAGAAATTGTTAAAGATTATCTTACATTTGACTCAAAATCAAGTTTTGTCGTGTTAGAAAGTTAAAATGACCAAAAATACCACATTAGCACATTTTCACATCTCCATTGGCCTTGTGGAATTAATACATTTGCCGTAACAGAATTAAGCGTTGGTTCAGAGATTTACAACAACAGAGGCTGTAAAAACAGCTCCACAGCTTGAGGGACTGAAACTCCATATGTTTCGTGTAGAGTGAGGTCATCCGTTCACTGCTGAGCTGATTAGCTTGAGTCTCTGTTGAGGAAGCAACAACACAAGGATCAGTACAGTGGCTGGGCCCGGGTTGGGGGCCGAGACAAGATGGTTCAGATTACTGTAATAAAGCATGGAAAATGAGGGGGTAGAAGGAGATGGAGAAACAGAGGGAGAGATGATATGGGGAGATAAGCCCTTTGTTCACCAATACGGGTTATATTCTCTCCTCCTTGATAAACATTGGGCCAGTTTAATTTAGTAAGCTTGATAACAGGCAGATAGCATTCATTGGTGCTGCCGGGAAGCGAACTGAACAAACATGAAAGCCTCATGCTGGTGTATTCAACCATATGATCTGATGCCCAGCTCTGTATCTGGACACACTGCCCGGTTTATGCTGAAATATTTATGTACACATATTGTAATAAAAGCGTAGTATTACACTAACTCCCTTAGTATAGTTTTGACTTTTATGTGTTATGTTGCCTGCTTTTTGTTGTTCACTGGAGATTAAAGGTCTGCGTTGATTCTGGGCAACTGATTCAAAGTCAACACTAAGCTGCCAGCTACAATGCATTCTACATCTGTTTTTATCAAAAACACTTCATCAGTTATATATTTAACATGTATGAATCTGTCTATTTTACTATCTGAAAGCCACTTTTCTTTCCTTGCAGCGTCCCCACATTCCACGGGCTACAAGAAGATATTCTGAGCAAGCTTGCAGATGTCCTTGAGGAGGTAACTGCCTTGTTTCACAGCCTGCAGCATCTGCAGCACAAAGGCCTGCTCCACAAACACCACCGTACATTAACGTTCTTTTATTGCAGTGAGAGACGGGAGCCAGAAGGGAAATTAAGGCATATTCCAGATGATGAATAATGATAATGGTGGTTTATTCTTTTTTTGTGTGGGGGGGGGCTCAAACAATCTAAACAGCTGAAGCACATTGTAATCCCTATTAGCTAATGTTGTTTTGAGTCAAATATCAGCATAATGGCCTACTTTCAGTACTTTCTTGCCTTAGAAACGTAGTCTTTTAATTTATTTGATTGAGTTGGGTAATCCAGCAAAGCAAACCAAATATTTCTGGTAAGTTCCATTGTTGTAATGTTGTTATGCAGTTTAAGTGCATTACCTCCAATCAATCTACCAGTCAATCTTTACTGTGATGGATTACCAAACTCGGGCAAGGTTCTTTAGTCTACATATGTAAACAAATGTAAACCAATGACTGTCTACAATGCACAAATATATGCACAAAATCGGAAACATCACAGTATGTTTTGCAAATGGGCAGTGAGCATTTGTTAAATGCTATTTGTTCTAAATGGACTAAAACATGCTACATCTTTGTTTTTTTTAAATACTGGTTTGCACAATGTCACACTGCTGCTGGTGGCAGTGTGCTTTTTGAGATTCGTCGGTATCACATTTTCCAGCCATCTGCACATCACTTCGTTTGATGTTTTCTCCAGCATAATTTAGTTATGCAAACACGTTCTCATTTACACTTTTGATATGTGCCGCAAAAACATTGAGGCTTTCAATATGTTGAATTGCACTCCAATACAGTTTTTCCCTACCTTTGTAGTGTGTCAATGTGTGTTTATGTGTTCACATTTTCTGTCTGTATCTTGCAATAACAGCAAATGAAACATTTGGTATAATCACTATCATACATTAGTTCTTTAATGTGAAAGTGAACAAATTGCCAAACAAGTACCCATGCAATCTGGTGACCATTGTTACAAATAAGAGTGTGCACACTGATGCACTTTAAACCAACAATTAGTGAACCTACTTTCCAGACAAGGAGCTTGGCACACTGAATGCTGCCATCACCTAAAATAACCAGTATTTGTGTGGCGTTTCAGTCTTTGGAGTCTAGTCATTTCTACTGTCCCCTCGGTTGGGGAGGAGTTTGTTCTAGTCAAATAGGTCATAACATTCAAATAACATGCTGCATCACGGGCAAATGAGTGTATGTTTAAAATAACATCCAAAATCAGATTTAAAGAACAATGATTCAAATAATCAGAAAAGGCTGAATATAAGATCTGATAATTGGCCAGGCCAATAACTGACTGACCCATAACAAACAGTATATGCATAGATGTCAATATACAAATATTTAACTTGTACTTTTTCTTCTCATACTTAAATTCATGTTTTGCTAGAAAACTACCTTTGAGACTTTACATTTTCACTTAGTGCTATTTGTATGACTGACTTCCACACTGAAAAGTAATATTTCAACACAATATTGTTACTTTTGTGCAAGTATGAATTTGGGTGATATATACAGGACTGATAATGCTGAACTTAGCCTTCAAGTTACATTACTTGATAGACCTTCATGAACATAACAAATGTCTCTGCAGATTCGCCTAATATTGTCAGCATCAAAATCAACATTTGCTGCTCTTTCTAAACAGAAACAAAATAATTATCACCTGTTTGCTAGCGACTACTGTTAGCTTACATTTTTTTAAACTTTAACATTAACATTAGTTTTAGGCTAATGGAGGCAAGTTGACTTAATGCTGTATATTCTATGATTATGTTAGTGGTAGTTCTCAAGCTAACACAAACTCACCTTAATGATAACATTTTACATGTACCAGCAGCAACATTCATACAAACATTATTGGTGTTAACAAGGCCTTAGTTATCGTTATTAGCATTATTGTTAGCAAAATTAGAATTTGCTTTTCTGGAGGTTGGTTAGCAAAATATTTGGGTTTGACTTGGTCACATTTCTCCACATCCATATTTGTCTAAAGTACACAAATACAGGTAACATTAACGTAATGTGATTCATAATTATAATTTTGTGGCGTAATGTTACTGCTTGGTGAGTCTTGGACCATTGTGTTGTGTTGTTTTTGAGAGCTTGTGTGACTACTGATTTGACAGTATGACAAGTAGCGTTTTTGATTGAAATTCCCATCCTTAGCTAGTAGTGGCCAATATATATATATATATAAAAGAGCCAAAGATGTAGCATGAGTCCATTGCTCACTGCCCACTTGCAAGACATACTGTGGTGTTTCAAGTTTTGTGTATGTATTTATGCCTTTTAGACAGCGATTGGTTTATCAATGAGAATTGGATCATTTGCAGTATGGAATGCAACAAAATATAACTCAAAACAACACCACTCTGTGAAGATTTTCTGTAAGTTGGTGAGGGTCAAATTGATGATAATGCAAAGACCCAACAGTAAAAAGGGTCAGCAAGGAAACCATGAAACTGAAGAGAGGCGATTCAGTTCAGCAGCCAGAGCCAGCATGAATGCTGAAGGACAGCAGCACCAGACAAAGAAAATCTATGGGCTGACACAAAAACTCCATCACAGAAAAGAGAAGTCACAGGAAAGCACATTGACAGAAGGAGGCAGTTAGCCATGCAACCCACAGTAAAAGAGGGTCTGCTGCTGAATTGGAGTTTCAGCAGCAGACCCACTCGCACTTTTGTTAAGTGGGGCACAAATGTAGGAATTTCAGGTTGGTGAGGACCAGCTCTGGTATAACTAATCTTAAATACTTTGTCAGCATGTAAAACATGCCTGTGTGATAATATTTGGTGCATTTTTTTTAGTGGCCGTCACATTCCCTCCAACAAATCTTCTTTAACCTGGGATATTTAAGAAACAGTGTTTTGCCAGGAATTCAGTTAAATTAGATAATCATTTGGCTTGTGAGTGAGTGAGCTTACAGAATACACTAACAATGTTAAGCTGGTGAAAATTAGATGTTCTAGACATGCCTGTAAATGTACTCTGATTAATTTGTTTGCACTGTTGGCTGAGAAAGCTGTTACGATAGCAAGTTAATAGAATTTATATCATCAGCTTCATGGACAAGGCAAGTGGCAAACTTAAAAGTAGTACCAAAATAGCTATTTTATGTTTTACTTTGTGATTACCCCCATAAACAACCAATCTGTGTCCAAGGTATTTTTTTTTAAAATTTTTTAAAAACATTTCTAATACATGTTTTCTCTGTGGGCAGAGGTGTTCAAATAATCCATCATGCTGTACTATGTCTTGTCCTCTGCTATAATAGATCATTTAAGTCTGTGATTGATTTTTGATAAGATAATTAAGCTAGTTTCTCCTGTTTGGCTCTGCTTGAGAACATGCTTTAGAAAAAGGGACTCCATTAGATGAATGAATAAACCTGAAATAAACATCATAAATGCAACCCACTATAAAGAAGAAGCTCTTCTTTTGAGTGACACACAGCAGACATGAGTCACTCGCTCGCTGCTCAGTCTGAAGGAAGACGTAAGGTATCTTTCCTCTGTGAAATGGTGTCGGAATAAAAACCTGGGGAATGCAGTGTGGAATCTTAAGGACCTAACAGGAAATATAGATCTCTGTCGTCTGGTTAGACTTGTAGGCTGAGGTGCAGCATCTTGTGTGTTTTACCAGGACAGGAAAATTCCACCACTACTAGTAATATGACAAACCAAAAGTGATTCTAGTCCATTGTCCTTATCATATAGCATATCCAGACTTGTGCTTCTTGTGGTGTGGTAAAAGAGGTTTTTCTTACATCATATAAAGGCATGTCACATCTTACACATAGAAAATATACCGACAGTGTCCTTGAACCAAAGACATTCTTTGTCTAGTGCTGAAGGTCATTCTAACACAAGGCTGAATGTGTTAAGCTAAGTATTTTTTATGTATCTGAGGCTGGCTTTGTGCTACACTGACGACCTCAACCTCGCCACTGAACAGGATTACTGGGCATAGCTAGAAAATGAATAGATAGATGGATAACCTATAGTAAGGAGTGTGGCATGCCTTCAGATTTGATGCATCTATATTAATTTATTCACACATTTTCCTTACCTGCTCACACAGATTCAAGGTCGCAGGGCATATCTGAACAAGTGGTGGGTGGAAGGCAGAGAAACACCCTGCAGCTTGCCAGTCTGTGGTATTATCGAGGGGAAAACATCTAATTGGGATTTAGCACACTGAAATTCAGCCTCACGACCGAATGTGAGAAAGGAGAGAAAAGAATCATATGTTCCCGAATAACACTTCTCCTGTCTTCTTTCCTCTTTGCTTCTCTTCTGACAGACACATTATGAAGATGGAGAGTACATCATCAGACAGGGGGCCAGAGGAGACACCTTCTTCATCATCAGTAAAGGAAAGGTGAGCACAGTGCCTCTGGCCTACCACCCAAAATAGTCATGAACGCAGGGCATTGGGGTACATACGCGGAAAAAGACAGCTATCCTTGAAGCAAAGTGGTAGTAGTTTTGGCTGGAGGTTGGCTGTCATTCATCATCTGGGGCTAAGGGGAAAGGAGAGACAGAAGCGCCGCCTCTTTCATCATCCCTTGCAGCAGCATTGGGAGCATCCAGAAAGGTGAATGGAGGCATTTTCATTTCACCTTTTTTAGCATCAACACAGACCTTCACACGGCGCACGTATGACATGCTGTCTTGTCCAGTTTTATCCCTGTTAGAGGGCTTTCATATGCTCCTATTGTTAACATGTTTTGATGTGTAGAGGCCCACTGCCTGTCCTCATCTTCTTCTTCATCCCATTCCCCCTCCTACTGCCATCTGCTACACCTCACACCTGTCCTTCCATTCCTTCTCTAAACTTCACTTGTTCATGTTTCTCATGTTTTGATTTAACCGATGATTGAGACGAGTTGACGATACCACCAAGAAGCATCTATAGAAAATGGACTGTCTGCTGATGGAAGCAGGTGTTTCTTGGTGAAGTCGGTGTACTTCTGATTGCTGTAGGGGTCACAGCCCAGGCAGCTGCTTCACTAACTCAAGATTCCGTTTTTTGCGAGTGTTTAAGTCTCCTGAGGAACAACAGTGAGCTGTGATCCTGAGCTATATAAAGACAGTTGATTTGACCTGCACATAAGAACATAATTCTCACTTTAAGCAGCCTCTTAAATCCATAAAAGGTAAGATTTAAACTAATTCTGCAATTATTTTCATGGTTTCATGGTGATTATTTTAATTCATTATTTACATGTCGGTCTAGAAAAAATCAAAGCCCAAGATCAGATCCTCACATCCAAAAAAAATTCAGTTTAGTATTATAGAAGAGCACAGAAACGAAACAATATTCTGTCCTAATGTTTGATGTTTTGCTTGCCATTCCTCCTTTTGTCTGTTCTCTTACCCGTTTTGCTCCTCACATGAGTTTTATCAGTTAATCACTCCTTTACCCTCTATTAAGTCCTTGTCTTTTCCTCTGTCTCTGACGGTTTGTCTGTTCTGTTTTACCCTAATGTTGTTGTATCGCCGTGTCCTATCTTCCTGTTGTGTGTTTCCAGTTTTCGCTTTTTTTTGCTTGGTCTTTTACTATATTTGCTTTGGTCATTAGTATTGAAAAAAATCCATATCGTGCATCCCTGCCTTTTCGTCTTTACAAAATAACTTAAAACGTTTAACGGATTGTCAGAAAAACTGATGATTAACCTGATAGTTTACAACTAATCGATGAATTATTGCAGCTCTAATTGAAACAACTCTGATTTAGGCTTAATGAAGGTATCCGAAGTGGGAAATGGTATAATAACAAAAAGTACCTCCTCAAGTCTCAGTGAGAGAGACAGATTCATGTTCAGGATGTAGCAGTCACTGTCATAGATTAAGATACATTATGTTTCATGTCTTGTTTGTACTCTCCTCTGAGCCCAAACAGATGCGACCAACCTCACGAGGTTGGCACAACTACACCACAAACATTCATGCACACAGACATGAACACAGGCACATGAGCGCGCACATAAACTGCTGACCTTATCAATGCTTGCTCATTGGTTGTTTCCACATCTCTGACTTTGTCCCTATCTAGACCGCATACAGTGCACTTTGTCGAGAGGTCATTGCAAACACACAATCTGCCCTTTGGTCTGCACTTTTTATCTTCTACGAGCCCCTCCGCTTCTTTTTGCTTTTCCTTTTCACTCGCATTAGATCACTGAGTAATTACGCTGTCACTCAGTTGGAGAAAGCATTCCAGCGCGCTGCCGTGTGCTATATACGCTGCTTCACCTGCGCAGAACCAGCTAATGGATGGAGACAAGGTCCTTCATTAGGCGAGGCGGCAGTCTCCATTCACTTCCTCGAACGTCAACTCATTTTGATTTGTTAAGTCTACCAGCACAGTGCCATCACTCACATGTCATCGAGCTAATGAAGTGGCCAGTACTGCACCTCCCAGATCACAGATGGCTGTCACACAGGCACTTCTCCCCTGTTTTGTAATACTGTGATTAACCTGCCATCTTGGGTGATGATTAGCTTGTCAGTTTCTTTTTGGAATGATGTGTAAATGAAATGTTATTCCTCTCATACTCCCCACATATATTTGTACTGTAAGCCCTTCTTCCTTCACTCTTGTTCCACCTTCCTCGCTGTTACACTATTCCTCTCGTCAACCCTCTCCCTGTCTTTCTGCTCTTTGCCCAGGTTAATGTTACCAGGGAAGACCTGCCCAACGGAGAGCCTGTCTACCTGCGCAGCCTTGGGAAAGGAGACTGGTTTGGAGAGAAAGCACTTCAAGGGTAAGATTCTCCCTGATAGCACTGCCTCTTCCACTTTAACACTAGTTTCCTCCTGCTGCATCTATCTCCTTCACCGTCACCTACTTCCCTACTTATTTTCACTCGTGACCTGTCTTTATTGTCTTTCTTCTTACACTTGCCAGGCATCTATTCCTTCTAATTTGCTCTTGATCAGGCCCAACTTTTCTCTGCACCAATTTTTCTCACCACTCACTCTCCTTGAAAGGCATGACATAACTTCTTCTTCGGACAAATCATCTTCATCTGCGAGATGTGACACAAAAACTCTGTCAGAAGGACACAGTCTGAAACTGAAATATGTGAAAACACTGGTGTGTAAGCATTTAAAGCATTGATGATAGAATCATATTCGTAGCTGATAAACACTGTGAATATGGAGACATTCAAATTGAAATGCAGCCATTTTATCTTGACCCTTTTGCTGATTGCAATTACTGCGGCAAGCTCTATTTTTGCCTGAATCAAAAGAAAAAAATGTTTTTTGTTTACGAAGGACAGTGAAAACTCATTAATTTAGTACGTCAGAATCAAGATGTCCTTGATGTCATGATGCTCTGGTGTATGTGTGTGTGTATATATATATATATATATATATATATTCCTCCTTTTGTCTTTTATGGACATTTGTGTTGAATAGGTGAGCAAAGTTCAGTTTGAGCTCTACCAAAGAGTTCACGATGTCAATTTAAATTCAAAATCTCATTCAAATGCTGCAAAACGTTTTCTGCATGTGTATTCACTCCGTTTGATTAAAGTATTTGTGCATTTCTACACTAGTATTAAGACTTAGACACTGGTGGTGGTAGTGAGGAATAAATCTTGATGTGGAACAATTTCAATGCTTGAACGGTTGACTGGGGATGGCCAGGGATCCATGGTTGAGGTGGTGAACAGGAGGAGTTGGTTATGATGTCTTTGCAATGCTGAAATGAGAGCTAAATCATAGCAGAAAGAAAAAGGCACTTTTAAATTTGACAGATACTAATGAATCGCCAGCAGATGACGTCACATGTTGTAATTGGATGGAGAGGAGAATGAGCAGGAGGAGGTTAGGAAAAAGTAGGAGACTGTTTTCATGACATGCGTAAAAACATAATATTACTGACTGACCTTTCGCTAAGCTTAATTTGTTAGCAACAAACAACAAACTTCACTGGGAATTTGATCATTATAAATTACCCCAAGCATCTTTTTCTGCATCATTATCTCTCAGAAAAATAATGTTTCATCTCAGCAGATAAGGGCTGCTGCCAATATATCTGTGATGGGCCAGTATTGGCTTATGATATCAGCTAACCGATGTATCGGGCAGGTACTATAAAAATATGATGACAGAAATTCAGAGCTTTATTCAAAAACCTCAATAGAAGCTTCAGATTTGAATAATATGACATTTGGTACAGCCCTGTTGCTGTTATAAACATATAAAACATGTAATTAGTAGATATAAGCCAAGCTTGTACAGTTTCCATCATTAAAAGATGTGTATACAATATAAGTCTATCTCTGGAGCGTATGTTATAGCTGTGAAGATGTACTGACGCAAGCTCAAAGTAAACAGGTTGATTATACTGTAGAGATCAGATGATTCACGGGCCCCTGCTAACCTTCACTGCCATCGAAGCGCTCGAATGTGATGAAAGAAACACTTTGGTGCAATACAAATATTTTATATGGCTTCTGGCAAGTGATGTTTCTACCCTGCTGTTTGTTCTGACTGTCATGTCTGTATACCCTCATGGATAATGTAGTATTTAAGCAGACGGAGGGCAGGGATAGAAACTAGTCTAAGGTATATTCAAGGCAAAAAAAAAAAGAAAAAAGCACTCATGCACATGTATTTGAGCGCATGCATGTACATAGCCCACACTGTAAACATGAAAACAATGGAGATGTCGCCATCTTGTGGACATTGACTATGAAAGCAACCTCTAATAGACGCTCCTTATCATTAGCACTTTAAAATGCAAAGAGAGTCTTGTTGAATCAAAGAAGTGTTCAGTGGAAAATGGATGCTGTCCTATGTGTTGTCAAAACACTGTAAATGATTGTTTTGTAATACTCATAAGGAACACTAGATGCTCGATGTGATGTGCAGGCAACAGCTGGAATAACACAGATGGCTGGGCTTACCCCATATGTTAAGATAATGACTATAGGATATGAAATATGATGGAAGTTGGATCTCCACATAGAAATAGGGGAGAGATTGTTCCAAATAGAAATATGATCCTTTTACAATAATGAGACGAAGAAACGTGCTGTTTCAAGAATGAGAGCAGGGTGCAAAATTCTAATTTATAATGGATTGAGCAGCTGTGCTACTTTGGTATTGGAGTGTTTTTCATTTTTCAGGGAATTCAGTGACTTAATTGTCCCCACACACATAATATGATACATCCTACAACACATCCATATATTCTCATCCATGTGTTTGTAGTGTTTCCCAGAATAAGTATTCAAGTAGTGTGCTGTTGTGAGAAGCCCTTCAAAGCGCTTTCGAGAGCATCTCCTGCCTTGATTAATCAAGAAGACCCTATCTTTTCTATATCCCACCAGAACAAAGCGGCATCTGCTTGCTGTTATTATCATATGTTGTCACGAACGCCTTTTGTCTCTCCGTGTCCAAGCCTATTCAACTACACCTTTGATGGTCAAGCATGGCACGCAAATTTAAATGATGGAGATGCTGGGTATCTTCGAAGCAGTCTTTTGATCAGAGGGCTCTTCAGTGGGGCCATCTTTTCTAATTAGAAGTTAACTGTGTGTGTCCATGCTCATGAAACTCAATAGCCTCTACTCAGAGGCTACTCAGTTTTTCTGAAGACATTGCCTTTGATCAGTGCGAAAGACATATTTATAAAATCAAAGTCTGTGTTCCTGTCGGCCATAAGGGTTTGTTAGAGCTTGTGTGAGTGCTGGTGTGTGTATCTATTGAAGAAATATTGCGTTGCATGTTTTCTCTAAAGTGTTGTGAAGCCCTTAATGAATGCAATAGTATATATAGATGCAGTATATATATCATCCCAATAGGTTCCAGGTATAGTCTTGCGGTTTGACTAGACTATCTCCTGTCACATTCTTCCTGTCACAGTGAAGTGCGAACTCTCAGTTGAGGTGCAGTTAGATCAATAGCACAGACAATGTGGGCCCTGAACTCTGCTCCTGAGTGTACTTTGTGTGAGTGTATGCCGGTGGGGGTGTTACATGAGTAGAAGATGAGAGATTGTGTGAAAAAAGTAAGATGTCACTGAGAGAAATGTGATTGGCATCAGTGTCAGACTGACGAATTTCAGTTAAAAAATAGCCGCCTGGTAAAATAACTGTGAGAGGCTGCGTTCGCGTGGGTGTGTTAGTCCAGGAAATCCACTTCTAACGTTCAACAGGTATGACCGCTGCACAGAAGTTCTTACTTATTTGTGGCAGAGGTTTACTAAACTGGAGATGTAACACAAAAGCCCAAGCCTGTGCCTTTTGGATAGAGGGCCATGCTGCTGCACTGTACCGCTGCAAAAGTTGAGCTAGATGAAACATTTTTGCAGAGTGACTGCCTTTGTCCCCCCTCAGCATGCTAAGCATCCACACTGAACCAATGCTGCATCCATGCTTTGTAGAATAACAGCTCTTCTTTCACTCCGAGCCACACCCTCAGTCATGCAATAGCTCATACCCATGAGTAAAAGCATTAACTCCGATCTATATCTGTTACTTTGCTGCTGTATGTTCTTGTCTGTATCCTCTGTATGTTTTACACTCCTCTGAATTGTACCGCAGGTTTTCACACTGAAGGCATTTCTTATTTTACAGACACTGCTCCCAGCTGATATATTCACAGCATGAAGCCCCGAAAGATTTGAAGCTTTTTAGAGAATTTTTAAGAAGCACTTTGTCAAAGAAAACAGTATGAATCACTGCAGCTAAAGCTCAGTTGGTACCATTCATCTGTTAACTGCGTGTCCAAGTAGAACATTGATAGTGAGAAATGATTATTATTATTATAATTATCACAGAAAGCTTAATTTTGGGCAGGCCACTAAAATAAATTCTTTTCATGAGAAACACTGCTTCCCAGTGTGTTTGGAGCTTATACCTTCCATGTTATCATATTCATGCTGTCCATGTTTGGTTATTTTAACAACGTAGCTTGCGACATTGAAATGATGCTTTGCAGACTTTAAAGCGCATTTTCTGGAAGGAAGCATTTTTAAAGCCATCTTAGTTTTCATGACACGAAGTGTGTGGCTGACTGGAAGAGAGTATTCAGAAATGCAAAAACGTATGGTATGCTCTGGAAAGTGGCTGTACCCTGCAGTTATGTGGAAATACACAATTTCTAGTTGATGGGAAAAAGCTTCAACACCAGCCGGAGAAGTTTCATCTACAGCTGTCCAGGCCCACCTGAATACTTCTTTTTGAAGCAAGATGAGATCAGCAGCATTTTCAAAAGTATTTTAAGGGTTTGTAATCATTGTAAAACAAGAACACATTGGTGTGGCCGTACATCAGTCACAAACATGATGGGCTATATATTCCATGACCACCTCTTGTTCTTGCCCCATTCCTCACAATGGCTTTACTCCCCTCATTGCAGTCCATGGCTGCTGACCCGCTCTCAGCCGCCAAGCTGGTCCGTTATTTTCTTAACCCCCTTCCCAGGACAGCAGATCACTGTCCAATTACCAGGTTCATTTCAACCATCTAATGGAAATCAACACCACAGGCTCCCTCCTGCATAAATTCAAAGGACATTCCAGACACAGCATGCAGCTGCTTTTAGTGCGTCTGTGCTTGAGAATGTGTGTGTGTGTGCGTGTGTGCGTGTGTGTGTGTGTGAGTCTCTTTTCCAATGCATTTCTTGTTGCGCTGCAATTAACGAGTGCAGAACCATCTTTGGCTTAGTGGATGACTTGGGCTCAGCGGTGTGTACATGAATCATTCTGACAGATATTAGCGATTGTGTTTCACATATACATCAACACAGTGACACCCTAAGTTGTTTTCCTCAGCTCGAGCCGAGCAGCAGGGGACAGGTGTAACAAGCTGCTTTCTAATATGAAAACCCTTCAGGTCTCTCAAGGATGATTCATACTTATGTAACCACTATTTCATTAAAGCCCAAACTGTTGTGTTGTTGTTTTTCCATATCACCATGGTTAGTAAATGACACTGTATGCCTTCTCTTGTGAGACAAGTCAACTCATGTAACAGATTGTGGTTGTCACTGTAGTTTAAGCTCATTATCAATGATGTGTGTGTCTGCCTGATTCGCTTTTGTTAACACACCCACCATTTAGAAAATGTGGGGAATAATCTGCTTAAGTTAGAATAACATTAGAATAAAGGTCAGGGCAAATGTCATTATCAATTTTCAATTTAATTTGTTTCTGTGAAGGCACTATATTAGCAAACTAGGTAACAAGATGTGATTGAGATCATGGCTTGTTGGTTGATTTATTGCAATTTATTCTTTATATTTGCAGCGTGTTAGGTGTCAGTGCGAGTCCAAGCAGTCCAATTTCTTTGTGGGTTGATTTGTGACTCAGATATTCAGCCTGCTAGATGTCCAATGGCCATCAACAACACATCTGCAGCAATATGCTAGCTCCTGGATAGCATCTTTGAACAGTTCACGCATTCTGATCGGCCACTAATCTTTGGGACTTTTTTGTCATTGAGCTCCAAAATCATTGTTGGCGATTGGAAGATTCAGTGCTAAAAACTTGTAGTGCGAGCGTAGCTTTCGATGAAGAGCTGCATGCTACAGGCTGCACACCTCGAACTTTCTTAGAGACATAGCCAACTCCTTTTATTGTGCCTTGCTGCATCACAATTGCTCAGAGAATGATGGAAAAAGACAGTTATTTCTCCTTTATTCAAACAACAAAAGTTTGATTTGCTGTCCCCAGAATTCTACGACCTGTAGTATCAATCTGCCCTCGATATTACCACCAGTAACCACAAATGGCAACAAAGCAACATGGAATGAGTTGAGATTGCTAGTTTAAGTCTTTGACATTCTTGAATTATTGACTAATGACAACATTTTGAATGAATATCTAGTATTTGATGCCTTGTATGCATGACTTGAAGATCTCAACAGAGGCAGGTAAATTGATAGAAGTCGGGGGGGAAAGCTTTTGAAATGTGACTCTGCAGCTGGTAGATTGTGGCAAATTCACAGCTGGCACTGCATCCATCGACAGTGCAACTTGTTTCCCTATTCATCCTCTGAATATCTGAATAATCATCACATTAAACCCATATTATGAGGGTCTCTTATGCTTGATTTTATGAGTCACAAAAATCCAAAAAATGTCTTAATTTTCTCCTATATTGTACCGTTAGGGAATTCATTTTTACTGACCGTAACCAACAAGGTGTAACAATTGGTGTGTTCATTGGTTGTTCGTTCACCGGTTAACCTGGTTATTAATGCTAAACTAGGGTATATTAATATGAGTGTTCTTATTTAAATGGTATTGAATGTTTTTGTGGCTGAGCAGAAGAACAGGTGGAACAGTGTTAGCCAGAGTATTGTGTGAAGAGCATGGATGCAGGTCAGAGCAGTTTATCAGAGGTGAATGAAATGTTGTATGTGCTATGCTAGCGAGAGGGCCCCAATAGTCATCTCTTCATAAATCCCATGCTCGTGATAAACACTGCCTTCCTCTCCTCTGCTCTCCTCTCCTCTCCAGTCCTCACCTTTCAAAATTTGTTGTTCCCCCACCAGCTGTGACCTTTATTAAACGGGTCAGCAGAAAGAGTGGAGCACTGTGTGTGTGTGTGTGTGTGTGTGAGGCGGGAGGGTTGCATGTGTGTGTTTGGAAGAGGGAAGGCAGAGGGAGTTGACATAGCATGAGGGGGAATTATCACCTCAGCTCATTGAAATAGGTTGCCGTATGTGTGAGTTCAGATCAGACACAGAGGGTGATTGTCAGTTACTGGTTGCACTTGAACTAAATTGAATCGACTCACCAGAACAGAGGCTGGTTTCGCTTTTTATTTGCTACACATCAGGATATGACATCCATCCCGAGTATCAGATCCTTTTTTCCTTTCTTAAAAAAAATTGGACATGAAATAATCTTCTTATGGGACAACCCCAGAAGACTTTTCTGTCTTTTTGTAATATTTTAGTCCGTGTCAAAGTGGATTACACGACATCTGGTTCGGAGATTTAAATCCAAGTACTTCAGGAGTGTCTTTTGTTGAAGGGTTGCCCTGGGCAGCCTGCTGGTTCAGAGCTAGTGCTTATCGCTGTGGGACTCGAGCACAAGAAATTATTCACAGTGAAGGATGGATTCCTGGGATGCAGACTCTGAGGATTCGTGCGACTGGGGCGACTCCTCGGAAGAAGCACCATCGTCGGAGGAAGATGAACGTGATGTCAAATATAATAAAGAGTAATGCCACTCACGCGGTGATGTGTGGTGCCTGTTGAGGAGAATGATTTCACTGTGCGTCAGTGCCGTTTATGGAGTGAATGGAGTTGAATAAGACATAACTGGTGTGCAGGTTATGACTGTCTCCATCATCACAGCTCCCATGAAGCATTTCAAATGAATAATACTTTGTTATTATTGGATTATTGGATCGAATGTGCTCATTCTGCTGTTGTTCCTGATTGTGTTGTGTGATATTTTTATCCAGGGAGGACATCAGGACGGCCAATGTCATTGCAGCAGAGGCGGTCACCTGCCTAGTCATCGACAGAGAGTGAGTATCAACAGAATAATCCTGTTTTTCCCCTTTAGAATTAAACAAGCAATCCATTCAGCCAATGAATGAATGAATGTCTGTCATGGGCAGCCAATTAAAACTAGCGCAGAAATTCTTCTTTGCTCATTATGGTATGACAAGGACAAACTGCTTCCTTAACTCATACATCCGTATGAATCACTGCTAAACTTCCATGGATGAATACAGCGCACATTTTTTCCTAAAGATTATTATTTGGTCGCTTTTTAGCCTTTGTTTGGGTAGAAAAGCTTGGAGATTTCGAGAGAGGAGGGGGGAGACGGAGGATCGAGACCCCAGGACCCCCCACGAGGACTCAACCTCCATATATTCGCTGCATGCTCTACTGTATGCCAGATTTGTGCAGGAATGGCTGTTTTTTCCGCTGAGATTATTAAGCGTAAATCCAGACATCTTTCAGCTCCATGTTTCCCTTTAAACCAACCTTGTCTCAAATATTTGCTGCTTTGCTTTTATAGCAAGAACATGGTTGACATTTCATCACTATGTTTCATTATCAAGTTTTTTACGGTAAGATTGCAGAAAAGGAATTGATTCCATCTTCGTCTATGGCATGAAGTCATGTCGTAAGAATAGAGAGACAGATGGATAAGGGCGTGGGGAGGAGGATGGTAGACGCTAGTATCGGCTTACCCAGGGCCTCCCTCTTGCCTCAGGGTACAAATCACCAGAGCTAGTAGAGGGGAGAGTGAGTGAGTCATCCATCACAGGTGATTACCACTGCCTTTCACTCTGCTTGTCATACAGCTAATGCTGTCACAGCCCATGGAACTAACTCATCGTGTGTCAGACCAGTTCTGGTGCAGATTCCAGGTTGTTGATATTCAAACACGTGTTATTCTGTGTGTCCATACCTGTGTGATGCATTTAAACAGAACCGCACAGAGGTGGAAAGGAGGAGAGAGGGAGGACATCGAGACAGTGGGAAAGAGACAGGGAATAAAAACAAGCAGCAGGGAGTCAGCGACTCAGTACAATAGACACTGTAGGCAGCCAGACATTTAAGGAAAAGCTCCGCTTGGAAACAGACCCAGCTCACAGGCATTACGGTCTCAACAGGAGAGAACCGCAGATGGATTATTACCTCTTCCAGCTGACAGCTTGATGAGCTTTGTATGAAAACTGTCTCAGTTAGTTGTTCTTCCAGGATGTTTAGTGTTGTTCCCA
>CAEMYA010000074.1:3808448-3828127 GCA_903131615.1 Diplodus sargus | reverse complement strand
GCCCAACTATATCCCCAGTCGAGATTAACAGCTCCCCAACTCCACTGTAAACAGTGTTGGTGGAGGACTGCTTCCCCCTCCTGAGGCGCCGGATGGTTTGCCAGAATTTCTTCGAGGCCGACCGATAGTCCTCCTCCATGGCCTCCCCGAACTCTTCCCAGATATAAAATAAATAAGATGATGTATTATGTAGCTTGTTATTATCCAGTTAAAATCTCCTCCATACTCACACTAATAACATACTATTAACATACTCATCCTATTAAGTAAGAAAAGAGCAGAAAACATTTTCATTTGGATTTCATGTTTTTGATTCTAACTTGGCTGTAGCTCAGTGGGTGGAGCTGGTTGACTAGTGATCGGAAGGTTGCTGGTTTGAATCCCGGCTCCCCTGGGGTGGAACTCAGCTACATGTCGAAGTATCCTTGAGCAAGATACTGAACCCCAAAATTGCTTGTGATGTGCAGTTGGCACCTTGTGTGGTGGCCTCTGCCATCAGTAAGGGTCCTGCGATGAGCTGGCGACTCATCCAGGGTGCACCCTGCCTTCGCCCACAGAGAAACTGGGATTGGCTCCAGTAACCCCCGCGACCCCTTGAAAAAGGGGGATAAAATGCGGTGACATCCCCGCGAGAAAATGAGATGATTATAACTTTGTGTACTGAGTGTATTCGATTCTGTAATTCATTCTTCAGAAGATTTATGCACAGCCTTCACCTTTATCTCGAAAATTCCCACTCAGCCCCCGTCTGCTAGCACCCTTTTTTACACCTCTTTGGAGTAGATCTGTCTTCTCGTCTGTTCTCACTGTTTTTTGGGGGGGTTTTTTTGCCTCTAAAAGCAGACTGATGAATATTTAATATTAACTGGCAGCGTTTTTTTATGGCAGTCTGGTCATATATTGTACCAGCTTCTTCTACAGATCACCTGCAGTGTACAGTACAGACGGCTTTATCTCCTCTAACTATTCTCTCATGTGTACGACTTTGATTATGGAAATCTTAAACAAAATAAATCTCAGAAAAGTTTCCTCATGTGCTGTTTTAACATTTCCATCTGTTTTGCAGTTCATTCAAGCACCTGATTGGAGGTCTGGAGGACGTGTCCAGTAAAGGCCACGAGGATGCTGATGCCAAAGCCAAGTAAGACATTTAAAGTGTATTAGTATGCATTAATTAATCAGAATGCATCAATGAATTTTGCAAATACATTTTTCTGTCTCAGTGACCTTAAACCATACATGCCCACCAGCTGTGACATTTCATTAAGAAATGTAAATGCTCTTGCCCAGCTGTAAATGCATTGTGCCTTAACTTTAGGTCTGTTACATCACAAGACAATACCCGTGTGGCCGGCCAGAAGGCAGAGGCTATGACCTCCGCCTCTATTTCCGGAGGAATTAATATGTACTCTATTTTTCGTCGCTATGGAAACAAGAGAATAGCACTATAGGAGACTGAGTTGGGCATCTTGGGGTTCAGGCAGCCACGCACTGGTGTAATCTGATACCTGGCTCACTCAGCGCTATGTTGTGAGTCAAGGTGAGGAGAAACAAGAGTAATGGCAGATTACAGGGTAAGAGAGAGAGAGAGAGAGAGAGAGAGATGGCCAGTTTAAAGCCTCTTAAAGTAGAAGAGACGTGTGGATGGATGGACGGAGCAAGGAGAGACGGGGGAGGACAAGGCGGGTGACAAAGTGGACTAGGCTTCTGCCTGATGCTTTGGCTGACTGCCACGAGCGCCAGTCATCTTTGGTAAGTCGGTGCCAGCAGAGAGCAAAACATAACACCAGTTACTGTACTGGAAGATGGGTGTTATGGTGGGAGCGCGATGGCTTGCCTCTGGCATTCCGACCTGGCCAGCTGCCTCTACCACCACTGATGATTGCTCTGCCAGCAGATGTGTGTGATAGAAAGAGACCTGCAGTATGCATTCACAGCCCCATTCTTCCCGTCCTTAGGCAACTGTTTGAATGCAAATGAGCAAGAAATCAAACTCTTGCATGGCCATAATTTGTCACATTATCACTAACCCTCTTCTCAACAGAACTTTGAATAAAGCCACTCTCTCCCTCTGCGCCCTGAAATCTGTCACTTCAAAGCCCTTTTCACCCCGATAAAGGTAGCTCTGCATGCTGTGTGTGTGTGTGTGTGTGTGTGCGTGTGTGTGTGTTGTCTGTTGCCGGTGCTCCCTGCCCAGCAGAGCACATTTGTTTCTTAGTGAGGAGCCTGAGTCGGAATCCCACGGTGATGGAAACTATCTCTAATTGGTCACAGCGGATGAGCTGCTAACAGCGCTACTATAACTGTACGGCAAACTACAGCTGCTCTGTGTGAGCCTGACAGGTCTTTTCTTCAAACTCCCCGCTGTGAGCTATATGTGTACTTTTTCATTTTTATTTTACAAAGCTGTTTTTTGTTTCATTACAGGAGGAGCTTCACACTACACCAAGTAGAGTGAATATGCGTGTTATGCATGCATACAACTAGATTAGGATCTTTTTTTTTGGTGGGGGGGGTGAAGTGAGAGTCTGTCAACAGGAGCATACTTAGGTGTCTTAAATGCAGTTCTATTTTTGGAGACCTTCAACCAGCCCTGTCTTGTGCATTACGATTAACTGAACAAATTTGAAGTGTTCTTTTTATATCTGCTTATGTAAAAATGAATGACATATCACTTTTGCTCTTTTAGCATCTTATTATAAAAATACTGTAGTTAAAAAGCAACAAGTAATAACAGATGTAGGCCTATGTATTTCAACAAACAAATATAAGAAAACAATAGAAACGTTCCTGTAGAGAGTAGAGAGTTCTGCACTTGAATGCACCATGACGTTCCTGTTGGCACCCACGTACAATAACTTGCAAAGTTATGTAGATTTCAGCGTTTATGAGGTACAGTTGAGTGCACCATGAAGTCCCTGTCTTTGTGTGTGTGTGTGTCAAACACTGACAGAGGACAGAAGCATCACGCCGGTATATGACAGTATGATAGGGTAGAGACTCTCTGCTTAGGATTTTATTATATGACTATTTTGGTACAGACATTAGCCTTCTGAGATTTACTTGCCAAACAGAAAATCTGCCCACATTTGGTGCTTAGTGGGGCGCTTCTTCTCCCATCAGGGCCCCAATCTGTACAGTTCACTCTCATGCAAAGGCATAAAAAACCCTAAGAAATAATCTCTCATTCATTGTGTCATTAAAATGTCTGGAGGGAAATGACAGAATAAGAAAAACGTTCAAATTTTCAACAACCTTGGTGACCAGTCACGTGTAGATCTCTCAGTTTATATCGATTTCTGCCCTTGAATGCACCATGAAGTCCCTGTTAATGCCCACGTACGATGTAGATTTAAAGGAAAATAGATTTTTTTAAAAATTGTATTCAAAATGTCTCAATCTACATTCATTTATGAAACTTGAGATGCATTGTGTTGAGTATGACTTTCCACTTACTGCTATTCTTCCTGCAAGTAAACACTCTATGATGGAAGAATGATGTGAATATATGGCCCAGTATGACTCAGCATGTCCCCTGTCTGTTTAGCAGGTGTTGGAGATCAATCAGTAGGAATTACTGATAAATGAAAGTGCAATTTAATGAGAGTCAGCTTTAAGGTCAGAGATGCTGTCCCCTCCCTCGAGTCAGGCTCGACCAGGGGAAGCAGAGCAGAGGAAATTAAGATAATGGCACACACGCACACACACACTCTCATATTTACACTCACACACACACATAGACACATGGGGATTGCATCATTTTTTATGATCTCATCTGTTCAGTGATACAGATTATCACCCACTGGGGGGCTGCTTGACCCGCATTGGAACAATTTGTCTTGCAGTGATAGTAATGGATTGGACAGGAAGAAGTAACGTGCCATCTCGGCTTCATATAAGGGGCCTCAACATACACTGTATAAGGAAACTAATGAGTGTTACATTACAGCGTCGAACGCAGCTGAGCTCTGTTAGTTTTCATTCAATATCGTGGTTCAGGCTTCTATTTAAAGTAAATATATAGTTTGAGTCCCACTGGAGTTGCTCGCCAGTATCATATTCCATCTGGTACTTAAGTCATTGACATACACAAGTGTTGTCCTTTGTATCCACTATTTATCGACTGCCAGAGAGCCTATGTGTCCTTGGTTGAGGCATAGAGTGACAGGAAGTGTTTATTTCTGAAACAAATCTTTTGATTACAGTTCCTTGAAGTACTCCACCGGCTGGTTTCATGGCTTGAGGAAGAATTCATAATTTGCACAGAGTAGAATATAACGGTTCATTGTTCCATTGCCTGCTCAGTACAATAAGCTAATTTCTTGGCTCAGCCTTGAAAGTCTGAGAGTTTTTCTATCTGGAAGTGTCTCACATCTTACACTGAGACTTCTAATGGTGCAACGCTGCCATCTGCTGGCCAAATTCTACTGTTACTTTTAAACTTTAAACCCTGCGTGGTGTAAAATCCTCTCCTCAATCCCTAGATTCATTTTCAGAACTCTTTCATTAACAGGACGGTAACACCTCATGTGCACAACTCAGTGTGCGAGTTTCCATATGTGTGTGCACTCAGACAACCTATATTCTAAAACCTTTGGACTCCTTACTGTAGAACCTAAACAAAAAAAATAATGAAAAAAGAAAATGTTGACAGTGAACACTTCTTCAAACCAGTGTGTCATAGTCTATGTTCCAGTTTTGTAGTCAACACCACCGAAACCAACAACAAGTCAGTATTGCGTGTATTGAGACTGAGACAAGACCAAGACTTTAAGTTGTTGAGACCAAGACAAGATCACTTCAGGACTAAGACCATTGCAAATCCCACAGTGCTTTACAATAAAATGTGTAACATGCAAATCATAGGCATTAAATTGATCTGAAAAATCTATGTTCACATAAAATCTTGAGGAACCTGGTTTTCTCGGTGACTCTTGTCTCCCCATAGACACTAAGAAAGACGTGTTGCAAACAATTATTCAATATCTTGTGAGACCTAGACAAGGCTGATCTCAAGTACTACAGCACTGCTACGGAAGCAGTAAGTGACATGAATTTCCACTATTGTCAGTGAGAAACCACTGGATATTTTAGCAAGGGAACACCTTGTTTTAGCATTTGTAAGTGTGACACAATTGTAAACCTTGTAGGAGATCTTGAGACAATATCCAGTTGCGTTATGTGGTGACAAAAACAGTTGTTTTAAGCCAAAACGTGATCTTGACCCTAACCCTAACCCTAACCCTAACCAAGTGATTTTTGGGCCTGAACCTAACCAGAGCATTAGCACAGTGGTGTCAGGAGATACAATTGAAAAACAAACCTATAGAAGTGCAAACTTAACACATATTCATGGTTTACAGGGAACATATATTGGCAACATTCAGTCTGTCATTTGCAAAGAATTGTGTTTACTGACAAAAGTTTTTAAAGTGTTCCTGACATGTACTAATATTCTTTATACAATCACATGTTTCACAAAGTGGTGAACCTCGCCTTTATACCCAATCATGATATAGTCACATGTTACCAATTAAGTGTTTTTTGTTGCTGGCATCAAATTCAGTAAGTGCATATTTTCAAAAAGAACTGACAGTGAGAAAAAAGATTAATGTCTTTGTATTGTTTTCAATTGTGTATACTGTGTGTCAGAAAGGATTAGCAACTTATCACACTCTGTTTTATTCACGCGCGTTAGAATGTCCCAACTTTTTTGGAGTGGGGGATGTAAGTCACCCTGACATTATCATTAATCCTCTCACAGTAATTCATGTGCTCTCGGTTACAAGTCTCCGTCCTTTTGTTAAGCAGAGAGCATTTTGGGATTTGGTGTGTTCCCTGGGCCGGCATCCAGAAGAAGGGCGGGGAGACTGATCAGAGGATCACCTGTGAATCTTCTATGCAAATAGCAGTGACTATACACAGGAACATCAACATAAACATTGACTGTCCTGGTAACCTCATGTGTTTCTGAGAAACACTGTACTCAGAAACGTGCCAATAGTCTGCCCACTGGTATGCAGCTCACGGAAAAGGTTTTATTGTTTTCTTGCAGCGTAACTGAGCCGTCTCATCCTGATGGATTTCCACATGTCAAGTGGCAGCATAAGCTTAAGATGAAGTAAAAAAAAAAGAGTCTCTTTCTTTTTATTTATTGAATTTGAACCCAGAACTCTAGGTAAATACACTTAATCCCTGCTGCTCCATGAAGGGAGATTCATGACTTATGTAAACACGTCATCTATCCTAAAAAAAATATTGTTAAATGTCTGTTATTGGCACACAGCTGTGCTATTTTTGTGCGAGAAAAGGCCTGACGTTGAGGCCATGGTCTGTTCTTAGTGACCCAGATAGGGCTGCCTCAGTCTCAGGTCTGTCCTAAGCCCAGTGATCCAGAGACTGAGCTGATGAAACTCTGTCTGGATCAAACAATATCCAGAGAAGACACGGGGTATCTGGGGATAAGGCACGGACACGTGGAAACAATCTCTGCCGCCAGCGTGTGCTGGTCTGCAATGGCATTTCAGGGTGTTCGGTGGCAGAGCCAAAGCATGTCTTCAGAGCCAGCTGAGCAGCCGAGCAGCTCATGTGTCGGATGTCCCGTCTTTGTTCTTTCCCATCAAGAACGGGGACATAACAGTCTGCATTCAAAGAGAGGTCAAAGTGGTTTACCAGAGGACGAAACTCAAACACATCCTGTTCACAGGTTCACATTTATACACTCCACATCCTCAATAACATCCTCAATAGATTACTATGAGTCAAATCCTCTAAGATTTGCAAACAAATGAGCTGAAGGAGAGACGGAAATTTTGTCTCAGGTTGTTGGAAGTGGATTATCTCGTCTTTCATCCTTCATCTCATCTCTAATCCTGTTCCCATTCTGTCTTTTTTCCCCTTTTCCCCGGCACCACAGGTATGAAGCAGAGAACGCGTTTTTCTTCAATCTCAACCTGGCTGACTTCAACATCATCGACACTCTGGGTGTCGGTGGCTTCGGCCGCGTCGAGTTGGTAAGGGAGAACTCTATTGTGAAAGTAACACGAATGATTTCTTTTTGACATCTTTACAATTGGTTCCCAGACAGTGCAGGTTATTGCGTAGGCTGATCTTGATTCCTCTGCATTGCAGGTTCAGCTCAAGAGCGATGAGAACAAAACCTTCGCCATGAAAATACTGAAGAAGAGGCACATTGTGGACACAAGACAGCAGGAGCACATTCGGTCAGAGAAACTCATCATGCAGGAGGCCCACTCTGACTTCATTGTTAGGTACATCTTCTAAAGAGCTTCACTGAAACGCAGTACACACACTGTGTATGCCATGTCAGACAGTTCAGTACTTCATTACTGCAGAACCAGAAGGTCATGATTAGCAAAGTTTTCTCTATGGAGCTTGCAGGTTCTTTGTCATTGATATCATAATATATATTTAAATTAAAATATATATCATGTATATTTTGATATGAAATATTTAATTTTATAATCTCTAAATACATGGAGGTCCACACACCCTCTCAAATGCTGTAGATGTTGTTGCCTCAAGCCGCAAATAAACTTTTCTCTCAATCATTGAGTTGTGGTAGGTACAACCTACCAGCGAGATTTTCAGCAGATATAGTTGCATTTATCAAAAGCTGTTTGCGATATAATCCACTTTTGTGTTTTTTTAGACTCTATAGAACATTCAAGGACAGCAAGTACCTCTACATGTTGATGGAAGCTTGTTTAGGAGGAGAGCTGTGGACCATTCTTCGAGACCGGTAAGTTTTATTTCGCCAGGTTAGTAACTGAACTGTATTAGCTTAAGAGTAAGTACATTTGCAAGATTTCCAATTATGTTTCTCTCAGGGTTTTTGATTTATCGCAATAAAATATGTGAATTTTATTCAGTACAATGTCAGCTTTTCAGTTATATTATATCTAACAGCCCTTCAAATCTGAGCCCTTTTCAGAGATAATTGCTGGGAAAGAGTTTGTTTTCTTTATTTAACAATTCAGGCAGATTTTTCATTGGAAGCCTATGCAGAGCAAACCTGGTAGTTGGTTTTTGCCAGATAAATACAGTTAGATACGGCACAGTTCACAGTTCACAGATCTGCATCCTGTTGTGTTTCCAGGGGCTCATTTGAGGACTCAACCACCAGGTTCTACACAGCTTGTGTGGTCGAAGCCTTCGCCTACCTGCATTCCAAAGGAATCATCTATAGAGACCTCAAACCAGAGAACCTTATACTGGACCACAGGGGCTATGCCAAACTGGTAAGACACCAGGAAGGGCTTACCACCCCAAAAAACTCAAAATAACATTATCTGTGTTAGATTAGAAATACTGGAAAAATGTCAAATCTCTTCTTTCTGTGGTGTTTCCATTGCCCCATGTCAGCTGTACATTCAAGTATTATTATGTTATATAAAATAATATAATTGTATCATATGAAATAGTATAATTGAGGTTAAGTCAGGTTCTGTGTGTCTTGGGGTGCTGCCATTCCCTTCCCTCCTCAAGAAGAAACCAGTTTATAGCTCTTGGCAGAGCAGCAACTAGCTGCTCAGCTCTCTCTAGCCACTATGCCAAAGCATCAAGCAAAGAGCTGTGATATTGAAAAGATTTAGATGATTTCACTATAACAATTAATATGTACTCCCAATAAAGATGGATCAAAATTCTAATATAATTTATCTGACTGAAGAAAAACATATTGGTATTCCTTTAGGTTGACTTTGGCTTTGCCAAGAAGATTGGGTTTGGCAAGAAGACGTGGACCTTCTGTGGGACGCCGGAGTATGTAGCACCAGAGATCATTCTGAACAAGGGTCACGACATCTCAGCTGACTACTGGTCTCTAGGAATCCTAATGTTTGAGCTCTTAACTGGCAGGTACACACAAGCCTGGGCATGTCCATAAAACGAATATCATAAAGGTGAACAAGGCGGTATTTTAAAATCAGGGCCCTAAATTTACATGTGTGGGTGTGTCAATGAGTTATACTTGTCAAAAGTTTTGGAATTAGACCAGCAGACTGCCTTGGCTGCAACGGCTGCAACATTATCCTTAAGGGCAACTCTGACTGTCACCGTTACGTCCACTGAAAGTGCTTGTTTTTGCAACTGAAACGTTGAGGTTGTTATTCTAAGTATCTGAAGGCATTACAGAAAAAATTCCTTCAAAGAGAGATATTTTTGTTGCCAAAAACACAAGTCTTGTTCAGTGGGAAGCACATGGAAATCTCACGAGATGTGAGTTATTTCAAGAAGATGATGGTGGAAACACAAGTTAGAGCTGGAGAGAGGAGTTTGGACTTTACCTGGAGGTACTGCCAGCAAGAATGTATTTCCAAAGTCTTGGCTGACAATTTAACTTGGACTTGGACTCCATGAACGAGACTTGTGTATTCTGATAACAAAATAGATCTTATTGTTTAACCGCAACATTATAATAAGACTTTTGATGGATGTAACTTTGGCTGTGAGAGTTCTCTCGAAGGGATTATGTTGCAGCCATTGCAGCTGTGTCGCGACTTCCAGCTGAGGCAATCTGGAACGACTGCAAAACTTTTGTTTGAAATAAATCATTTATACACCCAATCATGTAAATGTATGGCCCAGATTTAAAAATACTGGAATTCCCCTTCAAGTTTTCATGGAATATATGCTACCATACACAACAAAGAAATCTATTAAAATTCTCTTTGTCTGTTTGTATGCAGTTTAACACGGTCACTTGTTTCAGTTCTTCCACACTAATATCTTTGCCTCTGTTATGCAGCCCTCCATTCTCTGGGCCTGATCCAATGAAAACCTACAACATCATCCTGAGAGGCATCGACATGATCGAATTTCCAAAGAAAATTACCAAAAATGCTGGCAATCTAATCAAAAAGCTATGCAGGTGAGTGTTGGTGCTGTCAGATGTTTAAGCTCACTGAGGTGGTCTGTCTGCTGATTCATCATGTTGTTGTTTGTGTGTGTTTGTGTGTCAATTGCAGGGATAATCCTTCTGAACGACTGGGAAACTTGAAAAATGGTGTCAAAGACATTCAAAAGCACAAGTAAGCAGGTCTTTGAATGAATATTATGCTTATTTGTTCATTTTTCTGCTGTAAAATGTCATTTTGCATTGACCAACTGATGCTGTTTTCTCTTTTAGATGGTTTGAGGGCTTTAACTGGGAGGGCTTGAAGAAGGGAACACTGACGCCTCCTATTATCCCTAATGTAAGTGCACCCTGCCTAAAGCTCTACTCCTTACACTATTATTTTATTTTGTGTCAGTCTCATGCTCAAAACCCATTCACTGTGAACAATTTTTCCCTCTTCTCTACCAGGTCACATCAGCAGTCGACACAAGTAACTTCGACAGCTTCCCAGAAGATAACGAGGACCCGCCTCCCGATGACAACTCCGGCTGGGACGTTGATTTTTGAAGTCCTCCTCTCCCTCTTAAAACCAAAAGAAACTCTTCTTTTGCTGGCTTAGAGGCCATCACGAGGACATGGCTGTGTTGTAAAAACAAAAAAAATCAAAAAAAAAAACTGCTTAAAAAAAGAAAGAAAGCGAGCATATGGAAAAGAAGATAAACGGATAGATGGCAAACCCTCTGGGTCACCGATATGCCTTTATTTCACTGTGGCTCTGGATCAAGCATTTCTAATGGGACTGCTGTAGCACTTAGTCAGTGTTGTCTTACACTTGGCTCTAAAGGCAAGGGAAAGAAAGTGCAGGGATACACACATATACACACACAAACAAAGGCTGATGATGGAGCCAGGTTTGCCCATGTAACAGGGGGGAGATGTTTGGTGGGTAGATGAATGTTTAGATGGATAAATAAGAGAAATGTGGTGATGGACCACTCAAAGAGAGGAGGCTGATGATTGATTATCTTTGTTTCTCTGCAATATTTGATGGACTTTGAAAGATGTCACCGCAGTTGCTCCCCGAGTTTTGACATGCGGCTGCTTGCTGCAATCTCTGAAACTGTCCAGAGATCTACATACTACAGTTTGCAAGTTAAACTGGTATCAAGTGCTCAAGACTAACCTGAATGTCACTGATTTTTCTTCTTGTTTAACGTTCATATGGCATACAGCATGTACAGTACATGAGTATTTGAATTTACAAGTCACCCGCTCACACATGAACACAACTGGGCTAATTCAAATACTTAGTACACTTCATACACGGTGACCTTGAAAAGCACAAACACTGTGCATTCAGTGGAAAGAGACGCGACTCTTTTACAGTAAGTGCCCTGCATTAACTCTAACGGATCACACACCGACACACATGAAATGTCAGCTAGTATTTCCATGAAGCAATGTGTCATTATGCACTTAAGACCATTAACTGAGAAAATCCCCAGTTAAAGCTCATTTTAGTCCTCAGTAAAATGAAGTCACACTCGTTTTTTGTTCTTTAAAATGCTTTTAATCACGCATATGAATGCTTCTCTACCTACATACTCTTCATTTTCAAATCGCCCAAATGCCTCGTCCTCTGTTCGCTCCTGTATAGCTCTTCTGACACAACTGTGAACATGGTTTCAATGTCTTTGGTGCTGTTATTGATAAATTATAATAAGCGTCGGTGAGATGACAGTACTGGTTATTGTTTTTGTACAGTGATTTTTTTGTGCTTGATTTCTTTGTAACGTACTTGACTTCCTTCTTTAGATAATTGGAAAATTGTGTCAATTTGTAAACTTGAGTAAAATTTGTTTGGTATCATTTGTAACATGTTACAATGCGCTAAGTGTTAGCGCACTTAGCGCATGTTACAATGTGGTATTCTTGTGGTTTTTAAACGGGTTTAACCATGTTAAGATCATCCAATCCTCTAATTTGGAGGCAATATGTACCATGTTCACAGAGCTCAAAACTGTCTTGACTTTAAGATACAGTTCGTAAGAATGTTGACTTTTGAGTCTTATTCCCAACTCGTCAAATTCTGATGCCTTGATTTTCGCAACTCGTCCAATATTGACGCTTGGGGTTTCAGAGCATCAATACTTGACAAAGTCGGGTCAGGTCGGCTTCCATCCTGAAGCATCAGTATTTGTTGAGTCGTGAATTCTTACAAATTGGACCTCTAACATAATCTTATGATTGAACTTTTAAATGTCTCCTCGCGGCGAACGTTAAAAAAACGAGATTCCATTTTGAGAAACACACAACTTCGCACCACGATCTTTCACCCAGCTCATCACTCTCTCATGTCCAACAGTCAGAGCATAAAATCAGAAGAAATGTAAGTGCCTTAAATGAATGGCATACAAAATTAACATCAACATAACAAGTCCTTTTCAATGCTGCATGAACACATATACACCTCAGAAAAACGTATGTGTCCTCTTAGATGGCTGCTTCTCATCCTTTGTTATATCTAATAAACACATTAATCACTGTGGAAAGAGAATTTCTAGTCATTTGATGGCTGACAAAGCTGTATGTGAAATGAATTTCCTGGTTTCCCCCTTTGATTTATCTCGCAGGAACATTTAAGATACAGTCTATCATTCCTGATATGACTGCAATGACATGCTTTTCTCCACATATCTATTATGGTCTCGTGAAGCCCACCACAACTGGCCAATAAATCAGTGCTCCGAGGGACCATCTGTCTGAGCATTTGGAGATGGCACGAATGATTTGCAGTTTTGAACGTTTCACGAACACAAAAACAATACTCTTGTTGACAATCGTTGATGGTATCATAGCACTGATCATCATTTAAAATCCAATTTTGTTCCCAGGAAGCCAAACAGGCTGCCGCGCTTGCATTTATATCACATAAATCATTGATGGAGAGCTAAGACTTAGAATAAATCTTACTCCCGTAGGCATACCATAAGTATTTTGCTGTATTAAGGGCAGGTTGTGTTCATCACAGAGCCTTATGTATGCCATCACTTTACAAACCACTGTTCTTTGAGTCATATATTGATCTTGCCTTCTGCGATGTTACCCAATGTTTGCCTTGTGTTCTGTTGTTTCTTCTGCTGTACATTGATTTTGCAGAGTGCCACATGTAAGATTTTTAAAATTATAAAGTAAAAACAATACTTTTGAGTGGTGTTTGTCTCTTAGTTCTTTGCAAAAACTGTTTAGCTGACTTGAGGTGAAGAGATTTTTTTTTTTTTACAGTTTGCTGCCACAGGAGGGAGCTGCAGGTAAGACTGACTCTCTCTCACGGGCCAACTGGCCCTGGTCTGATGTGAACTGTTTTTTAAGGTTGCCTGAGATCTAATAATCAGGCCTGAGAGTTAGTGTCGGCCACTTAGTTTTAAGTGCAGATGATTCAGCTTCTCTGGTCTCGGTGTTATTCGCACAACAGATCTGTTTGGGGGGACAGGGGGACCGGCTTCAGCCGTAACAACAGGGTGACACTTCAGCGAGATCAAAGGGGATCAAAGTGCATCAAAGGCGCTCACCTCAGCAGCACTGACATTTACTAAAGTGGAGATAAAAGCCGCACTTCAAAAGATACGCTGCAATTGAAACGCGCACAGTGCCGCGGTGTGTTCGTCAGGTGTCCGCGGCGCGTCTCTCTCTCACACACACGTTCCCACCGTGCGGCGTCACCAGCAGATGACGTCCAAGTGCCGAGACGTCCAAACAGAGACGCTCGTCTGCATCTTGTGCACCTGCGAGCTTCTGTCAGCACAGCGGACACTCGCAAACTTCAGACACACAACGTGTGGAGAAAAGTTCTCCGGAGGGGTTTCGGGACACTTTTGTTTGGAGAAGCCCGGAGAGGTCAGAGATCACAGCCGCCTTTAATCTCAACGTGCCAGTCGGGCCTGAAAGGCCTCGCCACGGAAGTCCATTAATTCTGTAAACTTTTCACACCCCTTAATGGTCCCGCATATCCCACACATTGATGTCCGCCGCTGGTGTAATCAAGCACACTTTGGAGGATAATTGCACCCCCTTTGCAATCAGAAGGATCAAATGAAGTGGTTAATCGACGCAAGTGACTTCAATCACATCTTCACACACATACACACACACACACACACACACACACAGCCAAAGGGCAGCTGGGCTCCTCGAATGTCAAGAGGAGCTGGAATAACCGAGCAGCTTTCAACGCAGCTCACGCAACCCCACACTGTGAGGAGCACTGGTGAGGTTATACAGTGAATCCTTCACCAGAGGCAGTGGTTGGTGACACTCTGATATTCATTCAAATAAAGTCTATGAACAAATGAGAAACAGTCAGAATTAACATTTGTGAGCAGGATATTCGTTTCTGTTTAATGGGAAAATGTTGTCACATCATATCTTTATTATAAGAGTTTCCCAAAGCAGCTCGCAGACCTGGACATAACTGAGGTGTATCAGAGGAATGTAAATAAAGCACCGACTCTGTGTTATTCATGGAGAAAAAAAAAGTGTTTTGTATAAACTTCATTCATTAAGCGCTGTGGATAAACGTTATTTCCCTGGTGCGTCACTTGAGTGATGCGCAGTCAGACCTCGCGGGTCATTATCATTACACAAACATTGTGAAACGCAGTGGAGAATAGATGGCCATTTCCGTACAGTGGGGCTCTCTTTGAAATTCCACCCCTCCGCCTTTGTTGTGCACGGCGAGGGGCGGGAAGACAAACAGGTCCACATGTATAAAGAGATCATCCCGGGACTGCGAGGCAAAGAAGCTTCGAGAGCATCGTGCCGAAACTTCTCTGGAAAACTTTTGGGGATTTCAGGATTCAAGGCCCGCTATTGGACTTCATTTTAGTCATTTTCTGCAGGGATTTTTTTTTTCTCTCTCTCCGTGTGTTTGCAGCGCAGCAGATAAAACAGGAGAATCATGCAGATTCCGTCAGCGCGTCGCTTCTTGGCTGTGTATCTCACGCTGTTAAGATACCTCGGGGACGTTTACGCGGGGACGGTTCTCATGAACTCCAACGCCATCAAGAACTTGCCCGGTGCTTCGGGGAGCAAAGGCTCCGACACTGTCAGCCCGAGTCCGCGCACCTCTCCCTCCGGAGGAATGGGACACAAAATACCCGTGGATACCTTGCAGGTAAATCCCGTGCGTAAAAGCCGCTCCGTGCGCCGTGGAAGAAGTTGCGCTTAAGTAAGTTTGACATTCTGTATCTCGATGCTTGTATGACACGCTTCTTTTGTTTTCAAACTACAGCAGTCAGGTGTGTGCACGGAGGATGAAGACTGTTTAGCGGATGAGTTTTGCAACGATGCCCGAGGCGCCTGCATGCCCTGCCGTAAGAGCCGGAAGCGGTGTGCGCGGGACTCCATGTGTTGTGCAGGAAACCGCTGCAGCAATGGTGAGCATTTATGATTCACCAGCTCTTGGATCAGATTTTGATAGCTTCTCTTGTGGTCGTTCTGTCTTGCACGTCTGAACAATTAATCACCACCTCCAGAATGTGCAAGAGATGAATTTGATATCTGCTTTGGGTGACAACAAACTCTAAGTGATTTCTCTCTTTTTCACATTTCCAGGTGTGTGCCAGGCGAATGACATAGATGGCACAGATGCATCTATCCTCCCTGGTGTGCATAAGCACAACAACACCGGTGAGCATCCCGCCAAGAAGCCTCCCAACAGCCATCAGACCACTGCTGCGAAAGGTGAGTGTCGTGTGGAGAATCATCAGTCCTGATTAGGTTCAAGATTTGTTCAGATGAGTCGGTGTCATGTGCTACGTTCTCATCCCTCTCTCACCTCTATCTGCAGGCCAGGAAGGGGACACATGCCTGAGATCCGCAGACTGCTCTGAGGGTCTTTGCTGCGCCAGACACTTCTGGTCTCGCATCTGTAAGCCCGTGCTAACGGAGGGCCAGGTGTGTACACGCCACCGCAGGAAAGGCACTCACGGCTTGGAGCTGTTCCAGCGCTGTGACTGCGGCGAAGGCATGGCCTGCCGACCAGAGAAAGGAGAGCGGGACCACAGTGTCAGCAGGACAGCGGCCCGGAACCTACACACCTGTCAGAGACGCTGACACAAATGCGTGGACACACACAGAGACAGATATACACACTCACACACTATTCACACAAGACACACACCCAGCAGACCAACACACCAGTCACATACACTGACAAACACCAGCCTTGCACACACCTGAGATGCTGACACATACACATCAGACACCCAACACCTAAGTCATTCTTTCCTGCCAAAGTTGCTGACAGAAACAGCACCCGGAAGGATCGACATGATTCCTGGAAAGGTGATCCGCCCAGAGGGATGCAACAGTGCAAGATGGACTGATCCGATTCCCCATCAGTAGATGAGGAGTCGGAAGTAAGAAAGTGACATTTCAGACGTCTTGGGAAGATCGATTCATGTCGTCGGTAATGGCAGAGCTGTTTTGTTTCTCTTTTTATGGAACTTCAAGCCTCGGTTATTGCAGTAAATTACTGTATTGTAAATATTATCCTGGAGGTGGCACTTAATTGAGCTATTGAATTCTGTCAACACCAGTATTATAAAGACATGGTGCTGCATGCATTGTAAATGTGTTTATATATATATATATATATATATATATGTATATATATATATATATATATGTATGTATATGTATATATGTATATATATATACATATATATAGTTTTATAAGAAAATGTTATATATAGAAAATCTGAATATATTTGTTTTATTAAAGTCATGTGATAACTCACTCCTTTATTTCTGCTGCTCATTTTTGGTCATTCTGACCTACTGTGTAAAGAAAACCAGGAGAAATGTCTCCTGCCAAATGATTTCAGTGAGGTTTTTTTCATGACCAGCAGGTCTAAATCATTTAGCCAAAAAAAATCACTTTACAGTTGTTATGGGTGGGGAACATTTTTGGATAAGTGTCAGCCATCCTCTTCTGGAAAGCAAGAGTCATTTGAACAATCAACTCGTAGCCCCGTTGTCACAAATCAGTGGCTGAGACTGAGTGGATGGTTTAAATGTTTGGCCCAGATAAGCCTCTCAAACTCACTACACACACAAAAAATAAGCACAGGCGCACGCACACGCACACTCAGAGAAAGCATACTTACAACAAACATACAACTTTAATGAGTCATTACTGGAGCCTCGACAGGCCACATCCTGCCAGAGGATGGTCCTTCGGCACTATGTCATCAAACGAACATGAAAACAGGACAGGATGCTGCTATATCAAATGATAACTGCAAAGAGGTAATAACAAAGTGTGTGTGTCCTGGCCGACTGTTAGCCACCTAACCCTTTGGTGTTGCTGGCTAGTTTCTAATTACAACTTCCCTGCCTTCATGTGCAGCAGAGCAGATAGCTAGCTATCCAAACTAAAGCCTCTAATTACTTCATCTTACTCAATCTGCACAAGGATTCATGAAATGAGGTACACCACAGCGCTCAGAGTGTGTGTGTGATGCAATTCAAAAAAAAAAAAAAAGAATCATGATTCTCTCCAATAGCATTAGCACACCACGTTTCCTTGTTGTTGTGCAATGGTGTTGTGTTCTAATGTGTAGGGTATGAATCCACCCAAATACACCTGGGTTCCTGTAATTACACCTGTTTAGATTAAAAGATGGCGAGGAAATTAGTGTACTTTCTGCCTGATTCTGGCGTCAGATCAAAAGGAGTGCGAGACACTCTTGATGTCTGACCGAGCCAGATAACATCTTCATCTGTTCACGTCCAGAGACGTTAATTTGCGGGAAGACAAGGCGAGGTTCACTCACAAGGTTCGACACAGAAGATCAGTTCAGAAGGTCATTTAGTCAAGTGTTATACTTATGTATAATTCTGTGGTAGTTATACTCTCGAGCATATCCATTTTATGCTACTCAATACCTTAACTTCACTACATTTAGGAGGGAAACACTGAGCATTTTATTATACTGCGATTCTTTTTTTTAGTTACCTTATAGTTAAAGATTTTGAAAAAGCCATATATTTAAGAAAAATTAAATTAGGGATGGCAATTCTGTAAGCTTTAGGATCAAATTTTAGGCTGAATACCGACCTAGAGCGTTGGTGTTTGATGACCTGGGAATGGGACTCGTCGACAAACGATCTCTCTACAGATAAGACTTATGGAACATTTGAAACTTAGCAATAGAGGTAACTTCTTTTCAACTAAAACACCTACGATTGTATCACTCACTGTCAATTAAATGAGAGTTAAAGTGATCAACATGGATCAAACATTAAACATTCACACTGCTCAATATCTATTAAATAAGAAATCTGGTTTTGGAAGTTTCTGCAGTTTGTACCGTTTTTATGGTGTCTTATATTCTGGAGCTGTTTTCCCAAGTTCAGTATTGACATGATGATCGCCAAGGACCAAAATAGGTGTGAGATCTAGTACAGTGTAATCTTAAATTAAAGTTTAGGAGACCATTAAAGGCGGCTACCCATAATGAGTATGGTATTTATAATAACAGTATAATACTTGATCATTTTTTTGGTCATACTTAACTGATTATCACTGAACTAACATATTGAGTGCAGGACTTTCACTACTTTGAGGTATTCAGTGATGGAATGCAACCAAGTATATCTACTCAAGTACGGAACTTAAGACCAATTTTGAGGTACTTTTACTACTACAGTTTGGAGGTCAAAGGTGGACTTTTACATCACCAATAGTTCTTTTGCAGGCAAATAATGTATTTTCTTATAAATCAGAAGAAAAAAACTCTGTTAATCAGAAAAATAGCTGAGTATAAGTCATATAATCGGTTGAACAATGGTATTCGCACATTTTTTGCCAGGAAATTACTCTTGATGGTTGAGTACATTTGATATGAGCTACTTCAGGACGTTTACTCATGTACTAAGCGTGTGGATGACTACAAAGTTATATCTTTAAGCAGCATCTTTACTTTTACTCGAATTATGACCTTTCGGTGCAGTATAAAATCTGACAAAGTGACCTTATTTTAAAAAAACAAAAACATAGAGGATACCAATGACCTCAAAATAACCAAGTCGGCAAATAATTTGAAATTGATTTTAACTTATACAACTTACATTTAATTTTTCTAATTTAAATGGACATTCTGAGGTAGCCAGTTTGCTTGACAGTGCACTTTTTACAACCCTGTTGGTACTTCTACCTTTACTTCAGTAAAGAATCTGAATACTTCCACCACTGTTGAGGACAGATGCATTGACGAGGAGGCAGGCAGACATACAGAGAGACACACTCCATTTAAACAATTTCGTGTCCATTCTTCACTGTAATTAAGAGTAATGAGAGCATTGTCAGCAGTACAATATACCATGCAGGCTCAGCCAAGTCATGTTTGTGGGGGTCCTGGAATTTGTGCATGTGTATGTGTGTGAGCTTGTCATCATTACTCCAACCACAGACCAACTCAGGCCACAGGCATGTGCCCTAACTCCAGGAAGGCCAGGGTGTGTGTGTGTGTGTGTGTGTGTGTGTGTGTGAGTGTGTGTGTGTCGGCTACGGAACATTTAGCGGACTACGGAGAAACAACAGCAACAACAGCAGCAGCACCCACAACAACAGACACACACAGTCATGTCCCTGCATGCCACCTCGCCGTAACTACACATATACAAACACATGTCCGCATGTCCACACATGTCCACACACACACACACACACATACACACACACACACACACACACACACACACACACACCCTTATAGAGCCTAATCTTGGGGTGTGAGAGGATTGGAGAAGCGTA
>CAEMYA010000074.1:3760215-3794749 GCA_903131615.1 Diplodus sargus | reverse complement strand
TTACCAGAATAGGTATGAGAAAAATGTGACAGAGGGACAGACCACATAGCACTTAGAATTTGGATCGCGTTCGAGAAATGACAGCAGCAGTCGCGGTGTTTACGCGATACTGAAGCTTCCACACGTGATGAGATGAAAAAAGCAGCCAATGTGAAAAAACAGCCAAACGATTAGCTTTGTGGTAGTAAGGAAAGAAAAAAAAAAGAAAGAAAGAAAAAGAGCATTCGGATCACCAAAGCAGCTTGGTTTTGTATGGAAACAACTGTGGCTGGATGTTTGGTTCTCATGGAAGCCACATGACAGGGAGGTCATAAGAGAGACAGCAGGCCCGGCACTGTGTGCGATCTCACCACACTCGTTCCACACCACACTTTTTGATGTTTCCCCCCACAACTTTTATCATTTCTCCTCGAGAGACCCCTACTCTCACTGTCAGGAAAGCAGACACACACGCAGACACGGACACGGACACACACACACACACACACCCTGCTCCATCTGAGCAGAAAGCTTGGCTACTGCCACCCATTTCCAGCTTCACAAAGCTATTTTAACAAGCAGAGAAATCATTTAGCGGACACTTTCCTGGATCATAAAACACCAAATGATGGCTTTGGGATCCTGTGCTTTTATTGATCTGCATCAAATGTATACTTCCTGGGCCAGGCCTGGTCAGCTTGGAAGAGAGGAAATGGGGGGTGGGAGGGGAGGGTGGGGTGGGTGTAGGATGAGGGGGTGCTCATGTGAGGCTGAAATGTGATCCGGAGCCTGTGTCGCATTAGCCTTAACGGCAGTGTGGCAGACCCACTGGCACCACAGGGCGGAGAAGACGGGTGGTGGAGGAGGAGGAGGAGGAGGAGGAGGAAGACGAAGGAGGCAAATCACCGGACACCCTGATGCAGGAAAAGTATGTGGAGCGGAGACAGAAGGAAGGAATGTCATCATCCCAATTGGAAGGTTTTCTGGCACCTCCTCACCCCCAAAAAGAGACAACAGAGAGGGGGAATGATGCTTATCCCTCAATCTAAGTCACCTTTGTACCCGCAGCACACACATCATCACACATCCCCTGTCAGCCTGTCATCCCACAGGGTCATGGTCAAGCTGGCGCTCCCTCTCTCTGTGTGTCATGTTGTCTCTCTCCTGCTCTGTAATTTCCCATTTTTTCTCCGCTCCTCTTTCCCCGAAAGAATGTGTCTCCTGTCGCTCTACCAGTCAGTGTCAAGGGGCTAAACAGCCCATGTTTGGTGTCTGACTCAGTCACGGAGTCCCGGCGGTGCCTGAAGGATTCCAAGAATTCCAGCTCGTGCACCCGCGACTGTGACGCCACCTGAGGGAATGCTGTGTAGATCAAACCAGACACTTCCTGGATTCACCTTTTATCCAGCAGCGGCATGAATCATTGTTTCATGTCCGGATAAGAACACTTTGTGATCAGGGGGAAAAGCAAGTTAAGTGCATAAAAAGCATGGGCAGAATATTGTGCAAAAACACTCATGCTGTGCACATGCATGACAGAGTGATGATGGCTGAGGGGATGAAGGAGCAAGGGAGAGGAGAGACAGAGCCAGAGTGAGAAGAGTGGAGGGGGTAATGACTAGGTCTGCTCAGGACAGAGGAGGCGACAGAAGGGGGAAGCGTCTCCGATCGTCTCCTCGTGGCTCCTCTTTGGCGTCTGTGATCCTCGGACCCTTCACGCAATCTCCCTTATTACAAGGCTTCCCCTCTCCACACGGGCACCACTACAAAATGGAGCAATTACATTTAATTAGGCTGCAGAGGGTAGCTAGCCTGCCCCATCCCAAAACCTCAGAGAAGCGCAGACTTCAGGTAACACAACGGTCGGGGAGAACTTCAAAGGGATGCAAAATTACAGCGCCATTAGTGGAGCCACCACAGAACTGCTTGTGAAGCCAGGGAATCATTTGACCCGGAGAGGTAGATTCAAAGGAGTTAAAACTAAAAAAGCAGAGCAGAGGAGACAAAAAACATCTCAACAGCCAAAGATTAAGGGGCAGACTGAAAACTTCTCTAAACATTGTTTGTGTTGTACGGGAGACTTGAAAAATTAAGGAGTCTTACAATGCCTATTAGTTATGCTGTACCCCTCCAGCCTCAGTAGGGATGCATTTTTGAGCCCCACATGTCGAACATTTTGGGGTTTTTTTGTTAAAAAAAGGGATTGAGGACATACAGGGATTCAGTGTCCTAATAAGCCATTCATGCTGTCCTAGATAGATGACATGCGAGGCAATCCCACTTTATCTGCCTGCTGTTTGTAGCGCTGGGTCTTGGCTCGCAGAGGGCATGATGGCCCTTAAAAACTTTTATTGATGCTGACTCACTAGGCCTCCAACCAGAGTGGAAAATTCTGACTTAAATGCTGTTGGATCTGCCTCTGAGACAGAAGGACTCTTGTTTTAAACGCACAGCATCCACACAGGTGAGCTAACAAACACATTTTTCCCGTCGGTTGTAATGTGATTAAGAGGATTGAGTCAAGCAGTGATTCAGGGCTTTTTGCAGTGACACCCACACACACACACACACACACACACACACAGGAAGAGGAAAAACCTGCATCAACGAGTCAACGAGTGGAGAAACAACAAATACAAATGCTTCCAAATGGCTGCACAAGGGTCTTTGTCACACGTCTATTACCTTCTTATTTTTTTTCCTTATTTAATTTCTTATTTTATTATTCTATTTCTGCAGACAGCATAGCCTGGACATTGTGCCCCTTAAGGCACACCTATTAGTCCAGTTTTAGACAGTACTCTTCACTGCCACCTTCAAAAACATCAGAGAATATCAGTTTATATTAGGGTACAAATATGGAGCACTGACTGGTTGCTTATTAGCATGCACATTAGAGGCATATTGGCACTTATTAATCATTTATTCTACATGACCATATTCCAAAACTACAAGGCCATTAACTAAGAGTTTCCCTATTATAATAACTTACTAATTACTGCTTATTGATAGTAAGTGAAAAATTTATAAATAAATTAGGATCTTTATATGGGCTCATGAGGTGCCCTGAGGACTGAAAAGTGATTTAAAGTGAAACTCTCGCCAAAAAGCAACGGAGGCTTTATTTGTGATTGAATATGAGTCAAACCTTCGTGTAAAAGCAATAATACGGCGAAAGAGGCACTTTTAAGATTTACCGTAGTTTTGTTTTCGGGTAAGCTAATTTTCAATGAAGTGCAGGGGCACTCTTATGCTAGCACCGAAACAACTCGACACAACATGAAACTTTGCTCGTAGTATCACCAGGGTCTCTATTAGGGCTGTCACTTTTTATTCGAAATTCGAATTTTCATTCGAAAGTGGGGGGAAAAGTTCTTATTTGAATGTAATGACCTGTTCGAAATCAAAATGCACAGTCTATAAGCGCAACAGACCGGTTGAAGTAGTTGTGATCCAACAGAGGGCGCTGTAAATCAGCTTGACCTATTGCACACCTTATTAACCCTTGTGTGCTAGGAAATTGGAGGACACTAGCGAGCAAAGCCGTCCTGAGAGGACAGTCACGATACAAAAGCACCTGAGAAGTAGTGTATGGAAGTATTTAGGGTTCTACACCGTAGATGGAAAAGTAACTAACAAAGCTGTTTGTTAACTTTGTACAAAGCAGCTGTCTTACTCTACAACGACAACAAATCTGCGGACTCACCTGCTAGCTTACAACCTCGTAAGCTAACGTTAGCAGGTGAATGTACAACCTCGTCTGACTGCCTACTACTCGGCACACTCAGCTTCAGCAGGCCACTTGCCAGCAGCTCGTAAAAATGCCATCACCGACAAGATAGCAAGATTTATATGCAAGGATATACGGCCCATTATATCAGTTATACCATTAGTATCATTTCGGGAGTGGGGTTTCTGGATCTCATGATGGAACTGGAGCCTAATTCCGTGTGGTGTTGTGTTTGGTGTTGTCGTTAGGACTTGATTTTTTAAAAAAGTGACAACCCTAGTCTCTACACATGAACACGAGCATTGAGTACATTGTTTGTGTACACAGAGTTTACTAAAAAGAAGGTTTCTGAACTACTCACCATAGGAGTTGGATCTCCGGTGCACCGCCGTCATGCAGACAAAAAGTGTCGATCCCAGAGTGTGACAAAGGTTTGACTCATATACAATCACAAATAAAGCCTTGGTTGCGTTTTGGCGAGAGTTTCACTTTAATTCAAGAAAACTGCATTAAGTAGGAGAGCTGCCCTTTTTTCACTTTCTAGTCTGCTGTCGGGGATCAGTATCTCATTAAAACCCTTGGTGAGCGTTACCTTTGTACGATAGTACTTGCTTATTTTTATGTAACAAAATACAAAACATGTTTTAACAGTGTCCAGCTAACTTGGTTGAATGATTGGTTCAACCAAAAATGAAAATTATGTTCTCACCCCAATGGAGACTTAATGTGACTGAAGTTTGATTCCACAAAACTTTTGGTAAAACTGGAGATTCACAGCAAAACAGCGCTGCAGCATTCTCCTAAACAACTAGAGTGGATGGGGGCTTGTTTTAAGACTAAACAAACAGAAGCAAAAACAATAAATGGACCTCGTCCGCCATATTTCAAATCACTGGAAGCTCAGAGATCTCAGATTGATTTGAAAAGACGTTATTTACTCCCTTTTTTAAGCTGAAATCTTCAATGTAACTGCTAAGCTAAAAGTGTTAGCGCACACCACCTGTCGGTGTAAACGTTAAGGGTGTAAATCTTTTTGAGACTTGGTTTTAACTGGACTCCCCATCTACTTCAGCTGTAGAGATGATTCTGCAACGTTCTTTGGTGTGAAACTCCAGAAATATTTTGAGGAATACAAAACTTCACTGGACTTTCCATCAGCCTGGGAGTGAGTGGACAATGCCTGAATTACTTACTAACTCATTCACTTGTACTTTGACACAACAACACAGGTCCTACTGGTGAATTAGTTGTAAGAGTGTAGAGTTAGAAAGATTTCATTAAGAGTTATTTGGACACTTTTACAACCTGTAGTTTTTTGTTTTTAATGGAAAAAGGGGACTCTAATGTGGCACTACCAACTTTCAAAGCCCATACTGAGCAAAGCAAATAAGGATCACTTACATTACATTACGTTTAGGGTATTTAGTGGACGCTTTTTGTCCACAGCGACTTACAGTAATTCATACATACAGTCACACACTGATGGCGGTGGCTGCCATGCAAGTTGCTGACCAGTACATGAGGAGCAGTTTGGGGTTCAGTCTCTTGCCCAAGGACACTTCACCATGCAGACCAGGGGAAACGAACCAGCAACCTTCCGATAACAAGACGCTGTCTGTACCCCATAGCCACAGCTCCCCCACAGCCATGATTAATGTTCAACTTCCTTCCTTATCCACGATCAATCAGCAGCAATTAAGATGCTAAAAAAAACCTTAGTTAATGCCCTGGTAGTTCATGCAGAATAGGGTGAAATAAGTGATTTATGATGACTAATAAAGAGCCAGTTTGCTATTATATCCATGCTCATTAGCAACTAGTGGATGGTTAATTTGTGTACCCTAATATAGTGGTAAGTGTTACCAGTGTATTTTCTGAAAGTGTTCATCCAGTAGAGTTCAGAGACTTGCAGCATGTCTGCCAAGGAGCTTTGAAGTTGTTCTCGCGGTTCATGGCGTCTTTACGAAAACACCTAATGCTGGCATTCTCTTAATTTGTTACTAATTTGTACATTATTCCATGAGCACATCACAAAAAGCAGATTTCTCCCCATTTTCTTGGCTGCTCCTCTTCTACGATTTTCTGCCATTAGACGTTATTTCGAGTGTCTTTTGTAGTTAACTGCGACTCCATAAAGAAAGGGCAGGTCTTTTTTTCCCTCCCCACCACAAATTAGTCTCATGCTGCGTCATGATTTACTGTCTCCGTTATAGTAATCACAACCAGATCTGTGCTCACCGTAGACTGCTGGAAACTTTGACAGACAGCCAGACATACTGTTGTCGCCTGTGTCACCAGCGCTCTGGGTATGAAAGAAACGTTAGACATGTTTTACTGACTGGGTCTAATGGTGACCACAATGTACCATTGGATTTAATATGTTGTTTTTATCATGTGGTCAATGAGAATTACTGATTATAGTAACATTCCTTATAAAATACAGCACAGAAATAATCATAAAATAAGTAAATGGATACTTTAACTGAAAGACTTATGGAAAACACTGAGGTATGTAACAAGCACGCTGGAACATTTAAATTAATGGGGCAGGGGATGCCGAGGAGCACTTTGTACGACAAACTGCTCGCTAATAAGCCCGATAAGATAAGCAAAAATATTCTGATTTGATCACACATGAAAAATACAGTAAGCAGCCCATTTTCAGCAGTTTAATGAGAGCTATACAAAGAGCTATTTATATCAACACAAAGACACGTTCATTAAACTCTCCAGCAGGGTTTCTACATCTGAATATGAAAAGTGACGTCCTCGTTCTCGCAGGAGTTGCTTGTGTGTGATTTTAAGAGTGCACCAATTTGTTTTGTCGAAGACTTTTTAATCAATTTATTGACTGACTTTTTACGAGTCTCTTCGTTTTTATGACTGAATAAACTGAACAAACAAACTGGCAACACACACTCACACTGTTTTAACTTGTTTATATGTGGCGGACCCAGACACCTTTCCTGCTTCAGACATTTTTCTGGGACCTTACCTTCCTCTGAGAGCAGCTTGTTTATTCAGGTATGGAAAAAATGATAATTTCTGATTATTATTTCTGATCTATTACCTTAATAATATTGTAAGTATTATGAATAGAATATCGTCTCCAAAACAACACGGTGCCACTTTAAGCTGTCAAAGCATCGGGGGGAAAGTGTTGATTTGAAGCCTGACCCGGACGTAGTGCAAACCTTTGACTTCGAGGTTACATTGCATCTCGCTGGAGCATCGCAGGCTTGGGTGTGCTGTGGCTGCATCGTGACGACAGCATGATAAAACCAAAAGCATTCCAGCGTTCGTCAGCTGCTGTCAGAGCGAGGCCTGCCTCCACTTTAGACGGCATGGATGTATTTAAAGAGAACTTGGACTTGAATGAGTCAGTGGCTGATAACGTGTGCTGCCTGCAAATACAGTGAGAGATATAAATCTTCGGATAAGAGAAAGAGAAACAAATAGATGAGGAGCCAGTGAAGCGAGACAAAGATGGGAGCAGTATCTTGTCTATGAATGGTTCATGGAGCTTACAAAGGATATGAGGCATATGGTGCCCAGCTGCATGCAGCCTGAAGCAAGTCTTTTCCAGGAGAAATATACTGTTGCAATAAAGGTGTTCCTAGAGTGTTTGCGACTAGGATAAACTCATATACTCTGCAGGGAGAAATCTATATAATAGATCATGAATATCAAAGAGGTAAGCCAGTATGTCAGGCGAGCAAAGGTATGTTGAGGCTAAACTTTAAGCACAGATATTTAAAATTAAGAGGTGAGATTCCAGGGGTCCAACTCAAAGATGTCGCGGTCTACTTTTTGCCAGACATCCAAACAACGTCTGGCATGTTCCCTCCCACAACATGTTCCTGAATGTAAGCACACATCCAACCAGCCCTACAGCTGAGAGAGCGTGCTGGCGCTCACTCATCTATGCAAGCATGTCATTGGTCACATGTGCATGGCATTAACAAAGACACAAACAAGGCAAGGGTGTACCACAACCCTATGATTAGGCTGATTTATGAAGACGTCAAAATGCACTCTACCAAAATATGATCCGCTTTCCCTAAAAAAGCTAAATGGATGAGCATTTAATCTGGCAGCCTTTCTTGGTGACATCAAATTGCTCTGAATTATGGAGGGCCGCGGTGCTCCTTAGTCTGTGAGAGAGCTCACATTTAAAAGAAGCTCACTTTTAAAAATACATTTCGCAAACAACAAATCACTAAGACCACAGAGGGCATAAAACCTGAGTAATTCTCATCACCGCGACACTGGCCTGACAGTGACATCCCGCCCTGACAAAGAGCGCCGACTGCAGCTCTCCATCACATCACCGATCAATGAAATCTAGACAGACACAAAATACACTGCGGCTAGCATGGCCACAAGGCCCTACTGTATCATAAATCACCATGAGACCACCATGCTACCCAACCGCACCAGCTTTAGATTTAGGCCACTCCTAATGGGAATCACTTATGCCCAAACCCCTGTAAATGATTAAGAGCTGGAGTGATGAGTGACATTTTACATGTGGACAGTCTCTCTCAGCTTTTTGGGGTTTCAGATGCTACTTTTCGGTTTGCTTTCCCTGATATCTTTCTCTATGAGATCTGGAGTGAGTCTCGCAGCTGTCCAACACTCTAATGCCCCACTTTCATTCCCGGAAAACTGTCATTTTGTAGCCGCATTCAGAGATGTGCAATTTGGTTTTGTGTCAATATACATCACGGCAGGATCATATCCAATCCTACCTCTCAACATCTCTGCTATTTCTGCCCGCAGACTTTTAGAGGTACCAACTCCAGCCCTGATTGGCCAAATTTAGCAGCCCTGCTCCATGGGAACTCTGGACCGTACAGGTTGCATAACTCTCCCTCTCAAGAGGTCTCTCTTTATTTCTTTTTTCTCCCTTGTCCTCCTTTCAGTAAACACCTCTACTTTGACAGGAGTGGCAATTTTCATCTCACTGATTGAAGAGTAAAGCTGCTGCTGGTCCGCCACACAGACTCCTGCCCTGCCCTGCCTTGCTCCCTCTCTCACTTTGTGCTATCAGTCATTTAAAAGAACCTCCCCCATAATCTTAATCCTTCAAGTCTCAAGGCCGCTTAAGAGCGGAGTCTGAGCCCTCGGTGTCTCCTCTAGCCTCTTTTCATTTGGCTCTTCAGAAAACAAAGCGGCGAAAGCAAAAGCGCAATTTTAACGTATAAAAACTTCAGTCGCCAAGCTGTTTTTCCATGAGCGTGACTTTGTGCATGCTAATAAGTATATTTAGACTCGTGGACAACAAACAAATCCTCTCTAACTCAACCTTTAATGAGCTGACTGCTTGCAGTAACACAAAGAACCGCTTCATTTCTCCTCCTCTTAATCTGCCAGTAGCCTGTCCCTTTAATAGCACTGCTTAATTGTAATGACTGTGTCTGTTTGTCTTGGGCTGAATGAGGCTCTTGGATAGAAGGGAGGCGGCAGGACTAGACCACAGCAGCAAGAAAGGGCAGCGGTGACGACTAACAGCTCATCAGTACTGGAGACGGAGGGCAGCTCATCAAAGACTAAATCAACTAAACTGTCCCCCCACAGATTAGAGCCACGAGTGGCCGAAGCCTCGAAGCAATGACTTAGGATAATCTTAACCTCACCAAAGCCTTAACTAATATGAAGAGAAAACACTAAACTTACCGCAGATTGTGTCTAGACGATGCCTTAATCTACCCGGATGACTTATTCTAAGAACTTGCAGATGGGTATTGACATCACTGGTGTAGTTAAGGAGAAGGCTTACACATAGAGGCGCACTAGTTAAATGTACATGTACATTTAAGAATGTTTGTATATTGCATTTACGTTATACTGACAGTAAAAACAAATGTACACCATAAACTGAAGGTTTATAGGTGGTTGCACAAAGAAGATGAGTGTAACAGTGACACACAAAGGCTTTAAATGCCCCGAGGCACCTAATTTCAAAGACTTGTAGAGCAAAGAGATTGTTTCTTGTTTTTAATTCAGACTATGGAGTGGCTATTAACAAAGTGCTGCAGGGCCAAAAAGCTCTGCGATGTAGTTGAGTCTCAGAGCCATTTCAGCCTCAGAGGTGATCAGTATCAGTTCTAAACTGAGCTTACCGCAAGGTGACTCGATATTCAAGTCAGCTTGTTTTAAATTGGAAACATTATCTACTTTATCTATGAGTTTTGGTCATTGATTCAACTGCGGCAGCTGATCATTACAGTCCCTGTATACCGTAGTCTGGAAAACTAGACTCTGATTGGCTGCAGGCTGACGATCAAACACTGATATACGGACACCTATGGACCTACTCCAGCAGCTCTGCTGAAACTGTTCTGAGTGCAACTGGAATCAGCCCTCAACGTTTGAAATAAACAAAATGAAAAAAATAAAAAAAGAGTCTTATTTATGACACTCAATGTAGTCCTTTAATGCATCGTCCTCTCAATACCACATGGTGGCGCCTGTAATATACAAGTTGGCTTGTTGGCTACACTCAGGGCTGTAGGGCCTAAAAGTGACTAAATGTCTGCTGGTTAAACTGTCCAGTGTTAAAGCTGCCGTGCATGAGATATTTTTTTTTATTAAAAAACGTGTTAACTATCTCTTTATTCAAACAGTTAACACTGTTATAGAGTGTTTGGTCAGTATCCCATGTTATCTCCTCCCTCCACTCGTGCAGTAAAAGAGAAAATACATGTTCTGGTATCCCTGCCCATTTTATCCAGTCAGGACAGAGAACTCCAAAAAGAGGCGGTCCTGTCTGCTCGTGGATGCACAGAGAGCAGGATCCTCCTGTCTGTTGCTTTATCTAGCGATTACCACTGCTGGGTAAGGTCAGAGGTACCCAAAAGTTTGTGGGCTTGTTGTCTTCTCCGCAACTTTTGAATTACAATCTAATTCCGAAAAAGTAGAAATTTGTTCAAAAGCAAATTTCATTTTTGTATGTATGAACTTTTCACAAATATGGTTCAATATGTTAAAGTGAATGCAGCTAAAACACATGTAAATGGTACAGCAATATCAAACTTTGCCTCGCGGAAACATTAGCACAGTATCACTTACTCGTACTACAATAGTTCTTGCTTTAAAAGACACAAGTTGCCCTCGGATTCGTGTGATATGTCCATTGTATACAGCATTTACCAGTGGTCGGACGAGCTCGAATGAACACAATTTGCTTTAAATTATATATTTGTTAAGATGGACAGGAGAGCAGCGACAAAATAATAATTAACTCTAAGGATAACAGCAGACTGCAGCGTTCATTATGGCATGTGATGATAACACTATGTGTGATGAGAGGAGAAAAACAACATGCCTCCTTTGCATTTCCCCCACTGCCTCAGTTGATGTTCTCTACATGATGAAAGCATCCCATAATCCCGCTGGAATGACAGTGGACAAAACATGGATAAGAGCGGGGAGGAAATTGCAGTACAAACAGCCTGATGAGTGCCAGAGACACGGCCCAATGAGTATGGTCTGATCTGTGTTTGCACAGGACCGAAGCATGCAGATTGAAGCTCAAAGCCTTTGTGTGCGTGTGTGTGTGTGTGTGTGTGTGTGTGTGTGTGTGTGTGTGCGCGCTGCATTGAGCAACAAGTTGAGGTTGGGGCAACAACAGCGAGCGAGGCCAACAGGTGATTCAGGAGAAGGCTCCTCTGCAGAGATGGATTCCCATGGGATTTGTGGCCAACTTTTTTCCCCTTGCCTGTTTCCTCTCATAGATCCCAGAGGTGTGATCAGAATGACTTTAGCTGAGATTTGTTGTGGATTATTGACAGGCAGAATCTGACTCACAATAAACATCTCTTTTTTTCACACGAATTGAGCAAGGCACACGGTTTTGGATGATAATCTTTCCTTCCTCTCAGAAAGCGTCTAATTGCATTGGCTGGCAAGCCCACACAGAATGGTATGCACTTATGAATGGTGTGTTTACGCAGGTCGTTTTTATGTGAAGTGTATGTTTGCTCTCATATTGCATATAATTTGCCCAATAACACTCACAGCTGCTATTAACTTACTACAGAGTTACTTCGGGCAAAAACACAAGGGATTAACTCTTTGTGCTGTCGTCTGGACAGCAGTGAAATATGAAAAACAACAACAACAGAAAACAGAGAGGAGACCGCACCTTTTCTGCTCTAGAAATTAAGTTGCCGATTTGGAATTAAGAATTCAGCTCGAGTGGAGCACAGACGTCCCACGCATGATGTTAAATTGCTGCTTTTTAAACTCGACATATAACCAGCCTTCCAGTGGCTATTCAGACTCTCCCAGACGCCACAGACACAGATGTTAAAAAGACATTCGCATCTAAATTCATTGTTAGCGCGGGTTTAATAGGTGGATAGTGTCTATTCCCATGCTCGTATCGTCCCTCCACATACAGCCATGGATAAATCAGTGGCGCCACAGGCACAGAAGCAGGTAGTAATAAGGCTCTGGATGGTGGCCCATGGATGTGTTAGCTGATGTGTTACTCAGAGGGCCCCTATGAAAAGACCCCAGGCGCCTATCCCAGTGCCTGTCTCCACAGCACTAAGCGACCATTAGGCTGGATTTAAAGGGCAAGACATTTAGGCTGCTGTCATCTTGTGTCAGTCCACCGCAGGGCCCGCGCCGTGGTTAAACAGGCTCGTAAATAAACACCACACGCATACAGGCGGGGAGCTGGGCTGTGCTGCTGCTGCTGCTGCTGCTGCTGGTGGTGGTGGTGGTGGTGGGGGAGCTGACCACAGGTTTGGACCACTCAACGCCCCTCTCCCTGCCCCCGCCAGCAGCTCCATGGATTGCCAGAACTAACCTTCAGCTCCATCAGTCATCGACCAGACTGACGGCTCCCCACACAGTCGCTTTGTCCCCGTCTTGCTTTCTCTCCTCCATATTTCTCTCTCTCTCACACACACACACACGCGCACACACACACACACACACACACAATTTGCGTCTGCCTCGCGCTGTCCCCTGGCTCTGCTCAGACGCAACACCACCACAGCTGCAGGGGCGACGGCAGTGATGGAAAAACTGAGGGCTTCTTTCTGAGCAGCCCTGGGGTCCCACCGCCCCTCTCCTCCCCTCTCCTCCCCTCTCCTCTCCTCCCCTCCCTTCCCCTCTCCCCGCTCCTCACTCTACGTCTCTCCCCCTGTCTGTCTTCTTCTGGAGTGTGGACCACACAGATGTTCCAAACCACATCCAAGCAGTCTGGCTGTGATGAGCACATTTGCACACAGAGTGTAAGCTAACAATCTGCCAACAGCTAAAATGTGTCTGACTATGGCCTAGCTCTAATCTTTGTCTAAGACAAGGGCCACTGGAACTAAAATTGATACTGCTTACGTAATTCTAGCAGACTTACTGGGAGACACACGCATAATGGCAAATCATCACATGGAATATGGGATGAGCTGTTGCTCTGGAAACAAGGCACACAACTTAATAGCTCCAGGTTGCCTGTTGACAACTCGCAGCTGTCAGCGTTAATGTTTTGATCGTCAAAAATAAGACCAAGTATAGCAGTGTTTGCAGAAAGGCTTGTGTCTAAAATCACTCAAGAATTGAAGCTACTGAGAGACAAAGCCACAGATTAGGAATGCATTACAGTCAGGAACAGCTTAAATGGTGTGATTCAGTCAAACTCCAGCGAATAAAGAGGAATATAATAAGAGTTACTGAATGCCACGTCCTCTTTGAGTAATCAGCCATCTTTACCAGCCTCACAGACATCAATGCAAGTATTTCTCAGCCCCTGTTATTTAAAACAGCTACTGTTTTAATGCACCAAAAACTAGTCAAACCCCTCAATTACTCTTCATGAATCGTGAATTCTGTGTGTGTGTCTCTCTCTCTCTCTCTCTCTCGCTCTCTTTCTCTCTCTCTCTCTCCCTTTCTCTCTCTCCTTGTGTGAGTGTGTGTGTGTGTGTGTGTGTGTGTGTGTGTGTGTGTGTGGTGCGCATACTCATCTGAAGTCTGTGGTTTGGTATGGTTTGGCGGGTGTGGGAAAGTGTGGTTAGAGCTACACTCACACAAATAGCGGTTTTCAGTGTGAGCAGACAGTGAAATTCTCATTTTAAGACAACAACACAGTGTGTACCTCGAGCCTCGCCAATGGCCAAACCGCACACTGTTTAAATCATTTTGGCTTAATTGCTTTTTAACAAGGCTCCCTACTGCGTTGACATTATACATTAACACTGTGGGTGCTGAAAGCTCACAGGCTGACAAGTCTGGCCTCGCACAGCTGCGTCTGACTCAGATCAACACGAGAGAGGCGCTTTTGTGATACAACTGCATCATGTTCTGTATATGAAATCACAAATAACGACAGCAGAAAAACTCTCCGAAAGGCGGTAAATTGTATTTTAATGCCCTGAGAGCTATAAAGAGGTTTTTCTTTTTTTTTTAAAGGTGCAACATGTCAGAATTGGCCACCTGTCAAATTCATATTCTGAACCGAGGGGGCAGCATGTCACCAGAGTAACTGCTAACATTAACAGCTAGTTATCTGAAATGTTTATGTAATTCTAAATCCTATCAAGTGAAGTTCAAACCAGAGGATTTTAGCCCCGATTTTCCACTCACAGACGGTTCGCCTATAAAAAGCCCCAGATCAGAGGTGGATCAGTGCTCGCTCCTGTGTGCAACAATCGCCATGTGTGAACTCTTCAAAGACACGACCCAGGACTCCAGTACCACACATACACACAGTGAGTTCCATCGGAAAGACTAGTATGGGGAGTGTTTGCTAATTTTGAAATCGTTGCAGAGACGTTGGCATTTGGTGGAGAGCTCACTGACTTGGTTCCACAGCCTGCTGGAGTCTTATCATGCCTGTATTTGTATGGGGCGGGCAAAGTCATCGCCAAAAGTTCAGAAAACATACAAACAAGCTGCTCAGTATTTCCGACGGTGTCGTCTTGCTGTACCACTACACGAGCAGGCAGTTTCAAGCGCAAAGATACCTTTGAAAAAACATCCTTGCTGTGTCCTTCTCCAATTTTCTTTCTATATTCTTCCTTGTATTTTGCTGCAATTCACGATACAAACAACTCATTGGGCCGCGTCATTCCCACATCACTTTATCTAGCGTCTGTGAACACATATCGTGCGATCCCATGTCACTGATCGAGACGTGTGCAAACCACAATGACCGCAAGTCTCCCGATTACAAGACACAAAGCTGTGTAGTTTGAACAGAAAAGCAATCTGACGAGAGAAGGACTCTGCCCGGACTGGGAGCTCGGAGCAGTGGTGTTGGTGCTGTTTGCAACACTAGTGCGGGAGTTTTGGACTGTCAGAAGGCGGTGGGTTTCAGGCATGGGACTGGAAGCATCCTGCAGTGGAGTGGCAACAGTATTGCTGGGCAATGACAGGGACACTACCGAAGAAATCAGGACATGGCGGGTATGGTTCAGGACAGGAGAGGAGCAGGAGGGAGGCTTTAGCTATTCTAACAAACTCTCGGCCCTTGTGTTAAAAGTGGAGCTATGAGACAGGGTGGGCTGGGGCTAGCTGGTTAGCATGCTAACTTCAGTAGATGCCTCTGCAAAAATATCGTGTAAACACTTATATGACTTTAAAATAACATCAAAGCTGCTATTTCTTTACATTCTGTTGATAATTAGAATTGCACTGTTGGCAGATATAGGATGAGATATGATCTGACCTTGATCCAGTGATAGAGCGGCGCATGATACATGGTACAAACACAGGACTACCAGTCATACACCCCTTCATTAGGAGAGCCAGACAGTGTGGAGCATGTATTTTACTACACACCCAACATTTCGGATAGAATATAACCTTTGGGCGGGATGTCCTAGGCCTGGGCTCACTCTGTGTGTGTTTGTGTGTGTGTGTGTGTGTGTGTGACCTGTCTGTCAGTTAAACCTTACTTTGGGTTTTGAGTACATTTCCAAAATAACAATGTGCAGCATAGAAATTATAAAGCACTCAAGATGTACAATATATAGTTATGGAAACCCAAAAACATCTGAGATGACTTCTAAAATGGCATTAAGTCAGACAGCACACGCTTTGCACACACGTCGGTCGACGGAAGGTATAGAAATGTCAAAACAAAACATTCGGAGACATCCTAATATCCTCAAATTAGTTTGAAAGCAGGTCCCCAGATAGCTCCAGCTGCGGTCATCGGGTGCCTATTTTGGAGAGGCACAGTCCTAAATAGCTGCAGGAAATGAGGAGATGATGATGGACTTGAATCTACCCTCTGCCTTAAGCACCGCTCTCTGAAAATAGGAGTGATCTGTTGTCCTGTGCTTGCCAAAAAGTAAGAAGAAAATAATCAGATTGAAAGAAATGTGAGGTAATTAGATAGGCTGGAGCAGCAACAAGTCATGGAAGTAAACAACTTCATTATGGCCATATTTATAGTGAGAAAAGCCATAAAAAAAACTCACTTGATTTCATAATCATTTGAGTAAGAAAATGCAGATCAACATTATGAAAAAGAAAGAGGAAAAGTTAGTTTATAAAATCTCCTGAAAAAACACTTAATTTGATCCATAACTACTTTTCTTATTAGTATTTTCATCATCCATTTTTTGTCAAATGCAGTTATCAGCACCACCATCTACAACATTAACTCACTCAGTGGGTTAATAAACCCACACATAATAAACAAGCAGCCATGCTGCAGGGCCTCTAATGTCCCCAGAGAGTGAAAGTCAAATACAGTATCTTTAATTTGACTCCATCAGCACCACCTCTTCATAAACAATTTGCATCAAGCCGCAGCTGTGAGTTTCAGGCGCCATCTTGTGGCCGTGTGTGTCCAACATCTGTGTTCACATGAGGCCAACAATTCATCATGACCGAGCTGACTGGTTTCACAGCACTCAGGGCACACATCAGAGGATATTTTCCAAAGTCTTACCTTCTTTTCTGGTTTCACTCTGGTACGGCATTTGCAAATTTATGCCAGATATATTTTTACATATATCTCTATACTAGTTAATATTCCTCTCTCGGATGCATCACAGAGTAAAAAGCTGCTAAAATGACAGCTAGGCTCTGGTTTATGTAACAATGACTAATGTGTCTGGATGCAAATGCCAGCCCATTTCTAAAGAATGACAATATTCATTATCACCTCTCTGCTGCGTCGCCTTTTAATGTTGTAAAAATGTAGTGCTGTGCAAATGAAAGCTGAGGGACTGGCAGCAGACTGACAAACTACTGACTGAGAAATAACTCACATTTCATAAAAATGGCATTTGATGATACAACTTAAGCAAAAGTAAATGCAACTGATGGAAAAACAATACACGTTACGACTAAAAGGTTTGCATGAGACTTACTCGAATAAGATGCAATCTTGCTGCAAATAGTTTGTTCCGATGAAAATAAAGTCAAGCTCAAGCTGATGTGTTCGCTGGCCATTTCTCAGCGTGTCTCTCATTTGGATGCTTGCGCCGGGTCATGCAGGGATTCACAAAGTTACTCTCTGTAGGCTTCTCCTGTTATCTCTCCGATCATGAGTTTGACTCCATCGCACTCCAGAGGAAATCTAATTAGCAGGCAGTGATGTGCTGAAATGTGAAGAAGCTGGGTTAAGTGTAATCTTAACAGGTAGCTGAGCTGCAGGGCAAAAACTGAAAGAGGTGGGAGCCAAATTGATCACCACTGAAATGAGTGGCTTGTGGGTGCCCCGAAGAGAATTTGCAGAATGTTTATGAATTGGACTTAAGTGTGGTTAATCATGTTATGGCCGATGGGGAAGCTGGGATGAATTTAGTATCGATCAGGAAAGGCCAAAGCTGCTAAAATACCATCACTTGTCAGCAGGATTAATGAACTATTGAGAGTTGGAGCAACATCGGAGCTCGATAAACGTCGCAGCCGTGTAAGCAATACAGAAAAGGGCAGCAGAGGAGTGAGATATGACTATATCTTCACCTGGCACTAATGTGACAAAACAGGCCGACACCCGGATCTCCGCTCTTCATCGCTGGTACTGTAACTGATCAATCTTTGTGCTTTGTTCATAGTTTTAACGTTACACTTAATGGCATGCAATCAGGGTTAGTTGCTTCACTGGTTTTGAGCTCAGGTCAGGTCACATACTCAGGCTCTGCATTTAACAAAATAAACTCAAAGTTTAAAGAAAATGGATATCTCTGTTTAACCAGAAAGAAGAAATCTGTATAAACATTTATTCATCATCAGATATACTGACAGGTTGACAAAATAGAGTGGAGCTTGTTACAATTCAGTTCATTCGATCCCCTTTTTGTCCGTAACGATCCAATCCAAAGAACGCCATTGATTCCAATATACAGTCATACCAAATCTGCGTCTCTCTTCCTAATACACAAGTTTGCATTCACCTACTGAGATGGGCTTTTAAACCTGAGCACCCCCTGCGCATCAATACTTTTGTACAGATTTTTAAACAGATTTCTGCTGAATGATTCAATTATTACATTTCATTTTAAAATTCCATGATCATCTCATTACTTTACACCAGTGAATAAATGACGATTGCTTTGAAAATCCAGCTTTTGGAAGTAAAACAGTGATCACAGCATCATGTTCTGTGCCTCTGTGTGTGTGTGTGTGTGTGTGTGTGTGTGCGTGCACGCAATCCAACCTCAGAATCAGTAAAACTACCGGCATGCACCTTGTTTACCTTCAAAGGGAATCATGAAAGCCTTGGTGTCTTAATAATAAAAAGACCTTCACCTCACTGATTTACTGTTTATCAAAGAAATGACCCCTGCATACCAGATGCTGTGTTTGGCACAAACAGTACTGCACAGCACCCTCTAATGTGGCTCCTCCGTAATAACCAACCGGCAACTGGCCCCCATCTCCCCTGCAGTATTGAACTATTCCCATCTGTCCCTGTGCTGGCTGCAGGGCGGACCTGATCCAGTTTGATGAGTAAAAAGCCAGAGTTCACTGAATAACAAAAATAATGGCTCAGTGGCTGCACAGCATGAGCTGTAATTTCACCAGAATCTCGGAAAACACATGCCTGCCTGCCTCTGTATGTGAGCTCAGGATTATAAAATGCATGGTGATCCTTGACTCATTCATATCTGTTTCAGTAAATACATATTCAACCTCTAGCTTTAAGACTGAAGAGGTAAAAAGGATCATTTCTATATTGGAGCTAGATTGAGGAGGAAATGGAGAGAGCCCTGCCCTCCAGGTCTGAGCATGCAGCAATGGTGACGGATAGGTATTATGAGGAGTTTCTTCTGCCTCCGTTGGGGATTTGTGATAATCTCCTTTAGAATGAGTCATGGGTAGATTACCATATTGCCTGCTGTAGGCCAGGATATCCTATATAGGCTATGCTAATAGGTGAAACTCAGGAGGCTCGCCGGTGGACTTGGAAAGAGAACAGTGCTTACCTGTACCTGGGAAACACGTTCCTGAGTGCGTGGAAATGGTGTTAATGCATGAGCCCCTCCTCCTGCGCACAAAGACAATCAAATCTGCTCCTTATGTCACGGCTTCAGCCATCAAACATCTCGACTATTTTGCAATATTTACGTGTGACAAAAGTGTGACTGCCGTGTTGGCTTTTTCACACACGCTCAAGGGGAAAGATCAACAAACATGGGCGCACAAATCAAACAGCTGTCTTAATACCGTTGGCTGCTGCTGTTTTCATGGTGTTTGAATGATCAGTGTTGCGAAATTGCAGCCTAAAAATAAATGATGGGCCCATGTTGTTCTCTCTGGACAGTTTGCAGACATAGCACAGAATATGATTCACAACCCTGAGAGCAAGAATCCCTGAAATTTAAACATTAGTGATAATAATATATAGTTATACTTTTTGCAGGAGCATCATAACTACATAATAGTACCTTTTTGGTCCCTTAAATTAGGCATGCACCCCAGGGCATAATTCTTCGAACATTAAATGAAAAAATGTGGCATGAATAATGTGTTCAAATGATACAAACAGGGAATCATTGGTCCACAAGGATGATCAGACTACTGACACTAGAGTAAAATTTCAGCAATTAACGGTTGATGCAAACCACAGATGGGACATATTTCCGAATTTCCATGTCAGAAGGTGGAAGGGATGGTGGTGTAGCAAGGCTGGGAAGACAGTGACCACAGTTCAAGCCTGTGTTTCAACATTTTGCAAGTGTGAACCCACCGGAACATTTTGACAAGCGTCCATGGCATTTCAATGTCTGCAAACGGGACACCTCTGGATATTTTTTTGTGTTTGTGGCCAAAAAATAAAAATAACTAAATAAAAAAAGTGGATGCAAAGTTGGGCCATCTGCAGCCGTGTTTGTGGCCACCAAAAATGTAAAAAAAATCATACCAAAAACTTTTCCTAACCCTATCCAAGTGTTTTTTGTACCAAAACTTAACCAGAGCATAAGTGCAGAATTGTGATGAGAGAACCACAGAAATTCGAATGTAGGAAACAAGTTTGAACTTGGTCTGTGGTTTTGCAGAAAAGTACTTTGGCAACATTGTGTTGAAAACATAACAATCTGAATTCCTATTGAGCCTGGTTAGCTATTTCACAGTGTGGTTACGAGGTGATTCAACATTGTTTCATTTCTGTCACGCGCCTCTTCCTGTCGGATTAAAGATTAACATATCAGGAGCTATGTGGCTCTTATCTGCTGCAGTGATACTACATCCTCAGCAAGCCAATGAATCGGTTCACTTGTTAGAGAGGCGTCAGGCATATCTAAATGCATGCTCGTTGCACTGATTAAGCTAAGGGCCAGGAACAAGGCCTCAATAGGCCAATTAGAATAAGCTAAATGCTACAAGCTGGTAGAGACAGAGCGTGACCCTGCAACATTGTTGGATGCATACATATATTGCACTACTAACTTTGCAGACTCCCCGGTAGATGCATAATTACTTCCTATTAAAGCTTAAAAGATTTATGAATCTCTGCGAGAAACGGTGGTATTTCTGTGTTATGATTCACTTCCACAGGTCTATTAAAGTATGACTGCTGCAGAAAATGACTTCACATGAACGCAAACTGTGGCAGAACTTGTTTCAGAGGATCTAAAAAAAAATAAAAAATTGCCCTGAGGTAAAGGTTATACAATGAAGTGGTACAGAGAAACTGCTCCAGACATCTGTGATCAGTCTGTACAACTAAGTTTCAACATATGTGATTTGAGGCCCAGATCACTGCGACCTATTCACAGACACAAAAACTGAAGGTATGGTACATTTATTAAGAAGTGCATCAACCATTTATACACGCTGTCACAACCTTACCTGTTCATGTTTCAAATAACAAGGATTACATTTCTGAGGAAGGCCGTCTTTTCCATCAAGACTGAAAAAAAGAACTCATTACCATGTTTTGTGCCTTCTCATCTCCTCCCTCTGTAATCCTGCCTTTGACTCATTTTCACACCCCTCTCACTAATAAAGCCACTTCTTATCAAGACCACATTTGGTAAAAAAAAAAGAAGTTGTAAATGGCACTTGTGAAGGCGAAAAATGAAGAGAAAATAAACTAATTGGGTGAAATCATGGATACTATAAAAACAGGCTTGACAGACTTTCCCTTTCTTTTTCTGTTTCTCCTGTCGTGCACTGATTCACTTAACTGAACAGCCGTATCAGAGTGTTTTCACTTACTGATGGGCCCCGCTGGACACTCAACATGATCAGCTGGCCAAAAAGCTGCAGACTGTGGCTGACTAGTGCTAACGGTGCGCGACACACCGCAACAACTAGGGCCACAGAATATGAATAGTTTTTGAGACATTTCACTCAAACTCACAAATGTCAAGCTCATGGTGGCACTTGCGGAGGAGTCAGAGGATCACCAGTCATAGGTCACCTGGGAAACATTTTGTGCCAATCCATTATGTAAGTGTTAACATATTTCGCAGGGGAAATGAAAAGTTTGCTAATGGAGGACAGATGGATGGTCAAAGATGGAGGTGGAAGAAGTCGGACATGGGCGTTATCTCAACTACACAAAATATGTTATTAAATGTTAATACATTACTTGTATGTTTTCAAACAGCGTTGTTTGCTGAAGCAATCAGAATCAAGCGCCTAAATTCCCCTAAATGCATTTCTGACATTTTTCTTTTAAGACAGGAGCTCTTGGCATCATAAAAATGTTTCTCACATCAAGTGTTGGTGGACCAGATTTTAAAAAGGTGTCTTGCTCAGTGGCTCCTGCAGGTTTGTGCTGGCTTAAATGAAAAAGATTGGATTCCTATTCCTATAAACTTAATGTCTCCAATAACGTGTCTTTTATTAGGTTCAGCTGAACTTAATTAGATCCATCTTCCCGTTAGTAGACCTGTTCAAGACTTTGTGATGACTGCGGTTTTCTGTGGATTACAGCTAATTAGATTTTTGCATGATGGAAATTAAAACGTTTTCCCATTTTGTCTCCTGCCTGCACAAGTCTGTGGTATGACACATAACTGTTGTGACAGCGAGCAGTAATGAAACTTCAGATCTGCTTAGAGGTGTTCTGAAGGTGTGGAGCATTTTATCATCTTTAGACTGTCTTCTTTCAGAAACATTAAATGCAAATGACAAGTTAATCCCATTTGAGGAGACACGGGATTGCGGGTTCTCTCGAGCCAAAACCTCATTACCAAAGGGATATGTCAATTGTAATGCTATAATTTCATCTACTAAGTGACATGATCAAGGTGAAGAGAAAAAAAAACCCAACAAAAAACAAGGCTTGGGATATAATCCTGTGCTCAGTAGAAACACATTTCGTTGGGTGAGCTTTAATCCAATACATCAAGAGAGTCTCTCGTAAAAAGAAGGGTGAGTTATGTCCTTTTGTTTGAGAGGATGAGGGCACAGATGCATCTGATATCTGCTGCTAATGAGTTATTCAACGCAGACTTTCAGGAATTTACTCATTTATTGGAAATCTGTGAATTATCGAGGCCCGTCTCCACTGAACGGGGTTGGTGCAGTGCTGTGCATGAAGAGGGAATCGGGTGGCTCTTCATAGCTGTTGAACAGTAGAGAGAGAATCCTTGTCACTTCGATGCAAATCCAAAAAGTAATCCACATATTTAGCAGTTGAAAAAGACACTGCTGACGATTAAAAAAGGCTGATCTTCTGCACGTCATGCTTCCACTTTTGCTTTCTCCATCGTGCAGCAGCTTGTTGTGATCCTTTAGGACACCCGGCCTGTTGCGCTGGAAACAAGGTTCCCTTCTGACCTATTTTCTGAGCGGCTTTTTCAAGCAACTTCACTCTGGCATTCAGCTCCTGCTCCTTTCTGAACTTCTGGCTCCAAAGAGCTCTGTGAACTTGATTGGCATACTCACAGTTTGATTGACTGCGGGACGCTTTTTGTAAATGTCATACCAGATGTGTTGGATGTGTCAATCTCTGATAAACCAAGTAACAAAGAAGAGAAGGTGTTTGAGATTTCCATTTCTTTCTGCCTTTTTTTGGTTACAACCACTGCCATCTTATGAAAACAAGGTATTCTTTTTCGCAGCCTCCCCTGACAGGTGAGAAAGTGGGCTCAAGAAGAATGTCAGTTTCTCTTACTTCACACTGCTTTTCAGAGATACAGTAGCTGTCCGTATCCCCGTGTTTGGTGACCTGTCATTGCTCTTCTCGAGAGAGAAATCCCACTGCACAGAAAAGACTCATTCTGACAGACCTCTCTCTGCAGACATTGTATTTTTATGAGTTTGCTGCTGATTTCTGCCGCCGTGCACTGCCTTCCATTCACCTTCCATTCCTATTATGTAATTCAAGGACTGAATCTTCACACAACAGCGGCTATCACCACTATTCCCGTCTCTGTAGAACCTTGAGGAGAGGGTGAATTGCCAGTAAATAGTCAAGGCCTGCAGTTATGCTTCACAATACACATTAAAATACACATCATAACTTTATTGTTGAGTCTGGTACATTTATTTGGTAGTCCTCTCCCCTCTGCATGGGGTCCTGGTGTGTTTAAGTTAATAAATGATCATCAACAGAGTGAATCTGCGTGATGTAAAGGGGCTGAAAATACCACTCTGTCGTAACAAATGTCAATATAAAAACACTACGTTCACACCGTCATATGTCACTGTTGAAATACAGCAATGACAGTCTTGTGGGTATTACGTCTTTAATGTCATATGTTAGATTCTCCATCTCTGTTAGATACAAAATAGACAAAAATAATTGTATATATTTTTCAGAAATTTTTCAAAAACATTGTAAAGTGATCACAACATAAAATAATCGATGACAATCTTAATTATCTGCAAGTAAAATGCTATTAGCAAAATATGTTTCTTTTACTTCATCATAGACTATATAATCACCATGTGTCCAAATGTTCACCATGATTTCTCTGTAAATACCTTAACGTCATTGTGAAACAAACGACAATCTCTTAGTGAGCCGTGTCACGGTTCAAAAAACAAAAAAAGACAAAAAAACGAAGGCTATGAAAAGAAAGGAAAAATGGAATCACTCAAAAAAGAGGCCCATAAAACTACAGTCAAGCACGGTTCACAGAAAATTTCTTTGAGGCACTCGTTGCCTTGCAGCTCTGGGTTTCCCTCTGTAATAGCCCTGTCGGTGATAAACCCTTGGTAAAAATAATGGTCAAATAAAATGTCACTATAAGTGCAATCACCTGTCTTGGACAGTGATCGGAGCTTATCCAGTTGAGGCACACAGTCATCACTTTTATGATCATTTTCTAAACATGATAATGAAAGGAACATAACAAAAAGGAAAATGACTTTCTGCATGGCCAGTCAGAGTTTAGTCATTGGTATGTGCAGGCTGTTCCAGGGCCCCATCCAGAGCTCCTCCTCATCTGATAATGTGTGGTCACTGTGGGACTCCAGCGTCTCCCTACTGTCCTTGTGGTTGTCAACAGAAGTCTCTTGCTCCTCATTGACACACGGGACACTGCTGTTTCTGTCAATCAAGGCCTTGGCAATATTGGTTTTAGGCCCAAAACTTCTGAGATCTGTGATGGCGGGTCCCAGGGACGACCGAGTATTCAGGTTGACGTCCACATTAGAGGAAACACATGTCCCTGTTCCATTTTCTGTGTTGTTTCCCGTGCCCTCGATGCTAATGATAGGAGGGGGTTCTTCATGAGTGACACCTAACTTGTCTAGTTTTTTAAAATGCTTAGCGAGCCGACACGGAGAGCCCACCTTCAAGTTGTTCGGGTGAGGTGGCCGTCTAGTTCGGACGATGGTGCCGTTCTGTGCGAGGTAGATGTTCCCGTTGATGCTGCTGTGGTTGTTGGGTAATCTGTTGCGCTGCTGGGTCTCTGTGGTGCTTTCCTCTCCTGTCGAGCTGCTCTCATTCTCCCGATCAACCACCAGCTTAATCCGCTTCATTTTGCCAGGCTGAGGAGGAGAGACGGGGTCAGGGTCAATATATAGTTGTTGTTGGTTTTTTTTCAGATAGTATGGAGATTACAGTATTCATAAGGAATTCTCGCCATAATTTACTCAAACTTACTCCCAGGAAAAATACTAACGAAAAACTCAGATTTGACTTGAATTTAAGCCCATGACTGACATCAAAAAAATGTTGTCATTAAAGATACACAATTGTGTAAAAATTGTTAAAAGGGATTGTTGCGTCAAATAATAGCTTCAGAAAGATCTAATAAACTCAATTTGATGGTCCTGTATCTGCAGTTCTGTGTTAAAAATGTATTCATGGCGAGAATTCTCGGTTTTCTATGAAAAATTTAAATACTGTATATTTCCATAATGTAATTATTTCAAAATCACAAGAAAACATTTAGTCGAAGCAGATGGCACTGCAACATGCAAAATCCCACAGCAGAAACAAGAGCAGTGTTAAACTAAATGTAAAGGCATAAAAACACACTCAGAAAACTTCAAAGGGACGAATAAGTCAAAGACATGAGAAAGAGAGCCAAACTGATATTTTCAAGCTGGAAACCACCAGTTTTTTCCTTTGCCAAGGGTCAGTGAGGAAAAAGTGGACGTTTGAAACACTCTGTAGAGGAAAGCAATAATTCTTCACTCCCATGCAAGGGTTATTGATTTTTTTCAGTCTTACTTCACAGTGGACAATATATCTCCTTAGAGTGGAGTTGAGTTTCCTTCAGACTCTGAATCAGCATCTGATGTCGCGTCTGTTTCTCCTGAGTCCTTCGAAGCACTGCCAGCCTCTGATCCAGAGCCACTGGATGAAGACTTGTCAGACGAGATGGCGTCCTCGTCCACCTCAGTGATAGGCGACAGTCCTCCGTATGTGTCTACAGAGGTGTCACTTCTGATCTCGGCGCGGTATGGAGTACCAGTGGAGGGGGAGGAGGAGGAGGAGGGCCCAGGGTCTCCAGATGCCACACTCTTAGCTGATGCGTCATCACTCAGCTCGCTGGATGACTCTTTTTTCTCGTCAGAAGTCTCAGATTCTTCCTGATCCTCTTCTTCACTTTCCTCTGTGATCGTATCCTCAGATCCGCGGCTCACGATGGATTTTTGGGAACGCCTGCTCGCTCTGGCTGAACTGTCCTCGCTGTCAAGGGAGCTCTGGTCTGTCATCTGACTGCGAGATGAAGACCCGCCAGCAGAGGCCGACCCTGACATTTTCCTCTGGCTGGAATCACCAGACGGAGAGCCTTCACTTCCTGACCCTGACTCTGACTCACTGGCTGTCCCTGTCCCTGACTCGGCCTCACTCAGTTCTTCACTGGACTTCTCAGAGGTTACTGCACTTCCTGATGATCTGGTTCTCTGTGACGATCTAATGCTTGAGCCTGATAAAGATGCAGCACTGCTGGCACCACCACTGCCACTCTCAGTTGCACTTTCACCACTCCCACTCCCACTCCCACTGCCACTCCCACTCCCACTCCCACTCCCACTGCCACTCCCACTCCCACTCCCACTCCCACTGCCACTCCCACTCCCACTCCCACTGCCACTCGCACTAGAATCGCTGCTGCCCTTGCTGGCCTCAGTAGCTGATGATCTCATGGAAGAGCGGGCAGAAGACCCACTTTCTCTGGTGCTCCCCGAAGCTTCTTCCTCAGACTCTTCATCAGAGTCCTTCTCTGTTCCTGAACTCTTTTCTGTGCTTGTTTCTTTTCCTGTTCCTGTTCCTGATTCTGTTTCTTTGTCTGACTCAGACTCTTTCTCTGTTTCTGACTCTTTCTCTGTAGCGGATGACCTATCTGACTCTGACTCTTTCTCTGACTCTGACTCTTTCTCACTGACAGATTCCTTCTCTCCAGATTTAGACTCTTCGTCAGAATCTCCCGGCTCTTCATCTGGCTCTTCCTCTGAGTCCACGGTGCTTTCTAAGGCATCATCCCGGTCCAAATCTACTTTCAGATAATCTCTATCAACACTGCTTTTCTCTGAAGATTCATCATCAGAGCCTTTCTCCTTACTGCTTCCACTTGCACCTGCTTCTGGCTCACTTTCTGTGACACTAATGGACACTTTGGACTTCTTTTCATCGTCACTAGTTGCTTGTGACACCTCCTCGTCTCTCTCGCTGCCTGTAGCCGAGCCACGACTCACACTACTCTGTGACTTCCTGCGGAGCTGCAACTTGTTGCCCAAGTTGATTTTCTTCAAAACTTTACCAAGCCGGCTGCGGGCGACAGACTTGCTGTCGATTGGTCCCGTGAGCGCAGGTCCGTCAGTCAGACTCTCCTGGCTATCAATGCGTCGGGCTGACATCAGTTTGGCGTAATCCTTGTCCTTCTTCCCGGCACCAAACATCTTGAACATCTTGGCTTTCTTCCATGGAGATTGGCCAGAAGTACCAGCGTCAGATGGCTGGTCTCCCTTGCTGGCTGCTAGGAGTTTGCTGAGTTTCATGACAGACTTCAGCTTCTTGGCAGCCTTAGAAGGTTCGCCCTCGTCTGCTGGCTCAGCTGGTTCGATTTCATCCTCCTGTGGCATGTCCCTAAATGCAACCCTCTTGGGTGGACCTCTACCACGAGCGCCACCACGGCCCCGACCTCTGCCTCCGCCCTAAGACAGTCATATTTAATTTACCAACCATCTATGAAGATACAGACACATGAAGTTGCTATAGCTGATTTAAATTATAGATTGGACAAACAACCTTATACAACAATAATTGAAAATATTAATCAGTGACAGTATAAAATTTACATTTTCAAAGCAAGTTATTACCTCAGGGCCATGAGGACTATAGTAATACCCATCATCCTCCATTATCACCTCTCCATATTCATCATACATGGGAGTTATCAGCCTCCTCCGACTGCCGTACTGAGGAATGTCATACCTGAGAAGTAGATTGACACAAATAAGACAAACAATAAATTGTTGAAAATTAAAGAGTACTATATATAATACAATAGTTTTCATCTTTCCTCAAGCTAAACTAAAGCGCATCAGCAACAATGACTTAATTAGTTTGTAAAATGTATTCACCGACATGCTGTACCATAAAAAGCTACACAAAAATGTGTTACTTCAAAATGACTTCAACATGCAATTGCCAGAATTGTTAAACCCTTTTTCCCCTGTTTTCATTGTTAGTGCTCTTCCTTCATCTTCCTCCATTCTATCAGGCTGGCTTTAGTTATTACCGATTGTCATCTTTTTAAAAAAAATAGATTTGGTAATAGCTTTGATCAGATAGGCAGTAATTGCTAAGATGATTTGCAGCGTTTCCTCCTAGAATGCACACGTTGGAGGGAATGGAGAGAAAACCATGCAGAGAGTTTTTTTTTAAAATATGGTAGAGTACATATTTGCCCATCTTTGTCAAATGATTATATAATTTATATGTAATAAATTAGTAGGAGGCAAAAACAGGCTGAGAGGGTAAAATCTGGAGTAACAAGTAAAGCCTAAAATCCCATTAAAGCACTTTAAAATGGATACAATCAGGTTGCATAACTCTCTTCAACAATGTGCTGTTTTTTTAGTCAGGAGCATTTTTGGCTGCATGGCTTTCATCAGGGGAGTGCTAAATGAGAATATCTATCCACAGTTCCAACGAAGGAGAGCAAAAAAGCAGTTTTATTAGTTGCCTTATATCATTGAAATGAAATAAAATTTGAAAAAACACAATATATTGTAGCTTCTGTCATTTTGTTATTTCAGTGTGGACTTCAAAACAACAACAACATAACCTGAAGAGTGTGTGGATAAAACAAAAATTGAAAATATGAACCACATTTAAAATCATTATCCACCATAGGCCTGGTCAATAAAGTGATAGCAATATGGCGACAGGGATAGACGCTTCATCAGACGCAATAAGAAGTGTGTTAGAAAGCATGTAACAAACGCCTAGGCTCAGAAACAGCCTATCATATAACTTGATGATGGAGCATGCTATGAGTGACACGCAAACAGCCTGACATTTAAAAGGCGTGTTGTTCGGTTGCACCATCATCATGTGATGCAACAACTCAAACAGTGTGCAGTTGGAAAAAAAAGGACTGCACAGCACAGCCCTAAAACGAAGTGTGGAGGTCTGGCTGTCCGAGACTAGCTCACTAGTATGGCTGTTTTCTGGTTCACGGTGAATATAATGAAAGCCACTTCCCTATATCCTTCAGCAGTGTTTTGGCTGCTGCTTGCATTCATCTATTAATGAGTAGTGTAGTCATCCACAGACATTTTATTGTATTGTAGTAGCCATAGTAACGTGAATATTTTCAAATTCAGTTAGCAAAGCACAAATAAAGGGCAATTTGAACAATTTTACACATTATGGTTACAGGTCTTGGTCAATATTGCTGCATTTGTAAAAAAAAAAAAAAAAAAAGGTAGTAGAAAGACTTTTGTGGCTGCAGGGAAATCTGCATGTGACCTAATAAATTGCTGCCAGTGGTGTCATTCAGTGGCTAAACTGCATTGTGAAAAAACACTGTTGGACTCAATATGGACAGATTAAGACAAATGATCAAAATCAATACAGCAGAACCAAAGATATCACATTTTCTTATTCCGTGTATTCTTTTCTTTTAAAACCTGGCGATCACATGACATCACTGGAGGCAATTTATCAGATTACATGCAGCGTCAGCCACATAATACGATAAAAGCGACTTTTAATCATAAAACTAAAATGCTAAAAGAAAAAAAGTTGTCAAATTCAAAATAAAGTGGTTCAATTCAACCTTTATCTCCTGGTCTTTATTAAAAATCACTGATCAATAACTAATGTAAATGCAAATGAATCATTTTATCGTGATAAATCTTTCAGCTATATTGCCAAGCCCCAATCCACTATTAGAGTGTCTGTGTTAGTCTGATACATGGCCTCAATTGGTGCACATCACTGACATTGAACATGTAAATTATTCTTTGCACACTACAATACTGAATAAGAACGGAGCCTAAAGGAAAGAGCCCGATGGCAACTTGTGTCACCATCGCCTTCTAAACATGTGAGGGCGGCTCAATGGACCACGCGGTCTGGTGATTGCTGGATTAAAAGCTTGACTGCTGTTTAACATGCCCCTCAATGCAGATAGAAGCAGATCAAAGGCATCCGGTCACAGTGATGATACAGTAATTTGCAATAGCAGCGTTGGCAATGAACTTTGTGACACGCCATTACAATATAATTACAGCTCGTTTTGAATCAAGGTATTTCAGAGGCAGCGAGCAACAGCTGAGGTAATTTGAGTTGGTAAAGATGACAGGTAGGTCAGTGAGTAACCACAGAGGCAATTACAACTCTGCATTTCAATATGGACAGTTTTTAACACTTGTCAGATTTTCATTGTAATAATTTAAGCAGGTAAGGTGCAAAAGTTTTGGCCTGTTTGATAGAAATGAAGCATTCCCCAGAATGATGCAGGTCACCTGCCACAGAGCAGAAGTACTTAATGAATAACACTTTCTCAGCAGCTGTTACAGCTTTGAGTTTCATGTTTTTCCCTCTTTGGACCATATGGACAATATAACAGGCAAGCCAAAACTCCCTCTATCCATTAAGCAATGGGAAAACACTAAGGTGCCCGGCTCAAGGGAGTGTAATTGATCCCATTTGATGGGGGGTAAATGCTCGCATGGTATTGTAGGGTAAACTATGCTCATTATTTTATCCTGAACTTAAAATGCTCTTCTCCCCCTCAAGGACCTAAGCACTGAGAGCTGGAGGGCATGGCAAATAAGCCTTTACGATGTCATTTTTTAACTTTAAATGAACCGATGGAGATCAGTTTCATGGATTGGAGTAATACTGACGAAAAAGAGACAGTTTGTGGGCTGCATGCTCACCCTTGGTCGTAATTATAGTAGTCTTGTGTGTAGTAGTCCTGGCCCGGGTCGATTCCTGACTCCATGGAGAGTTCCTGCAATTCAGAGGCAGAGAGAGAAATTACTCAGCACTTCGTGGAGAGAGCTGGAAGAAGAAGACCAGCAACAGCAGCGTACAGGTTGAGTTTAGATCAGTACGATTTACAATCCCTGTGAATTAAGAAAAGCGGGAGTGTTTCTACCTCTGGTCTCAGCAGAGATGGCCTCAGCAGTTGCTGTTGCTGCCAAAGATTAGTGCAGAAGAAGGAGAAGGATATTCAAGGACAGGGTAGGTCAGGAGAGACACAGGCATAAGGAAGACTTTACTCTACATTCTTTAAATTTAAATGCAGAAATTGCATGCCTGTTGTATGTGTATTGCTAAAACTATGACGGAGGCATTTTAATGTCAATGGAAACAAAGCAAGGAAAAAGAGGGAGGATCAGGAAATGGGAAAGTATGAAATTTAACATCCTGTACATCTCAGATGTTGAGTTCAGATTATTTGAAGGCGAGAAAAAAAATGTACATGTCAAACACTGTCAGAGAGAATTACTTTGTTTGGTCCCTGATTATGTTTTTTTTTTTTGCTAACAGAGGAGGAAAAAGTCATCAAAATGCTTATCTGCTGTTTGCCAGGAATGCTCTGAATCTAACCTAAACCATGATGTCAGTGTCAGAAGTCCCATCACCGGGATCTCATCTTAATGTCATTCAGTGTTTTCCATCAAGTGAGTTGTAGATAAGAATAATAGGATATAAGCCGCCTCAAGCTGCCTTGAGAGTGACAAAATGTCTCTGCACGACAATAAGATAAAAACACATCACAGCAGGAATGCTTACCTGTCTGCCGTAGCCTCCTCGCCTGCTGTGTGCCGCAGAGGGGAGGAAATAGGACAAATGATGAATATGGATCGACAGCGACATTTCAAGTGCTTTCCGATAGATGAAATGTTAAGTCTACAGGACTAGCTCGTCTATATTCTGCTGACCAGTGAGAGAATTGCAGCTTTACTTACTGTGCATTTTCATGTGTTAAATTACAGAGTTGCAGATCTTGCTTCAGTTTTTAAAAAGGGTGCCTAAGGCCACACTGTTATCATGCTGGTGTGGGCTGTTTTTCGCCCCACTGTTATCTCATCCAAACAGGGAGAAAAAAAAATACAATAAATGCAAATATCAAAGAGGCTGGGGAGATTGGAATTTGAAAAAGTCAGTGTTTTTACAGGCTTATCTGGAGCATCTCCAGGCAGATATGAAAAAGGACAATGTGATTAGTGACTCAAAGAAAGTTAATAAAATTGTCTTTGGTTGTCACTTCACAAAGTGCCATTTTCTTTCAACAGACGGCAATGATTTTTCGCCAAATTGAAGGAAGTATGAAGGACTTTCAGTCAATCAGAGACATAAAAAAAACTGAGAGCAGCTCCTGGGGACAACACTGCAGCGTGCATTCAGCACAAGTCAATGAGAAACAGCGAGTAATGGAGCAGCCCGGCTCAAACCTCCAGGTTCACAAGCGTACAACTGTAACCTGTCTGGGTCCATAAATAATGACGACTTTCACACTCAGATATATGGCCAAGCAATGATGTGAGCTTCCTCTGGAGAGCCGTAATCTGTTATTATGGGCAGGGACCAGGGGACAGGGCCGAGCCATATGGCCACACCTCCCAGGCAGGGTTGATGATGGGACAGGGATCTGATGGATGACCTGTTGGCTCAGCTGCAGGCTACTGCTGCTTCATACAACATCAAGAAAAATGGCCCGGTGGACAGCAGCCATAGGAAGTTTGCACAAGAGGAGACTACGGGGGAGATGGGTGATAAGGTAATGTTGTAGCAGACAAAGTGAGAGAGGTGAGATCAGATTTAAAGCAAGACTTGAATACTGAAGAACTGGGTGTATTAGATCGACAACAGTAACATTAATAAATCATGTTGCAGTTTTTTTTTGCATACTTCTAGAATAGCCTCACTCTCATGTGTGATCGATAAATGTGGAACTACATTCGCAACCGATTAGCCTCAGCATTAAGGCTGACAACGGGAGAAACAGCTTGCCAGGCTTTGTGGAAAAACACACAAAACCAAAGTATCAAAATGGCACATTAAACAAACTATTTCTTAACCAGGCATAGCAACTTCAATTTGTCGAAGAACTGAACTAACAAGATATAAGGTGTTAATTAGTAAGCTTGAGAGATGCTGGTAAAAACATTTTTGTTTCCTTTTGACCAGGTACGTGGGAAGTCGGTCACAGTTGGAGGGGCTAAGAAATCAATCTAAGCAATGACTTCATAATAATTGGCATATGACGTTCATGTTCACTACAATTTCCAACAATTTGAGAGTGTTTCGCACTACAGCAGAGGGCAAACTTGAACACAACAAACTGTATTAAAGGTCAAAGCAGCCACAATAACTAGACGGTGAACTACAGCCAGGAGATGAACAGGAGGAACTTCCCCAGACTCCCTTATAAAATCACTCAATTTGTGAGTTGTTGAGTTAGAAGAAACTTAATCCATTTTACAAAACCCAGTCCTTTACAAAATCTTATTCATTTGAGCATTCTTGTAAATTTGGCAGATGTTATACATTTAGTTATTTTTTCCCTTGTGTCTCAGTGATGTAGTCTCTACCTGTAGCGACGTGAGATCCAATCACAAGTGGTCACTAGAGATGCGTGTTGAGATTTATGTCGAGCCAGGCATTAACTGACGGAATTAGAGCCGTCGGCTTGTGATTGGATCAGCAAAGATGCATGTTAACACCTGGGATTAAGTGCCTCAGAGTTTATTACAGTGCAGCGCAGCGAGGATACAGATGTTTCACAGAGGAGACGAGCGTTTATACTGTGGCTCTGTCTGTCTGTCACCGTTCCCAGACACTCCAGTCTGCAGCGCACTGTAGTTCATACACTTGACTGAATAACCACAGAATTGTAGAGTAACGATAATATCACAAAGAAAGTTCCTACATCACACGGTCACATCTGTTCATATTCTCTCTCTTGCTAAGCTAAGCTGAGTTGACCAGCTGGAGGCTATAGCTTCATATTTACAGTACAGCGGTGGGAGTGGTATCGATCTGTTCTTGAGACTTTACTATTCCTGGAGCAATAACATAATGTACTGGGTGTAAGAGCAGGTGGATGTTTACATGCAACACAGGATCTGACCAGCATTTTGTGTGTGTGAATTATAGTTTAGTATTATATCTTTGGTTAATATTTTCTGAGTTCTGGTTAGTTGAGTTGAGTTGAGTTGAGTTGGGTCAGTTATGTCATCTTTATAATTTCTACCCAAAACATACTTGTATTGTTTAAGTTTGAATAGTTGAAGTAGTAGTAAAAACTTTATTTTTTAACTACTTCAACTATTCAAACTTGTCCAGCCTTTAGTTGGTTTTCTTTGTGTTTGCTTTTCCCTGTGGCTGCACAATCAGTCATCAGTGGGAACTCAAAAGAGTTTTGTAAAATTTAGCAAAATCGAATATAAAGAATACAATCCAGCAATACGTTCTGCTTTTTGGTTTGAGAAAAATAACCGTATGTGAGCTGCTGCCTTTTTTTTTTT